>OU745267.1:21175029-21615694 GCA_916618015.1 Xestia c-nigrum
TCTTTTTCGTGAACCGCTATGAAAGGATAAGTTGGAATAAGGACCTTATTGTTGTAATTAGGGGCCAGGGATAATTTGTATAGGATAAAGTTAGTAGGATAAAGTATCGGAAATTGTATAACTATCACTATTTTATTCCCATTATAATAATATCCTAGTCTAATAATGTCGAAATATTCTCTAAAACTAATCTCTAGAAATTGATCCTTATTATATAACATACCTAATCTATTCATCATATCCTTAAACATAGCATAATTCAATACGGAATTATGAATACTTTTAGCCCTAATAAATGCTAGTAAATTCTGTAATTTGTCAAGTTCTTTAGACAAATTGTCTATATTGTCTCCTAATATCATTAGTAACTGTGCCAAATGAGCATATTTAATGGTATCTGTTTCATGTTTAACATTGCTAGCTAAAATCGAATTAATGATTTTCTCGATTTTCTCTTGGTTTTCTACTATTTTATCTGTAACGTTTGAGCTACGCGAAACCCACTGCTTACTTAAACTTATTTGGTGATTCATTTCAGCAACTAAATTATTTTCATTTTGCTTTAAGATTGCGATGGCATTATCGTATTTTAACGCATCAGTGTAATCTAAATTACCCGAAATACTTTTTATTACAGAACCAAGACCATCTATGAGACCTCTTTTAACTCGGTTTATCTCAAGTGTTTCCAACTGTTCCGATATTTCTTCTAATTTAGTACCTAGGTAGGTAACGTGGGGTTCGTAGAGAGATCGTGATATATTACTCAATTGTGGTGTAAGATTTTGCAGTTGCTCGTTAACTGTCTTTAAACTATTGCGCATATCATCAAGGTTTATAATATGGAGAAAGGAGTGGAAATGTGAAATGACTCTCGTAGGTCCTAGGTTGAAGGGCAAAATACCTGGTCCATCGTTAAGACTGTCTAGTGTTATCTCGTCTGCTCGGGCCAGGGCCAGGCTCAGGACTAGTAGTATTTGTAGTGTCCTGTAACAAACGAGCACTATTAGGCACCCGTTTTAGGCGTGATTTAGGCACCTTGCCTTTTTTCTTTTTGGTATAGATATGAATAGGCGAATCCGCTAATACCGTATCGTGAGTATATCGAGCTGCTAACTTTTGCCTATGGCATAAAGGATTCCTAATAAAAACTTGTTGCTCTGGTTCGTAATCTTTCTCAGGTTCGCGATTATTGTTAACATTTTCGATAATTCCAGTACGGCGATGAAGTGAAGTGTCGTTAAGAATATCGTATACTTTTGACATTCGTCTGCGGTGTTCTTGGATATATTGTTGTAAAAGATGTTCGGAAATATTCATATCTAAAGGATCTCGGGGATCAAAATGACCGGTAATTATATCGATAGGCCTACATTTTGTAAAACTATGTATTGAACTATTATAAGCCAATATAGCATAAGTTATAAGATTAGTAATTGGTTCTCCTGGATGTTCTAATTTTAATATACGCAAATGTTCTAATAGTGTTGAATTTAGTCGTTCTACCATTCCATTTTCATTGGGTGTATTAGGACAGGTTTTATGATGTTGCACTTGGTGCAATCTAGTAAATTCAGAAAATATTTGATTGTTAAATTCCGGACCATTGTCTGTTACAATAGTTAAAGGCACTCCGTGATGAGTAGCAAACTTTAGTAAGGCTTGTACGACACTAATAGCTGTAGCATCTCTCAAGAAGTATGCTTGACCATACTTAGAGAATGCATCCACTATTATAAGATACTTATTCATTTCAATACTAAGCAGATCTAAATGTACAACCTCAAAAGGCTTTGTAGGTGGAGGTACAATTTGTAACCTTGGTCTAACTGGATTTCGATCATATTTAGCTTGCCCGCATATTTGACATTCATTGATATACTTCGTTACATGCTCTTTCATATTTGGCCAATAGCATCTACGCGATAGGGCTAGATAACACTCGGTGATGCCTCTATGATTAGTTTTGCCTTCATGATATTTTTTTATAATTTCCTGTTGCTTGAAATAGTCTTTAATATTTTCTACTTCGGTTTTGGTAAGTACCAACTTCATTGCTGAATTTTTAAAATATTTTTGAATTATAGGTATTATAGAATACATTTCTAATGTTGGATTAATTAAAATACCTGTCTTTACTTTTGGATTAATGTGTTCCTTAATTGCGTTAATAACGTCTTGTTCTAAATTCGATTTTGAAATTTGGATGACAGTTTTAGTGTGTGTTTCAAATGGTTTAGAAACACTAGGCTTACTTTTTATATCTCCAACGACATTAAGATAGATTTGCTTATTAAACTTATTAAGAGGGTCGTCGGAAATAGGGATTTCTAATATGGGACTTTCTAAATCACTATGTACGCTTAAAGTCCTAGAATCCGCGGTTTCAGTTCTAGAATCTGAATCTGAAGGCGCACCTTGTGAGGTGTTAACTACAATCGAACTAGCTTCCTCATTATGAATTTCTATTCGTGATAAAGCATCTGCGTTAGTATTATGTTTTCCTTGCTTATAGATAACTGTGAACTCAAATTCGCTTAGCCGTAATCTCCAACGGGTTAAACGGGAATTTGGTTCTTTAATATTCATCACCCACTGTAAAGGGCGATGGTCGGTTACTATTTTAAATTTTCGTCCGAATAAATATGGCCTGAAATACTTAGTTGCCCAGACTATAGCCAATAACTCCTTTTCAATAGTGCTATAGTTTATCTCACTAGAGTTGAGCGTACGCGAGGCATAAGCTATCGGTTTATCAGATCCAATAGTTCCTTGCGACAGAACTGCACCAATTGCCAAATTTGAAGCGTCAGTAGTGAGTATAAATTCTTTTTTAAAATCAGGGTATTGAAGAATTGGATCATTGACCAGAAGGGTCTTACATTTTTCAAAGCATTCGACATAATTTTGATCAAGTGTGATTTTGGATCCCTTTTTTAAGCTTTGAGTCAACGGTTTGGTTATTTTAGCGAAATCAGGGATAAATTTTCTATAATAGCCAAGAAGTCCTAAAAATCTTTTAATTTCAGTAGGGGTTTTAGGTAAAGGATATTTTTGTATTGCTGAGATTTTATCTGGATTAGGCTTTATTCCATCTTTGCTTATAATGTGTCCTAGATAAGCTGTTTCTAATTTAAGGAATTCGGACTTATCCATTTGTATTTTAAAATTAGATTCGCGTAATCTTTTAAAAACTTTTTCTAGGTTGACTATGTGTTCTTGCAATGATGTACTAAAAACTATTATGTCATCTAGGTACACTAGACAAATAGTATTTTGAAGTTCACGTAACACGTTATCCATTACTCTTTGAAAGGTAGACGGGCTATTTTTAAGTCCCATAGGCATTCTCAGAAATTCGAAATGCCCATGTTCTATATTGAATGCGGTTTTTGTAATATCTTGGGGGTCCATTTCAACCTGATAGAATCCACTAGCTAGGTCTAATGTAGTAAAGTACTGGCAGTTACCTAATTTGTCTAAGACATCAGCTATATTGGGGATAGGGTACTTGTCGTCTATGGTTTTCTCATTAAGTTTCCTGAAATCTACTACTATACGCCACTTCGCCTTTCCTGATGCGTCAGCTTTCTTAGCTACCACCCAAATAGGAGAACTCCAAGCAGAATTAGATGGTCTAATTATACCTTGTTCTAACATTTTACCTATTTGATCTTGTACTTCCTGTCTATGAATAAATGGATATCTATAACTTTTTGTATAGACTGGGGCCTCATCCGTGGTTTTAATTGAATGTTTAATTTTATTTGTGAATGTTAATTGTTCACCTTCAATATAAAAAACGTCAGCATATTGCGAGCACAATAATTCAAGATTAATGCGTTCTTCTTCATTTAAGTGGTCAGTACGAAGGCGCGATAGCACTTCTTTTACGCGTTGCTTTTGCTGTTCAGTGCGCGTGCACTCGACATTATGAACTTCTGCAGACATCGCACGGTCCATTGAAAATATTATGTCGTTTTTACTAGGATTCTGTACTTCTAATATACCTCTATTCTGTTTAACCGTAGTGAGGCATTCGCGAATGATACAGTTTGAAATTGATTGTTCAGGAATATAAGCATCTCCGTCGTGAACGTTAATCGGAATCTTCAGTAATTTAGATGTACCAGCTGGAATAATATTCTCATATAAATTGGTATTACGTGAGTCGTAAATTCTAATGGGGTTTGAAGCGAACTTAGTGGTAAATAATTTATTTTTATAATCTATAGTAGCTTCCCATTTTTCTAGCAAATCGGTACCAATAAGCCCATCAAAGAAGTCGTGGAACTTATAGATATCAAATGAAACTGTACCTGAATCATTAAATTCGTCAAAAATAGGTAAGGTAATTGAATAATCGTTTCTGGTTTTAGCATGAACACTATGCACTTCGAATGGAGAATAATTTAATGGAAAGTTACCAAAGTATTTTTCAACAGCATTAGGACAAAGAAATGATTGGTTTGCTCCTGTGTCTATTAAAAGCTTTAGTGGAGGTGACTCAATTTGAACGTATGGAAGATATCGTTGAGTTTGAAGATTTATTTCTATTTTAATTTTTCGGATTTCTGTGTTATCTGAAAATTCGGCTCCTTGGATTCTTTGACGTCCTCATTTATGCTTCCGGGTTGCTGGGGGTGTTCTAAATATTCTTGAGGGAATGGTTGACATTCATAGAACACATTTTCTGGGTACTCAAAGTAGCCATAATAAGTTCCATCATAATCGACAAAGAAATCATTTAACGGAGGATCAATAAAAGAATCATTAAAATGCATCTCTCGAGTTTTAAAATAATTATTAGGTGGGGGATTTCCGGATTTGTTCCAATCATGCCTAGACAAAGCGTTAGTAGGGGGTAATTGTCTGCTCACGAAATTGCTTACACCGCTCATTGGACGTGGTTGCACTGAGCCACTAGGCTGGTTAGAAGAATTTTGGTGGGCGACTTGAAATGGGTTATTCTGACGGATATAGTTCGGTGGGGGTGCCCTGAAAACTTGCTGAGTACGGGTCGGACCAAACTGGCGAGGTTGGAAATAAATAGGTTTCAACTGCGGTGGTTGTTGAGATGGAAATTGGAATCGGGTAGGTCCTGGCATGCTATAATAATTATTGAACTTTGGGTCAGGCATATTAAACGGCTGAGAGTGAGAGGGCATTTTAAACTGGTTACTGGGTTGGTTATTGCTATTAGTTCTTTTATCGGGCAAACGGTCGTTACGATTTTGCAAATACATTGTATTAGTTTCCTCATGAACAAATTCTAGTGCTTGTTCTATATTTTGAGGGCGCATACAACGCACGCGTGATCCTACAGGATCTTTTAATCCGCGCACGAATGCCTGGAGCGTCAATTTCTTATATAAATCTCTTTTAGCATCTATAGTAGTTGTTAATTTGTCGTGTAATGAAACATATGTCATAATTGTACAAAAAAGATTCTGACAACGCTCATAGAACTCTTGTGGGGTGTTAGAGCCCTGTGTCAAAAGAGATAAATCGCTATAAAGAGCGGTCTCGTCCCTCTGGTCAGCAAAATTATTTATTAATGCCTTACGTATGCCATTCCAATCAGTTGCTATGCCATTTGAGTTGATTAAGCGAGCAGCAGATCCTATAATTTTATTTAATATACCATTAATAAGTGCAGAGTTAATTAATTCGGAACCACCTTGAACATTATAATATTCTTTAACTAAATGATCGCATAATTGAATAAATCTAGTCAGCACATTCGGGTTCCCGTCAAACTCGGGTACCAACCGTAATGCTCTAAAAATGGTATCTAAATCCAAGGACATTTTGCTAGAAAAGGATTCTGATTCCTCGTGTAGCGTATCTAAAGTAATATTTCTTCTAGAATCTATCACTAAATCTCTACTTCTAACTATCCTAGTATTCCTAGATTTTCGTGGAAAGAAAATTTTGGATAATTATATTAGTACAGGCTAGGGGAAAGCGGTCACTAGAAATAATCTAATGTACTTACATGAACATTATATCAGTCCCTTTGCGTAATCGATTTCTGGATTCCTCGATACAGCACGAAGTGTAGATTCTGGATACTCTGGAGCGACTGGAGAGCCGCACGGGCAGCTTTGCGATTACGGTAATCTTCCTTTTTGCGCGAAACCGACCGCGAGTATCCTGCCGACTGCGCCAATTACGTTCGACTGCAGACGAGGATGCAAATGAAACCGATATAATTTACTTATTGAATTTAATTAAAATAAAAATTACATTTAAATCGGTAAAACTAAGTTGTGTGACAATTGCTCGATGTAAGAAACAAGAGTGACGTACTAAAGCTAAAATTAACATTCATCACTGGCATTGCACAATCTTCGATCCCACGGTCGAATTGCTGAGACAGCGGATCTCACGGTGCACCGCACAGCGCGGTGTTAGTCATATTCTCAAGAATATGGGGGGTCGCAAGTAGCAACATAACATGTATAATAAGTAAGTATTTACGAACAAAAAAGTATATATATGGAGTATATCAACTATCTAGTGTGCACGACACAAGCTTTGCTTAGTGTGGCACTAGGTGTCGCTATGTGTTAATGTCCAGCGATATTTATTTATTTATTTAATGGATGGATGTTTGTTACTCTTTCACGCAAAAGCTACTGAACGGATTTGGACGAAAATTAACTCACAGATAGTTTATAATAGTAAGATCCCATGGGACAATTGCCGAACTCCTCAGCTTGTGATCCCATACTTAACTGCTAAAGACTTTGGCTATCACATAGTAGGTAACGCATGGTCTCCAGTTACTGAGCTGCCGTGACGAGAGTATATTAATCACGATAACGTTCATGTTTCCATCAAATTAAATTCAAAATTTTATCTAAAGTTTCAATAATGCATTTAGAGCTAATTGCTATATCTGAAGCTTTGGCTTATGTCGAATCCTTGGACGGTGATCGGTTTGTTATTTTCACTGACTCAAAAAGTGCTCTTCTTCACCTGATGAGATGCCTTGTGCATCTTCACCTTTTAGGGGCCTTCCACTGGCGTACAATATATTAAGAATAATAACAGATTTTGTCGCCAAACGTAAACTAATTGTATTGCAGTGGATCCCATCTCATGTTGGACTGGAGGGAAATGAGATGGCTGACCGTTTAGCCAATGAAGCAGGGTCCGATGGAGAAATATATCCTTGTTCTCCTTGGCATACTGAACTCTTGCCCTTGGTTAGAGATAGATGTATCCAATCATGGTCAGAATACTTTGATGAAAGGTCTTTGACTAAGGGTATCTGGTACAGAACGATTCAGCCATCTCTTCCGCGAGTGCTGTGGTTCAGCGAGGGCAGGATGAGCAGGCAAGAAGTTGTGACGGCCTTGAGACTCCGATCCGGTCACGTACCACTCAATAGCTTCGCATTTATGATGCGCAAAGTCGATTCACCAAATTGTGATGTCTGTGGAGTCATTGAAGATGTGCATCATGTCCTGACGGAATGTGCTCGGGTGGGCGTCCAAAGGAGTCAAGCTTTTGTAAATAGTTTTAATGTAGGCTTCTATAATAGCGTTCTGGCCTCACCAGTGTCCGATGAGGCTAGAACTCTTTATTGTATTATTATTATAGCTATAAGGTTGCGGGTAGGCTAGTTTAGTATAGGTACATAATTATATGTAATTTAATTGTATGCCATCATCGGGGTGACATATTCTTTATAGAAAAAACCCCGTAAATAAATAAAGATTAAAAAAAAAAAAAATGTTTCCATCAAATGGATTCCCATGAGACTTGCTGCGAAGTAGTGGTATACTTGCGTGCAAGGTGTATCATCACAATGTTGATCGATGTTTTATGTTCGAATCAACATAAAATGTGGCAGGTTCTGCATGATATATTGTCTTTGTGGGAAATTGATTCCGTAACAGTTAATTGTCACCACTTAAATTCCGTAATAGAAACATGTATCAGCCAAAACAACATCTTTGAAAGTGATCGACGCTGATTCAATTCAAAACCCACATTTAGCCCGATTTTAGGTATATAAGGTAGAGGGTGTGAGATCCCTCATCCCCCATTATAAAAGGTGGACCCTCTGAGCAGACGATTGCTGTGCCTGGTTAGTGGGGTACTGCCTGACAGTTTTTGACGACCCGATTGGCGTAGTGGTAGTGACGCTGCCTTACGTTCTTAGAGTCCTGGTTTCGAATCCCGGTAGGAGCAAATATTTGTGTGATGAGCATGGACATTTGGTTCCGAGTCAAGGATGTTTATATGTATAATAAGTATGTATTTCCAAACAAAAAGGTATAAATTGTGTAGTAGGTATCCCAACCAACAAAAGTTAGTTGTATAGAAGTCCATAGAACGTTTTGTAAAAACTAATCAGTGGTCAAATAAAGGGCCTAAGAAGGTGCACCTACGAAGAAAGTGGCGCAATTATATCTCCATTCAATTGTATAGTACAACTGTAGCGGTGTCAGGTGTCACCATTTTGGCCTATTACAGTTGATGTAACAGTAACGCTAACTCTATTTGTTGACATATAAAGACACCACAATGCAAGTATAGTACCTTTTAGAACTGTAAAAGAGTTCATGATTCCATTACTTCACTGATATTCATCATTCATTCAATTTTCATTCGTTCACACCGCTGCAGTGTTGTCAGTGTTTTTGAAGAGCAAAAGATATAGAATACGAGGAAATCAGACATTGGAATCGGAGTTAGATAATATTTTATTTTGTAATTAAATTATTCATCTTATAGGGGGAAAATGATGTGCGACTGTTATTTTACTGATAAACTTTGTATGGGTTTACGGCAATATTTTAACGAATTATTGAGGTTTTACTTAAATAATTACGAATTTTAAGTCATAAATATACTTCCAGCTTCCTGAACTCTACTATAGCACTCGTTACGACAGATATCAACCACCATTACATGAAATTAGGGTTCCTTTTGCTCGTCCGTGTGCCATAAATGTGATGTTTTTTTTTATGGATCTTAGTCGTTTTTTATTAAACATTTCAGAAAACATGAGTTTCTAAATCAGCACTACTACGAAGTCAGAGTCATACTTATTAGTTATTATTTATTCATACTCCGAATTTTTGTGATAAAGTTGCTGATTTTTCTTAATAGAATAATTGAGCTTCGGGAACTAAACCACTACTGGAATCATTGTTCATATTTAAATAATTCTCAATTTCTTTGGCTACTTACGTTAAATATATTTTGTACGGAACCATTTTCTATAATTAGGTCAGTTTTCTACAATGGGAATCAAAATGTCATTTTTGTAGAAGCGCCGTAGAATACCTTTACACACCGTAATTATGTTTTAAAAGCGAAACGATCTCCGTTATTGTGTGAAAGAGGAACTATTACAGCTACAAAAAAATATTCTGTTCTAAAAAAGTATCCTTGTGATAAGTTTATCACTACGACTATAATGAGCGTTAAAAAACCTTTTTAAGACAAGTTGGGCAACATAAATGTAATTTGAAACTCAGCTTTATCACCAAATCACTCTGTCGTAGATTTTTTGTGCCCACTATATCACAATATCGCCCTATTCTTGAGTTTTCTTCTCTACTATAACGAAAGACCCATTATAGTACGTTCAGAACCTTTATAAACCGTTAATCAGGCGCATTAAGGCGACAGTAAACACTGTAATAAAGTTCTATCGTTGTATACTAGTCACATTGGTGGTTGCAATGACTCCTGACTATAACAGCTATACAAAGTCACGAAGTAAACCTTTACATCAATTCCTAATAGGTCGTTTTTGCTATATAAAGTTATAGAGCCAATTTGTATTGGCAAACGCTTTTACTCAACAATCAATCGCCGCCAAAACCTTGATACAACTTTTACCCAGCTTTTTGGAGATAAAAGGTTTTGTTATAGGGCAAAATTGTTGGTTGGGATATCAACTATTTAGTGTCCACGACACAAGCTTTGCTTAGTGTGACACTAGGTGGTGCTGTGTGTTAATGTACAGCGATATTTATTTATTTATTTTTGTCAGGTTTTCTATATCTTCTTAACTCGCGGAGAACTGTGATTGCGCATTCCTTATTTGCGTCATTGATACTACTGAACGTCGTCTGTGGTACTACTGAACAGATATGCATGGCACGGACTCTGTCCTCTAATACACATAGGAGACGATTATCTATATCCCAAATTAAACTACAGCTTTTGTTTCCAGTGCAGTCGCCATTTCTCGTGAAACAGATCACTGTCATCAATCTAACAAATCCCCCTTCTCTCCTCAGATTCTGTGCATCACCACACGGCTGGTGCTGCCGGAGCCTACAGCGCCTCCCACGGACACGACTGCGGAGCCCCGTGATGAAGCCCTAGAGGACTCGGAGGAGCCTCCCGAGGGGTATTACGCTTTTGTGGAGTCGCCTAACGCCACACCACCAAGGTGAGACAAGAGACTGGTAGAACTAAAACTAAACTTCCAATGTCAGTTACATATCTACCGTGATTGTTATAATATGATGATAATATGAGCTCCCGATAATTCGACGCTGTTGCAAGCGCCGTGATCGTGGGTTGACTGGAGGTAGCAATTGCCGTTGGCTTCCTTTTGCCAACAGTTGGGAATGTATTGGCAGACGGTTAGTTGTTCCGCCAACCTAAACTTAAAATAGCCCCATCGTCATAAACATGCACTATTTGCCCAACGAATAGCCAACAAAGGGCTTTCTGTTACTATTCCTACTGTTGGGAGTTTCTTTGTAGGAACAACTTACATCTGTCCAACTTAAACCTTTCAATGGGCCTGTTAGGGATGATACGTTTAAACTGGTACAGATATAATTACCCAGTATGAGCTTACTAGTACGCAGACTGGGTATGTATAGCAGAATCCCGGTCCGTACCCGATAGGTACAATTATTGTATAGTCGAACTTAAATCGTATCATGTTCTTTAGAGAGATTTGATCCATTGATTGAACCTATCGACTGATGTCAAAAAGGTATTAAGGTTTTTTTCGAACCTATCCATCCCGGGTTCGATTCCCGAGTGTGGCAAAATATTTTTTGAAAATCTTTGAATGCAGATTTGTTTCTTTTTAAAAATAAAGGTATGCCTAGGCCTTTGAGTAAAATTTGCGTTCTCCAGTATTTAGAGTACTTTCCCTCCTGGTGACATTGTATTATTCCACCCTGTTTATTATATTTATAGTCTAGTAAATATATATATCACACCACTAAAGAAGATGACTTAATTCCCTTGTTGCTATGATCCGTCAGTATCTCTTAACTGATTGTTCTCAATTTATCTTACTTAGATATCTCAATAAGTGCAATCTTGTCAATGGTACTTGATATATTAATTTGTTAACATTGTACTGTGAGTGCAGTCTAAGTAAATATACCGTTATTCTGGGAAAGTAGACGCGTAAGTACCGTACGTTTTAGTTCGTATCTGTAAACTAGATGGCGCTGTACAATTACGTCACGTTTCTGAATCGCGGTGTTAAGATTCTCCGGCGTCGAACGACCCTCGCGCGGTACTGTAGTGAATTCATACTTACCTGGCATAGGGGAAACCGTGATCAAGTAGGCGGTTCCCCCAGGGCGAGGCCTTCCCATTGCACTGCGGTTAGGTTGACCCTTGCGATTATCCCTAATGTGGATAACTCGGATGCGTAATTTTTGGTAGTGGGGACTGCGTTCGCGCCATCCCCCCAGAATTCACACACATTGGGCATTCGTAGGCAATTCCACGTTAACCCCATCGCAAGTTGGGACTTCGTAGGCAAATCCACGTAGGCCATCAGTTTTGGGCTCAACCCGTAAACTGCCCGCCAATTGTATGCATTTGCCAACTAACCAGAGTTATGTGGCCCAACTAAATGCCAACAAAAAATGCTACTAGGGGAATGCGGGTGAATGGAAAAAATTGTTCGGAACAGACAAATCTGTGTACCTACCCTCTTTCTTTGTTTTTTGCTACGCGCACTACTGGAAATCGATACTAAAAGACACGGCAAAACGGCTCGCGATCATGGCGCTTGCAACATTGTCGAAATATCGGGAGCGCAATATAAATAACAATCACGGAGATATCCCGTAAGTGACATTTTAAGTTTAGTTGTATACCGTGATAACTTAGAACAGTGTTTAAAAGCCCAGTCCTTTACTACGAACTCGATATGCCGTATAAGCGGCCACGTTATTGTTTCATGAGCAGTTTAGAGTTGCGAGAGAGTGTGTGTCGTCGACATTAGCGACAAGGTTAATCAAACTATTACTATGTACTATGGCGCTATATATTTGTCGTAGACCATGAGTCTACTGCCCAATGTTACTCAATTTCCTGTACCTCACTCAAGGTTTTGAGTCCTGAACAGAAGTAACTATTAGACCTATATGGTTGGTGCCTGTAGTCTAAAGAAGATACCCGTCAGTGATGAGTTGTTGAGGCTGGCGATATTTTAACATAATTATGTTGAGTCGCTCATAGTATGTACAACAACAAAAAAACTGTTTGTTCCGGCAAAACCTTCGAAATGACTGTACAGTAAGCGTTCATAAGTTCACAGGCACGCGAAGGATCATATTGCTGTGAACGCACGGGCGAGCGTCCGTGCGGCTGTATGTGTAAGCTGTCTCAATACAGTACCTACGCACACCACAGCTACAGAGTCGCCTACTGTCGCAAGCTGTCGCGTCGCTCTCCACGAAACAAAAAGATATATATTACCGTCTCTTTTGTTATACACGCAGCAAACGCATGATCGTATTTGCATTGGATACCTAAAATTCGACCATATCTACCAGGTGTTGATAGCTGTTTAGGTTAAGCAGTGGGTTCACGACGATCAACGTGTCTTGAGTTCAAATCCCGTTTACATTATATGGGTTATTTTTTTTTGTAACCACTTTTATTAATATTTGTATTTTATGCAAAAACTATTTACTTAGGTATTTATTTTGAAATGGGTTCATGCTCATTATTTATTTTTATAAAGATTTAAATATAAGTTAATAACCCATCATAACTATTTATGTGATTGTGTAATATTTTTTCGGTGTTGGAAGGTGGAAAAAAAAGTCGTGCTGACAGATAACAAAAATTGTTTTATTCGTTTCATTTATTCATATAATTAACAACTTTAATAAGATTTGTAACGTCACATTCCTACCTAGATATAAGAAGTTCTCTTGTAACCGTTCATAAGATTTTTTTGTGTATCTGTATACCCACTTTGAAGTCATTTTTTATTAACATAACAAGGATATTCTAATCACACAAATATAATTGTTGATACCCACTTCTATCTATCGGTATTCAACAGAGCTTGCTTACTGAAAACTAATACATTATTTATACTTCGTGAATATGTTTTTTATGTGACGTCACAATAAATGTAACTCATATTGAGGTTATAGTTTAAGTGTTCATTTTCCTGAAGAAAAGAAGATTGAAACTAAACCTCAATTTAGGAATTATTAATATCGCTAAACATTTTGTAACACGTCTAATTAAAACTAGAACATTAGGGATTAATATTTTGTATAACCCCCATTATTTTCAATGCAGTCAAGTAGAAGTATGCGGCTTAAAGTCACCCAAAGGGCAATGGAGAGGGCTATGCTCGTAGTTTACTTGCGTGATCGCATCAGACATGAAGACATCCGCAAGAGAACCAAGGTCACCGACGTAGCCCGAAGAATTGCTAAACTTAAGTGGCAGTGGGCAGGGCACATTGCTCGCAGAACGGATGGCCGATGGGGTCGAAAAGTTCTGGAGTGGCGACCGCGAACCGGAACAAAATGGAAGTAATCCAGTCAAAGTCTAAATATTCCCGTGCGAAACGTATCGTTCTTCTTTATGTCTGTCTGTCAAGAAGGGCATTTTAGCTGATCTTCTGTGATGCAAGCCTTCAGCGTGGACGGCACGGCGAACAGTTTGCGGTGACTCCGAGTGTTTCGTAGGTGTGAAACCATTGGTTTCATACTCGCCCACGATATGTTGTCGCTGCGCTTCGCTAATAAGCGACGACCTTCCACTTCGCTGTCTACTTGCAAGGCTCCCTTCTTCCTCATACCTTTTGATCCAGAGACTTACTGCATTTCTCTAAACAAATAAAAATGATGTTAGGCAGCTGTAATAAATACTAAAGTGACTTCATTCACTCTGCATTTATAAATCCAATAATAAACACTAATTATTTATCTTGCATGATAGTTTGAAAAAAAAAACAACGAATTAAGTAAACCACAGGTCACCAAATAAATGAACAATTTATAATACCCATTCGTTTTTAATTTTTAATGTTTAAGTTACAATTCATAAATAATTATAATACTCACATTCAGTTCTTTTATGAAGCGCGGATAATTCGCGATAATAGTCGCCCTCGCCTTAATAATAATATTTGCCCGCATTTTAAGAATCACACCAACAACATTATCGCTATCTATTAAACCACACGTCACTGACCATCAACTACCACATTATATAGTGTATTATGTATGACTACAACCAAACGACAAAGTTCATTCCGATCAAGTTAAAATATTCATAAAATTCATGTCTACCTCACAGAAATCTAACAAAATTCTTGACTTATTTTTCTATCTACCTCCCTAACTTTACGAAATGTGTGAACAAAGCAAACAAGTTAAAGAATATAATATTTCTGTAGAGTAGAAACTTACAAAAAGTCTAAAAGTAACTGTGCGGGATTTGAACTCACGGCTTACTGATTCACTCTTAATTCTGGACGGGCCCAACCGCTAGGCCATCATGTCTTAGATATTGGCATTGAAATTATGAACTACAACTAGTTGCTGACAATATCTATTTTGTTGAAAGTAGAAGGTCGTAAGTCAAACTAAACGTTAAGCTATTGCTTTGTGAGATTGCCTATCGACTTTTGGTCGGCACTGTACCTACCGATATTTTTGGGACTGTTACTAGGTGATATAGGCTACTATATTTTAGATAAAAGATTAGGGTTCCGTGCAAAAAATTGAACCTTTGAAATTGTTAACATTATCCGACTCAAATAGAGAAGTAATATGTTTACTTATAATAATTCCAAGCGGAGGAAGGTCGGGGCCAAAGCTAGTATGTTCGAAAAAACAGATGTAAAGATATATATAAGAGGTCTCGACGTGTTCTGAATGCATATTCTAGGCGTGAATCATAATTTTCTCCTAAGAGTAGGTGTTGAGTGGTGCTAGTAGGGCGATGAAACCTGTAGTTAACACTGACTGACTGACTGACGCTAGGTACTAACATGATAGTGAGGCCATTATAGCCTAAATCATGGACACTAATATCACAAAGGCCCTTTAAGACTAGACATTTAAACCTCTTGAACTCCAGAGCATAGGTAACACACGCGTGCCCTCCACGTCCAGTCACAATTTCACCTACCATTTTGTCACATATTTATGTCGTTTAGCGTTAGCGTACAGGGCACGCGTTTGGTTGTCACGTATATGTGACAGTGACGTTCAAAAGGTTTAATGACCATAACTGCTTCATTTCTTGTTTTTTAATACTTTGCAGATCTCATGTATCATGGGCGTGAAGTGGTTAGGTATTTGTGACGTAACTGTCCACGATTGTCATTTATTACAGTATAAACAAGCGACGCGAGACGAGCCACAAATAACAATGATTACGGTTCAACTTTCAACCGCCGCCGCGCGGAAGTCTACCGAACATACTTCATACACTTGTTATTTCCTAGGAACTTTCTCTGCCAAATTATTATCAGTACATAATAGATACATAACTTGTCTGCAGTCGCACTCGCAATACAAACACATAATGTTTGCACTTTCATCTAGCGTTAGATGCATCTCGCTGAAGATCATCAAGATTGTATGAAAGTACACATTATCGTACAAACTATGCAGTTTACGCTTTCGTTTCAAATGTGCATCAACTGAATATAACGCGCGCCTTTGTTCACCTATGGAGTTGAGATGAATCAGAGGTGTAGGTATAGAAACTACATAGTCAACAGATATCTGACAGTAAAACTCCCGTCAAAATCGGTCCAGCCGTTTTGGATATTACCTTGATTAGACAGACAGACATACAAATATTTTTTGTTTTAACCTTTATGTGACTTTCATATGCATTCAGTAAAAAGCAGTTATTTTGAAATTACAAACATGTTTTTTGTATAAGTAGATTTTTTTGATTTTGATTTTGATTTTGAATCGCTCTGGGCGGAGCGGAAGGGAGTGTCAGACTTTTACTGCAGAAAACCCATCCATGTTCCTTCTTCGGCCATTGTGTTCTAAAGTCACGGTATCTCTTTCGATCTCTTTCGAACAGCCCCGGCTATTGTATCCTGAAACCTCTAGACCGAGATTTGAGTGCACAAATCATAAGTAACTCTCTAAGTCTCGAACATATTACTACAGACAACACGCCAAAGGCAAGTCGCCTCGCACTTACTTTCACTAACATCTGCTGGATTAATATGAAGCTTTACCTATTGACATCTGTCCGTCATTAAACGTGCTTTGTATTGTAACAATACAAATTACAGATCATGCATAAACAAGAGATGATTGATCGACTGTGAATTCGGCCTCAACAATATGGGCGGCACCTGTGAACTCTTTTCAACTATTGATTCATGACTTGAACTTTTGCTTATAGTTACAATGAAAGTATGCTTAATTTGACAGCTCTGCTAGCCTGCAGTTATTTAGGCCGTTTATCATGAATGATGCTTTTGAGACTAAGAAAACAGGAGAAACCGGACTCAAGTCAGCCGCAGCAAGAAAAACCTGTTCAGATGGAGTTTCATTATTGACTCTGCCTTGGAGTGTAAATGTGGTGCTGTTTCACAGACGATGGGACACTTCGTATCCTGCGTGTTCTGTTATTTCATCATAAAGGGAACTGATGGACGCTACTGAAGGCGCCAAACCAGTAGCCCAGTTCTGTTCCGACACTATTTGTATTGCCAGTCGCTAAAAAGGAGATGAGTGATTACGGGTCACAAAAAACATCGATAAACGTAGCTCTTGGTTTTGCATTAATTTCAAACGGACTCTGTATTTCTTTAAATGCAGTAGACGAACCGCGGAAGCTAGTAAGGCAGCTGGATTAAGGGTTTGATTATTTCTTTGGTTCTTAGGAGGTAGAGAGAGGTCTCTGGAACCCTGACCACCAGTAGCTTGACCCTGTTCCCGAAACCGGTGGGCTACTATACCTAGTAAATACAAGGCACTATGCATGCTTCATCTACATATTCCTCGTTTTCCCTGTTCTCGGATAAGCGGTTCTATGGTCATCCGGCAGAGTGTGTTCTCCCTAGTTATTACAATAAATGGTACCTACTTTAGTTAAACCTTCATCTAGTCCGACACGCTATTCCCAAACCACTGTAACTCCTGAAAGCCAAAATCAACAGTGGCGTCCACCAGTAAAGCGCCGAGACAATGAAGCTCGACGAAGTCCCTGAGAATGAATTTAAATGTCTTGGATTCCGTAACGAAATAAATCAGAAAGTATAGCGGAGGAGTAGGAAAAAACGTAATTTCTTCCTTCAAACCTTCATCTGTTAGCGAAGAAGTAGACACAATAGTCAAAAAATGGCGTCAGACCGAATCGGTCGGGCGTCACTTAAGAAGGGCTGACCTGTATTACCCCATTGTTGGACAAAGTCCTCGTCATAATCATAGTGAACTGTGATGTGTTGTGTTTCAGAGTGCGCCCTCCGCCCTACAGACAAGTGACGTCATCATGCGCTGAAGTCGAGTCCAACAAGCCACATGTATCGGCTAACAACCTGTGCGGAGACCTCAACCGCGGGGTCATACCTCTGAACCCCATGGGACAGAACCCTAATGGAGAGCCGTATCCCTTGTGAGTATTGTAACCTTATATTAGAGGAAGTCAGACGCCCATTAGACGGCACAAAAACTGTGACAGGTTAGGCGCTAACCACAGGATAAATAAGTAGAATGATTGGAGAAATTTAATCCTCATTTGTAGGTTGAGGATAAGTCATTACCCGGGATTTCGGGAACCCTATGGGACACAATCCTACTGGAGAGCCTAGCCTAGTCTAGCCCTAGTGAGTATTGTGCCCTTTCAAGAAGACTGCAAATTTGGCGGAAGCTTGCGGTCCTCTAACTGTAGGGCTTATGTAGAGGGGTATTACTGAAAACTCAGCATTAATTTATTCCAGTTAGGACTTATTATATAACTTCTCAGGTGTTTTAGTTGAAGAGAGAAGAAGTTGAGAAACAAACCCGCTAGCAACGATCTGAACTGGATTCTATGACCTTATGTAAACACCAAATAAAAATGAAAAGAACTTAAGGGGGATCCCTCATAAGGTTCTAGGTAGTACACAAGACAATGGTACCTACGAAGTCTCTTAATTAGTGAACTGTTCTGTTGTTAGCGAGTTGATCCGCAACCAGACGCTCCGCTTCCTGTCGCGCACGCTGCCGGTGCTGCGCGCGGACGACACACTGCCGCGCGTGGCGCACGTGCCTTCACCCACACACACACACGCGACACACGCGCCGCCCGAGCTGCAGCACAACCGGTGAGATTATCACAATTGCGGTCATTGACCCACCTACATTTATTTAAGTTTTTTGAAATCCAAAATTAAACCTTTTTCAAGTCTGGAATCATTGTCATCTTTCGTGATCTCCAACAATTTTTCTTATGAAAAACGATACAAAATTCATTTGTTTTGTTTCGTACGATGAGGTATTTTTTTATAATTTGTTTCCTACCGCAGACACGTTACATTAAACTAAGGTTATTATTAGTAACTTAAGATTCTACGTGAGTCCATCCAACTCTTTTTTTTTTTGTCTTGTACGAGGAGATAGGCGATTGTAGAGAGGCGAAAGGGCAATGACGGGTATCTTAATCTTAAATATAATCAATCTTAACTGGCAGCAACTACCTACATAAAAACTAATAATAACATACCTACAATTAAAAGCTTGACATTTGAATTGGTGTCAAGCTTCAAGTTGATTATCCGATTTATTTTCCTTTTATTCCCGGAATTTTCCAAACTTGTTTACAAACACATTTAAACAAGACAAAGGAAATTGTTATACAATTTTTGTTAGTATTTAGTTACAAGCCGGTCTGGTGTCATGCGCTCGCTTGCGTGTGTCAATCGAAAATATTCGAAATCAATATTTTTGTAAGAAAATATCAACAAACATCCGCTCTGTTGCTTGTTTGGCATGTCCTTTTTAATGAACTTATGCCAATTTTTGAGTTAAATGGGAGCTTCCCCTTTTTATTTGACCACTATTCACCTAGTTAAGGAAATACACCCGTCAGCGCCGTTATATAAAAATATCTAATAGGTATTACTGTCTAAAACTCACGTTTTTTTTTTCAACTTAAAAATAAAAAAGGGAAAAAAAAGAAAGTATACATTACTAGCTTTTGCCAGCGGCTTCGCCCGCGTGAAGTTTGATAATTGTCCCATGGGATTTTACTACCGGGATAAAAAGTATCCTATGTGTTAATCTAGGTTATAAACTGTCTGTGTGCAAAATTTCATCCAAATCCGTTCAGTAGTTTTTGCGTGAAAGAGTAACAAACATACATCCTCACAAACTTTCGCATTTATAATATTAGTAGGATTAGTAGGATTAATAGACTACGGCGAAGCTTACTAAATTTAACTAAATTATTAGAATACAGGTGAGCTTTAATCATTAAAATGCTGTACTTGCCCCTGCGGGTGTACAGCAGTCAAAAATTATTAAAACTGGGCACTTCGGCAAGCCCTATTCAATTGTACTTGTGTCAGCGCTACAGGGGTTAGTCAGTCCGCGCAACGAAACCATAGCGCGATTCAGGATAGAGGTACATCGCCATCTATCGAAGCGACCAGTCAACTTTCAGACAAGGGATAAGATATTGTGAACGCTTTAAACATTGCGAAATAAGTTAAAAAGTACTTTATTATAAGTATACAAGTACTGAGTATTTGCGAAACATTTGTTTGTACCTAACAGTTGTCCTGAAATATCTTCCACATAGTAAATGAATAAACAAGACATTTTTTTTCATTGGTTTTCGTGTCACTTTCCGACTGTACACTGTACAAAGTCTGCGTAGCGGAACCTCTTTGTTGAGCTAGGTTTATTATAATTTTAAATACGGGGCCAAATCTTTGGCAAACTACAGAAAAAGCTAACATATTTCAGGTTTTCATCTGAGGTAGGTACCGTGTACCTATATGTCACCGTAAAATTGTCAAATACGTTATATTGTAATATCTCTAGCGATATTGTAAAGTCTCGAATTATTGTCAAATGAACATACTGCTTACAACAAAACGCATTATTTTTCGTGAAATGCATGCGATGGTAGTCAACTTACGCGGTGTGGAGGGAAGGAGGGGTCCCCCTTGTTGAATTAAGTTTATGCAATGCATGTAATCCTAACAATATCTGTGGTATCAGATGTAACTGTCAGTGTCAGATATTAATGCACGTCAGTTTGATTGACACTTGACATAAGCTTCTAGCTGTCTTTTGATACATTATCTGTGCTCGTTCTTCTTGTCTTGAACCCCCTAGATGTAAGTGCGTGATTGTCATTCCGCTCTAATATTTTATATCAGTGTCTATAATATTATTGTAATTGCTGCTCTGTTTATGCTGAGTAATAAACTAGGCAATTGACTACCTAAAGTTGTTTCTATTCTATACTCCGAATTTCTGGACTGCACCGGATCCTTACACTGGCTGAAGCACCCACGTGCTGATCTTAGATCACTGCCTCTCTATTCTCCATCTATAACAGGCTATGGACCCAGTCACATATACATAAGGCCAATCTCGAAAACGTGGTTCTAAAGAAGATTTGGTGTTGGTGTTTTCTTCTTGACGTTCCGGCGTGTGTGCGTGCACGTACACGTGGTCGTCATGGAAGATAGGTTATCTGGAAATGGAGTCATGTTGCCTAGTGCCGGTGGAGCAATGTCCTCGCTCGGCGGAGGCATTCATATTGAAAAACTAGAAGGTGTCGGAAATTACAATACATGGAAGTTTCAAATGAAGATGGTTTTATCCCTTGAAGGGTTGTGGGATCGTATCGAAACTATCGTAAGTACTGCGGACAGTGAGACAGATTTATCGCGAGATCGACGAGCTCTGGCACGAATATGCCTTAGTGTGAAGGCGGCGTGCTACCAGCATGTGAGACACTGTAACACGGCAAAGGACGCATGGCAGCGGCTTGCTAATACCTTTGAGGACAAAGGTCTGTACAGGCGAGTGCTATTACTAAGACAGCTGCATCATACCGAATATGGACAATTTGCGTCAATGACAGAATACATCGATGGAATAATGACACGTGTTCAGCAGCTTGCGGATATTGGAAAAGTTATAGAAGATGCTGAGGTTGCGGAATTACTCCTCAGTGGCCTACCCCAGGAGTTCGACGCGCTAGTTTCTAACCTAGAAACAGCATGCATTACCAACGAGTTATCAAGTGAGCTGGTCCGTGCTAGACTTATTCAGGAAGAATTCAGGAAAAGTAACTTAAACAATAGTGAGACTGCTTACATGTCAAAAAGAAAAAGAGAACCATTCAAGAGTAAGATCATCTGTCACTATTGCAAGAAAACTGGACATATTAAGTCAAAGTGCTTCAAGATGAAGAGAGAAAAGGCAAATCCAGAAGATTCATCGCTTGTGGCTACAGCTTTCATGGTGAAATCTCAAGATAGTTGGTTGGTTGACTCTGGGTGTTCCGCTCACATGTGTAATGATAGAACTTTGTATAATGAGCTTAAAGACTGTAATAATGTTATCAGTATCGCAAACGATGAGAAGTTGGAGTGTTTAGGTAAAGGAACTATTCATATAAGAACTGGAAATGTGGTGAGAAAACTTTTAAATGTTTTATATGTGCCTAAACTTTCTCATAATTTATTGTCTGTCAGCTGTCTTACGCAGAAAGGTTACACTGTATTATTTAATGAACGGGGATGTTTTGTTCATGACAAGAGCATTAAAGCTTCTGGTAACCCAATATTGTGTGCTTTAAAGGTCAATGGTTTATTTATGGTTAAATTGGGGGTGTGTCAATCTAGTGGGTATTCGCAAGGTGTGCATTCTTCTCTCATGTGTGATAGACAAGAGACCCAGAGCGCACAGGTTGCTGCTCATGCTGTGCCTGTTGATATTTGGCACAAGAGGTTAGGTCACATTAGTATACAAGGTTTGTGTGCTTTGAAGAATGGTAGTGCAACTGGTGTTCTGTTTCAAACTGACAATGTACAGGTTTTGAAAGAATGTGTGCCATGTTTGGAGGGAAAGATGGCTGCCAAGCAGTTTCCGGTTGGAGAGGCAAGGCGAGCTACCCAGTCCCTCGAGTTGATTCATTCTGATGTTTGTGGACCGTTACCTGAGAGCAGCTGGAGTGGAGCGAAATACTTGGTAACATTTACTGATGACTACACCAGGAAGACCTTTGGATATTTAATGAAGCACAAGTCGGAGGTATTGTCTCATTTTATTACATTTAAAAATTTAGTTGAGAAGCAATTGGGGTTACCAGTAAAGATTTTGAGGTCTGATGGGGGTGGTGAATATTGTAATGATAAATTTTCTAAGTTTTTGAAACAGCAAGGAATTATTCACCAAACAACTGTACCATATTGTCCCAGCCAAAACGGCGTGAGTGAACGCCTAAATAGGACACTTTTGGAGAAGGTTCGGTGTATGCTGAGAGGTGCTGGTCTCTGTGGGCGATATTGGGGTGAGGCGGTCATGACAGCAATTTATCTAAAGAACAGGTGCCCCACTTCTGCTCTTTCAGGACTTACACCAGTAGAGGTCTGGACCGGATCTAAACCAGATCTTAGTCACCTCCATATATTCGGCTGTATGGCATACTCTCTGGTTCCCGAACAAAAACGTTGTAAGTTAGACCCAAAAAGCAAAAGGTATGTTTTTGTTGGGTATTCTGAAACTTCAAAAGGTTATAGGTTGTTGGACCCATCAGTTCCTACTAAAGTAATTTTGTCCAGAACTGTGGCATTTATTGAAAATAAATTTTATAAAGATTTTCATGACATGGATAATACTAACAATGAATGTATTTATTATGAATTGACTAGTGAAATGGATAATTTGAATTTTAATGATAATTTAGAGGATCAATCGAGTAAAAGTCTCTGTGATAATAATGTTAGTAATTCTAATTCCATTAATGATGATGCTATTAATTCTAGTCAAGGTATTAGTTCCAATGAACAGTCTGTATCTAAAGAAATTACAGGTGGCATTACGGTTTTTTCAGAATCTGATGAGGAGTACTGCACTGGTAGCGAGGACGAGGATGTCCCTGCTGTGTCCCCAACGTGTGGAGCCCGCGAGCAGCGTGTGACGTCACCTCAAAACTCTCCAGCTGTGAGACAGCGTCCCATGCGTAGTACTAGGCCACCGGTAAAGTACAATGACTATGAAACAGATTTTTCTTTGATTGCACAAGGTATTCCATTTGTCGAACCTCAATCGTATGAGGAAGCTGTAAGTTCTCCTGATAGGAATGAATGGCAGGCTGCAATGCGAAGTGAATATGAATCTCTGATTTCTAACAATGTATGGAGGTTAGTTGATAGGCCATCTAATGAAAATGTTGTTAAATGTAAATGGATTTATAAAGCTAAATATGATGCTAATGGTAATTTTGATAAATTCAAAGCACGTTTGGTTGCCAGGGGTTTTACACAAGTAAAAGGGTTAGATTATAACGATACTTTTTCCCCTGTAGTTCGTCACAGTACCATGAGAATATTATTTTCATTGGCTACTGAATTAAATCTTAATATTGATCATATTGATGTAGAAACTGCATTTTTAAATGGTGACCTTCAAGAAACTATTTATATGGAACAGCCTCCTGGCTTTAGTGATAATAATTGTAAAGATAAGGTTTGTTTTCTGTTAAAAGGTATATATGGCCTCAAACAGGCAAGTAGAATTTGGAATCAAAAAGTACATAATTTGTTGTCAAGTAATGGATTTATACAAAGCAAATGTGAACCTTGTGTGTACATAAAAAGATGTGATAAACATATAACTGTAATAGCTTTATATGTGGATGACTTTTATGTATTTTACAGTACTGAGTGTAATGAAATCTTTGCTTTGCTTGAAGAAAATTTCAATGTTAAAAACTTGGGAAGTTTGAAAAATTGTTTGGGAATTAATATTGTGAGAGATAAAGCAAAGGGAATAATGAAAATAAATCAGTCTGAGTACATAAAAAGATTGTTAAAACGCTTTGGTATGGAAAATTGTAAAGTTGTAAAAACTCCTATGCCTACCAACTGTAAGCTGGTTAAGGGTGACACTAGCTTAAGTGATGAGCAGTATAATTATAGGCAGCTCATGGGATGTCTTATGTATTTATCTGTGTGTACTAGACCAGACATCTCATTTGCCTGTAGTCAGTTAAGCCAGTTTAACAACTGTTTTGATATAACTCATTGGCAAGCAGCTAAAAGGATTTTGCGATATTTAGCAGGTACAATTAACTATTCTTTATATTTTTATAAAGGGGGAAAATTGAATTTGACTGCTTTTGCGGACTCTGACTGGGCCAATGATCCCAATGATAGAAGGTCATACACAGGGTTTGTTGTAAAACTGGGGAACAATGTTATTAATTGGGAGTCACGTAAACAACGTTGTGTAGCGCTATCTAGTACTGAAGCCGAATATTTAGCAATAACAGATGTGTGTAAAGACATTTGCTTTATTAGGAATTTTATGTATGAGGTCATGCTTAAAGAATGTAAGGTAACAATTTATAACGATAATCAGTCAGCTCAGAGATTGTTACAAGTTACAGAATATTGTCACAAACGTACTAAGCATATAGACATAAGGTATCATTTTGTAAAAGATTTTGTTAAAAATGACAATGTGACAATGAATTATTTGCAGACCGATTGTATGATAGCAGATGTTCTTACAAAGCCACTAGGTGCTGTGAAACATAATAAGTTTGTAAATGATATGAATGTTAAAGTCTGACAAAGTTAATGTATGCAAGTTTATTTAAATTGATTGACACATGTTATTTACAAATCACTATCTATATAAATGATTGACATTGTTGACTGAAATGTTGTTTATGTAGGTAAAATAGGTACTGACCATTGTAGTGTGTTTTTGTAAAGTGTAAAGTTTACTCTATTGACATTGTAATGGATTGTATTTTTTTTTTGTGTATAGTACCTAAGATTTTTTTTTGATTGTTTGTGGCATGATATTGTTCCGATTAAGGGGTAGTGTTGAATTAAGTTTATGCAATGCATGTAATCCTAACAATATCTGTGGTATCAGATGTAACTGTCAGTGTCAGATATTAATGCACGTCAGTTTGATTGACACTTGACATAAGCTTCTAGCTGTCTTTTGATACATTATCTGTGCTCGTTCTTCTTGTCTTGAACCCCCTAGATGTAAGTGCGTGATTGTCATTCCGCTCTAATATTTTATATCAGTGTCTATAATATTATTGTAATTGCTGCTCTGTTTATGCTGAGTAATAAACTAGGCAATTGACTACCTAAAGTTGTTTCTATTCTATACTCCGAATTTCTGGACTGCACCGGATCCTTACACTGGCTGAAGCACCCACGTGCTGATCTTAGATCACTGCCTCTCTATTCTCCATCTATAACACCCCTTGCCCAGTGGCACAACTCTCATGAAAAGATAATGCACCATTCCTGAGAAATACCGATTAATATAACATAACCTTAAAACACTTTATATTCCCCCTAAAAAGCGTAGTCGACGGAGCCCCGCTTCGCGGGGCCCCTATTTCCGGGTGCAAGGTTTAAAGGAACCCAACTAACCTAACAGGGGGGTGCCCCAAGTGCCCCGATTATGGGGGCAGAGATACTTCCGTATGTTCAATTGACAATAATTCGAGACATTACAATATCGCGAGAAAAAACACGTTATATTGTAATATAACGTGTTTGACAATTTTACGGTGACATATATATGTTACGGCTAATACCCGAAGTGCGGCTGCACCTAGTTTTAGCCGGTTAGAACTAGGTGTAGCCACTTACTCTTGGTTAAAACTAGTACGAGCCGATTGTTTTCGGGTAAAACTAGGTCTATCCTTCATCATGCCGGCTACAACTAGGTTCGGCCATTCCCTGTTGGATAAAACTAGGTCTATCCGATATCATTCCGGCTAGAACTAGGTCCAGACAATCCCTGTTGGATAAAACTTAGATGCTTGTCCCGCCAAGTCTTCCGCCCCGCGTCACACTCATGACTCACCGCATCTGCAGCAGCGGCGCGGGGTGGAGGGCATAGCGAGGCACGCGCCTCTGTAGGATGTGAGCGCCAGGTGCTGCTGATCTACCGCAGGTCTACTAGCGAGTGTGACTCACAGCGTCTGCAGCAGCAGCGCGTGTCTTAGTTTTATCTAACAGGGATTGGCTTTACATAGTTGTATCTATGCTATCGGCAGAGCTTTTTTAGATATTAAAAAAACATCATCATTAAATCACATTGTAATAATTAACACAAATTATTAGGAGTACAATTTTTAATATAATAGGAACAATCAGGAACATTTTTTTAACAACAGACAATAGTTGCATACTTATTATAAACTAAAGAATGTTATTATAATTATAAATCACACTTTTATAAAGTAACATAAACTATCCAGGCGCCTGTTACTTGTTTCAACTTGTTTGCATCTAGTTTTATCCAACAGGGAATGGCTGGACCTAGTTGTAGCCGGCTTGATGAAGGCTAGACCTAGTTTCACCCGAAAACCATCGGCTCGTACTAGGTTTAACCAAGAGTAAGTGGCTACACCTAGTTCTAACCGGCTAAAACTAGGTGTAGCCGCACTTCGGGTATTAGCCGTAACATATACAACATTATTTTTTGTTTATACTAAACCCGAAAAGGGGTCATTGTACTCATCATTTTGAACAACTTTTTCTATGGGACGAACCTTGAAATCGCGAAAAAAAAAATCAGCTGTTCCCTACATTTTGACGAGTTATGCGAACATAAATGTAGGGAACAGCTGTTTTTTTTTTCGCGTACAATGACCCCTTTTCGGGTTTTGTGTAAACAAAAAATAACCCTGTATATTAATCTTTTCTTACTTTGTAAGGCGATACTCTGTACCTTTCTTTTTTAACCCCCGACGCAAAAACGACGGGATGTTATAAGTTTGAAGTGTCTGTCTGTGGCATAGAAGTACCCGAACGGATAAACCGATTTTGATTGCTTTTTTTTGTTTGAAAGGTGAATTAGTCGGGAGTGTTTTAGCTATGTTTGATAAAAATCAGTCCATGATGGCCGCCGCCACAAAATAGGGGATTACATATTTATTCAACAACTCCCTCAACATGGGTATCTAATGAAAGGGCTTGAGGTTGTATAAACAGTTGATGGTTGGCCTGAAATAAATAAATAAAATAAGTAATTTCTATTGTTAATAACTATTTATGTAAAATTTGCACGCCGAAATTAATGGCAGAATTGAAATATACTTTTATTTATAAAACCCTCCTGTACCTTATTTACGCAAATAAATGATTTTGATTTTGATTCTGACTACTAGAATCATGTAGACTATATTGAAAGGAAATGAGGAATATTAAATTATTAAATTATATTAAATTATTAGTATACGACATTTCGTTACGTGACGGTTTCACTAAATCGATTTACCCGTAAACACCTTGAAATTATGATCCATGTATCGTTTTTAGGGTTCCGTAGTCAACTAGGAACCCTTACTAGTTTCGCCATGTCTGTCTGTCCGTCCTCGCTTAATCTCTGTGACCGTTAGCACTAGAAAGCTGCAGTTTGGTACTAATATGTGTATCAATCACGCCGACGAAGTGGTAAAATAAAACTTGGAAAAGAATGTTTTATTAGGGTAGCCCCCCTATATCATCATCATCATCATCATTTCAGCCGTAAGACGTCCACTGCTGGACATAGGCCTCCTCCAAGTGTAGCCACATTGACCGATAAAGTGGGAAGTGATGTTTTTTTTTTTTTATTTCAACCCTAACGTGTGATATATTGTTGAAAGGTATTTAAAAATGAATAGGGGTTTACTAAAATATTTTTTTGATAATTTCGAAAATAATCACTCCAAAAGTAAAAAACAATGTCCCCCCCCTCTAACTTTTGAACCATAAGTTTAGAAAATATGAAAAAAATCTGAAAAGTAGAACTTTATAAGGACTTTCTAGGAAAATCATTTTGAACTTGGATGGAAACAACAGTAAATGTTAAAAAAGAAGACAAAAAGTTATACAAAATAATTTCTGGAATAATCGTACATGCAAGCATTTTTGAACTTTGTTTACATATTTTATTATCCTGAACGTTTCTTTTTTCAAACAAAAAAGAATTATCGGATTGGATTGAACACGTCTTGTTGTGACGGACGGGAAACTATGGAACCCTACACTGAGCGTGGCCCGACACGCTTTTGCCGTTTTTTTTTTAAAATTTTGTTTCAATGTACAGTGGATTTCGGGTATAACGACGATGAAGGGACCACTCTATTTTCGTCGTTATATCCGGAAGTTGTTACAGGCAAAGGTAAAGAGAAACAGACTATGTGTCTGCATCTCTATACACACGTATAGTTTTTATTAATTTATTATTGAAAATATTTGCACACATAGTTATTTACTGGTACAGTTAAAAAAATGAGAATAATAAAAACGCCGAAATGTACACGCTTCCCTACCTACTTAGCTGATATCTATAAACAAAAGGTAAAGGTCTCCACACTTGCTGACCATCTGTGTGAATGTAAACAAAAGATAAGAAATGTTTGTGCAAGAAAGAAATCTTTGTGTCTTTGGCGGCCGACTCCGGTCGCAATATCTGCATGGGATTTCTAGGAATTTGTTACAAATGATTCATAAAAAACAGTCGCTTCACCCGAACTCGCCGTTACATCCTAAGTCACTATACCCACATGAATTTTGAACTAAAGTATGCTTTAAATTCAAGGGACTTAGATTTAACGTCGCTATAGGTAAACGGTCGCTACAACCGAGGTCGTAATAAATGAAATCCACAGTAAGTTGTTTAATAAAGTGTCCCTCTCCACAGACTGGAGGAGCGCAGTAAGCGTTCCCTAGCGGAAGCAGATCACGGCACGCTCCGCAGTGAGGGCGTGCCCTCCGCCGAGCTCCCCGCCGAGCACCGCACTGCGGAGGTGCCGCGCGAGAGCAGGAAGTTCTGCGATAATGGAGGAGTGTGAGTACACTTACTACGCTTACCCGCACCATACTACACCGCGTTCACAGACTCATCAGTCATCACGAACTTGTACAAATATTCTATTTAGTCCGTCAGTTAGTATTGGAAAATAATGGACACGTATTTTTTGTTTGTGTAAATCAATGAATATTGACTAAGATATGATTCCTATTCGTTGTTTCACCGAAAACTTTAGTTAGCACTATTGACGCGACTCGTTAATCTAATGAACTGACTTCATTTTACTACTAAGTTTTTATATTACCTATATTGGGTGCACATTTGTCTACCGAGTAAGCAGAGTGTATTCAAACAGTTTAATAACAATAACATTCAGAACTGTCTGAGAGTGAGACAGTAAACAGACGTTAGTTTCTACTCTACAACACCCGAAACCTCACTTCGTACTCCGACAATTTGGTCCTTCGAGCCGGATTGTATGGCAAGCTTCCTGCATTTTTGTTGACGACCAAACGTTGCCTACGCTTGTTGTTGCGGCTACAAAATCAAAGATTAATATTCAAGAATATTCTGATAATACTAAAACAGTATTTATGATATTCCAAATAAAATGCATACTTACATGATCAAAGTTTATTAAAAATGAATAATTTAACAATACTTACATAACATACAATTGACTACAACGATGGAACACTCCCCGCCACTCACGAGGGTCACTCAACACTTAGACCTAGTTCACACGAACGAGCGGTAACGCTGACAATCGCTAATGCTTTACAATTTCCACTATCGGTACCGTCTAACGTTTGGGAAAGTATACGGGGCATCAAATTCCACTAGTATTTATTGAACAAAACCAACCCGAAGCTATTACTATCCGTGTTAATCTGAGTAGCTTTTTGCAGAAAGTACGGTTGAACAAGCTATTTGGTTTACAGTTTAAACCACAAATTACATTGTAAAATGTAAAACAAATAGCTTGTTCAACCGTACACCTATATTGATCATAAATAAAATAAGTTTATTACGTATCAATTTGGGTTACATTGTATGTCAAGGAGTCTCCATTTAGGCATAAAAAATGCCTGTAGTTGAAGGCTCCGCTCTTCCCTTACATTTAAGAGATACAAAAAAAAATGACAATTAAGAAATCATATGCCTGATTTTTCCCAAACTAAGTTAGATTGGCTTTCAGTCTAACCCGATACAGCTAAATATCAGTGTTTTACATTGAGCTACTGCCTATTTAACCTCCACAACCCAGTAATAGGTAATACGATTAAAAGAGTAATGGGTTAAAAGTAAATCTGTTATAGGTATTCAATTTTTGAACTCACTCATAAAATATTTTTTAAGCAGTCAGCCTTATTCTGAGATTAAATCTGTATAATTTCTAAAGCATCGACTTTGACGCGGCATTTCCATCAAATGAGATATCAATGTTAGCATCAACGCCACCGCTCGTGTCGTGTGAACTAACCTTAATTCTGACATTTCATATAACTCTGTATAAAATATACACCAGTATAGGAGGATTATTTAACGGAGACACTCGTGAAACATAGCCCCATTCTCTCTTACTCTCGGATGTTGTATAGCGCTGTCTCATACTAACAGTATCTTCGGTAAATAATCTACCTATTGTATAAAGACTAAGCGAACTGTGCATACATAAGGCGACTTGCGGTATAAAACAGGTAGGGTAGCAGATTTATATATTATAATGTATAGAAAAATATATATGTATATACTCTATTACAATGATTAAACGTCACTATTTCTATTGCTTTAGTTGTGTAGTTTCAAATATAACTTCTTTACACACGATAATTACCGTGTCGTACTATTTTAAATGTTCGTGATAGTGCACGAATACAAAGTGAAATGGAATTACTTAACGAAACTGCAGAAGTAAGTAAAAAGTACACAAATAAATTAGCATGATGACAAGTTTCTACAATACATAAAAGTTTTGACAATATTACATCATACGGGTCGATGTGGTGACCTCCTTTTTTAGAAGTCCGTTAAAATAATTCAGTTTCGGAATAGTTCGGCTTAAAGTAGGGATAGGTGAGTGTCTGTAGCCATACGCGGGGTCATTTGCTGGATAACCGCAAGTAATCGATACTGAATTTAAAATAATTTTCAAAACTCATAATTCTATGTTTTCAAACTACCCGCGGCCGTTGGTTTAAGACTTATATTATACTTAATCAGAATATCTATACATATAATAAAAAATATATAATAAAATGCGGCAAACCGAAGCTATACGAAGATAGCCGAACGTTTGGCGAGTAGCACTTACGTAATAAATAAGGTCACGGCGCACTTATAAGCAATAGTGTAGTAAGTAAAACTAAGGTGGGGTGGTGCTGCACCTGCGGAGCTCACAAGTGTGGTGTGACCGTGGATGTATGTGAGCTACGTCCGCAAGGTCCGCAGGTCGGCCATGACGATGTCGTACGCGTTCCGTTGTGTGCCGTCTATTAGTCTGACGCGGTTGTCTTTCTCAATCTGAAACATAAATTTAACATTAGAGTAGAATCATAATCTGCCAAGTATTTTTCCAGTCTAACCGGATGCACCTGTGTACCAGTTTTTTTCCACGGAGCGACTGCCTATCGGACCTTAGAATATCTACCTAATACCGCCTTAGAATATGAAAAAAATATTGGCTGCAATGTCTCTGGTGTCTTATGAGATGATGAATAATAGAGAAATGTACAAGAAGAAGATCCGTCATCTAAATCATATTTTTGTTTTAGATCATACCAACCTTCAAATTGTGCGTTACATTGAGTTCTATCGTCAACCGTGCTTTTTCACCGCAAAAATGTATGTGGAGTAACTTAGTTTGATGTACAGAACAATGAAATGGCTTTGCGAAGGGTCCAGTAACACGTTGTGATACTAATATTCATACCTCGGCCCTGTACTTGATGTGTTCGGGCCACACGCACTGGTCGAAGTACCCGTCGATGTCGGGCGGGTCGTACAGACGATGTACGCGACGCGTCACACACTCGCCGTACTCCAGCACGAAGTAGTATCTGTAAGTAAGCACAGATATTCAACATCTGCTGCAAAACACTTGCTAAACAATCATGGTCCTTCGAGCCGGATTCCATCGAAATAGTGTATTTTTGGCTGTTAATTTAAAAACAATGCTTTTTCGTCATAATTGACCATACGTACTCAAGATATTTAACGCAAAATCATAAGCTTATCTAAATTAATACTGTAAAGAGGAAAGATTAGATTTTTTGCCTAATACCTGCCGGTTTCCAAACTATGGTTTCACACTCAGTTGTGGGAGCAGTGGTGATTTAATAACCTAAGAAATGAAGAAAGCATCACCTCAAATCACACAACTCCATGATGGGCTCATAGTTGAGCACAGTGAACCCCTCGGCTATAAGGAACTTCTTGCCGGCTATCTTGAACTTGTGCTCCCCGTCGCTCAGGCATGTATCGTGCGCTTTGTCATTGCCCTGAAATTATAGTAATAACATAAAATTTCGCCCTTAATCCACGAACAGTTAGGCCGAGGTGTTTCGCGAGTTTGGAGGTGTTTCGAGCGCGGACAGTATGTCGTAGTGTGAGTGTACCTTGATGGTGTCGCATATGTCGGCATGCATGGCCTGCATGTCGAGCGCGGACAGTATGTCGTAGTGTGAGTGTACCTTGATGGTGTCGCATATGTCGGCATGCATGGCCTGCATGTCGAGCGCGGACAGTATGTCAAAATCAAAATCAAAATCAAAGCATTTATTTCAAGTAGGCCAGTTACAGGCACTTTTGAATTGTCGAAACAAAATGAACATTTAAAGTAGCTACAGTCCCAGTCACAAGACATAAAAACTGTGAAAGTACTGTAGTTGCCCATTCCCTAACGTAGATCTCTATGGATAAGAACGGGCAAGAAACTCCATGGACACTCTTTTAAATCAAAATATTGTTACAAAATCTTGGTTACATCATTCATGTTGAGATGGTATATTATGTGAGAACAATGTAGCAAGATGTGCACGTTAAAAGTGTCCATAGCAAAACAAAATAAAATACAACTCAAAAACTAAATAATTAATTCAAATAACCCATGGCGACTAAGAGATGACCAGTCACAACTGACAGCGCCCGTTCACGAACATGACGCATGGATCAGCACCATTCAGCTCAACCATTTTGAAGGGAACTAAATGGTCCGACACACGCGCCACCATCAGCGAGACATTTGAGAGAGCATGACATACTCTCAATCGCCAGGGCACATTCTAGTCAAGAACTGCCGTAGGCTTCCAGTGAATGATAGCTTTCTAGTACATAGTACTCACACAATATGGGCTATGCGATTATATAATACTAACATTGAATCTATACAATGCAAAGATAGTTAAGTACAATCTTCGGCAGCTCCAACAATACCATTTAATGCTATCAATTTATGCGTCCCTGTCCTTATGGAGCAGGACCAGCATTGAGCCAAGCATCTCTATCAGCGATATAATCGCTCAACTTGTAATATGCTCGTTGACAAAGTGTGCGTTTAATGCATGTTTTAAATTTCGTCTCATTCAGTTCAAGAATACTTTGTGGAATTTTATTATAGCATCTCAAACAGTACCCCATGAAAGATGAGTCTACTTTTGCGAGTCTAAAGCCTGGCTGAACTAATTGGTCCCTATTTCTAGTACTGTAGTTATGTCTGTCACCTCTTTTACCAAAAAGATGCAAATTTTTTCTGACGTACATTATGTTTTCGTAGATGTATTGACAATGTACCGTCATAATGCCAATATCCTTAAACAGCTCTCTTAGAGAATCGCGCCTACGAAGATTATATATGGCTCGAATGGCTCTTTTCTGCAGAATAAATATAGACTCAATATCTGCAGCTCGTCCCCATAGCAAAATACCGTAAGACATTATACTATGGAAGTAACTAAAATAGACCAGTCTAGCGGTATCTACATCAGTAAATTGACGGATTTTTCTAATGGCATATGCTGCTGAGCTTAGCCGCCCCGCAAGAGATGTTAAATGAGAACCCCATTGTAGCCTTGAATCAAGCGTAATCCCCAGGAAAACCGTTTTATCTACGAATTCAAGTTTCTCATTATTCAATAATATATCACAATCACTACCCTTAACATTCGGTAAAGCAAATCTTATGCATTTGGTTTTTTTTTCATTTAATACCAAATTGTTTGCTGTGAACCAATTTTGGACCTGCAGTAGGGCATTATTCACGTCATCTAAATTTTGTGCCCGTCTATTTATCTTAAAAATCAGGGAAGTGTCATCAGCAAATAACACCATATTTTGAGGTTGGTTTTTCAATAAATAGGGTAGATCATTTATATATACTAGAAAAAGGAAAGGACCCAATATTGAGCCTTGTGGAACCCCCATTTTTATTTTTAAACCCTGTGAGTTAACACCATTTATCTGAACATATTGTTGTCTATCATTTAAATATGATCTTACCAAACTAAGTGCAAGTTTACCCAGTCCGTAATGCTCAAGTTTCATAAGTAATGTGTCGTGGTTTACGCAATCAAACGCTTTGGAGAGGTCACAAAAAATTCCTATAGCGTCTTGGGACTCTTCCCACGCAGTAAATATGTGCTTTAATAATGTTACACCGGCGTCAGTTGTACAACGTCCCTTGGTGAAACCATACTGTTGATCATGTAAGATTCTGTTGGTGTTAAAGTGATTAAGCATTTGATCAAGCATTACTTTTTCAAAAACTTTGCTAAAAACTGGCAACACGGAGACAGGTCTATAATTGTTAGTATCTTTACTGTCCCCGGATTTGAAAAGAGGTATGACTTTACTGTATTTCATTAAATCAGGGAAGACTCCTTGGTCCACACATAGATTAAAAATTAAAGCTAAGTATGGGGCTATAGTCTCAAGTATGGATGTACAAACTTTGATAGACATTCCCCATAGATCTTCGGTCAGTTTGATTTTTATTTGCCGGAAAGCTTTAATAACTACCATAGGGTTAATGTGTTTAAATTTAAATTCAGCCAGGCAGCCAGACACATTCGCCTTTAATAAACCCATTGAGACTTCAGGAGAGGAATTAAGAGCCTCCGTAGTTTTTAATGGTATCTCTGTAAAGAAATTTACAAATTCTTGAGCTACTTCCTGATTAGAGCTTTTAGGACCACATGCTGTATCTAATGTGTAGCTAGTGTTGCGTATTTTCTTTCTGTTAGTCTCGTTATTTATGACTTTCCAAACTGTCTTTATTTTATTTTCTGCTGTTTTGATCTTGTTGCTAATGTGCAGGGCTTTAGCAACCCTGCATGTATTTCTAAAAATTTTTGAATACTTAGCAACATACTTGTTAAAAGTTTCAGTGTTAATAAAAGGCTTAAGGCCATAAAGCTCAAATAGTATTTCCCTACTTTTTCTGATACCTCTAGTTGCCCAATCACTAAATATGAATTTAGGGCAAATACTCTTTGTCTTCTTTTCAAAAGTTTTGTTGAATTCCGTGTGAACTATTGAAAAGAAACGATTATACAGTTGATTTATATTAATATCGTCATGGCTCATAACACTTAACTTGTTCTGTAGGGAAATATTAAACCCATTTAATTTGCTAGAAGTTATGGGTCTAAATTTAATCTGTACTTTTTGCAATGGTGTATTACACCTATAAGTTACAGTTTGTCCGCTATGGTCGGACGGCAAACAATTTACTATGGCTTTATCTAAGTAATCACAATCGCAGAAAACATTATCTATACAAGTAGCAGAAGATGCTGTGATTCTAGTAGGTTCAATAAAAACGTTAGTCAAGTCAAAAGATTTAAAAAGATTTAGTAACCGACCGCTATGTGAATTTTCTTCTAAAATATTGATATTGAAATCACCACAAATTATTGTAGATTTATTACTGGCTGCAAGTTTTGCCAGGACATCTTCCATTATTGATTCAAATATGGAAAAGTTTTGATAGTTTGGGGGTCTGTACACACACACAATTACATGCTTATCTAGCTCAACACAGGACAGTTCGACGCAATGTTCAACCGAGAGACCTACTATGTCATCACGTTGCTTATATTTAAAACTATTTTTTATTAATATTAGGGAACCTCCACGAAGCATCGTTTTACGGTTAAAGCAGCTACCCACCATATAGTTTTCATAATTAATAAGCATTTGGTAATCCTTTAACCAATGTTCAGTAAAACAAATAATGTCAAACTTACTATTTTCTAAAAACAATTCAATTTCTAATAATTTGCCAGACATTCCTTGGATATTTTGGTGGAATAATTTTAAGGTGTTCTGCTGAGGCCCTTTTTTAGTAACTAATTGAGTGCAAGAATTAATAGTACCTTCTGTTGTCTCACTTTCTAGTTTAAATTCATATTAATATTTTGAGTGAGGCCGGAGACTCCCGTGCCATCCTCAGACAACAAGACCCTATCACTAATAGACCCTAATTGAGGATTCACCACGGTGACAGATGGATCCTCCTCTGAGCAATATTTGTAAAGATTTATAGCACTACTGCTATATTCATTTAAAGTCACCTGTACATTAGTAGAATTACTAATAGTCGCAGTGTTAATAATAGTACTAAACTTAGACATACTATTTATGTCTGTGTGAATATTAAAAGCTAATAGCGAAGCTATTTTGTGTCTACATCTAATAGGTAGATACACCTTACCCCGAGTCGACTTAAGTTTACCAACAAGAGTGTTGATATCTAGGAATATAAGTCTGTCACTATAGTGACCTGCCAGAAAATGTACATGGTTATTTAACAAATGTATATAATTGTTTTTTCTACTACCCAAATTTTTAAAATAGGGAAAAGCACACAATATGATTTTACTACAGTTTAACTTCAACAACTCTGATACACAGTCAGTGATATCTTCCTTTTTTATCTTAGAACTATTACCAACACATATAGTTATGGTGGTATTAGGATTACAAACAGTGATGTGAACACTATGTCGTAGTGTGAGTGTACCTTGATGGTGTCGCATATGTCGGCATGCATGGCCTGCATGTCGAGCGCGGACAGTATGTCGTAGTGTGAGTGTACCTTGATGGTGTCGCATATGTCGGCATGCATGGCCTGCATGTCGAGCGCGGACAGTATGTCGTAGTGTGAGTGTACCTTGATGGTGTCGCATATGTCGGCATGCATGGCCTGCATGTCGAGCGCGGACAGTATGTCGTAGTGTGAGTGTACCTTGATGGTGTCGCATATGTCGGCATGCATGGCCTGCATGTCGAGCGCGGACAGTATGTCGTAGTGTGAGTGTACCTTGATGGTGTCGCATATGTCGGCATGCATGGCCTGCATGTCGAGCGCGGACAGTATGTCGTAGTGTGAGTGTACCTTGATGGTGTCGCATATGTCGGCATGCATGGCCTGCATGTCGAGCGCGGACAGTATGTCGTAGTGTGAGTGTACCTTGATGGTGTCGCATATGTCGGCATGCATGGCCTGCATGTCGAGCGCGGACAGTATGTCGTAGTGTGAGTGTACCTTGATGGTGTCGCATATGTCGGCATGCATGGCCTGCATGTCGAGCGCGGACAGTATGTCGTAGTGTGAGTGTACCTTGATGGTGTCGCATATGTCGGCATGCATGGCCTGCATGTCGAGCGCGGACAGTATGTCGTAGTGTGAGTGTACCTTGATGGTGTCGCATATGTCGGCATGCATGGCCTGCATGTCGAGCGCGGACAGTATGTCGTAGTGTGAGTGTACCTTGATGGTGTCGCATATGTCGGCATGCATGGCCTGCATGTCGAGCGCGGACAGTATGTCGTAGTGTGAGTGTACCTTGATGGTGTCGCATATGTCGGCATGCATGGCCTGCATGTCGAGCGCGGACAGTATGTCGTAGTGTGAGTGTACCTTGATGGTGTCGCATATGTCGGCATGCATGGCCTGCATGTCGAGCGCGGACAGTATGTCGTAGTGTGAGTGTACCTTGATGGTGTCGCATATGTCGGCATGCATGGCCTGCATGTCGAGCGCGGACAGTATGTCGTAGTGTGAGTGTACCTTGATGGTGTCGCATATGTCGGCATGCATGGCCTGCATGTCGAGCGCGGACAGTATGTCGTAGTGTGAGTGTACCTTGATGGTGTCGCATATGTCGGCATGCATGGCCTGCATGTCGAGCGCGGACAGGATGTCGTAGTGTGAGTGTACCTTGATGGTGTCGCATATGTCGGCATGCATGGCCTGCATGTCGAGCGCGGACAGGATGTCGTAGTGTGAGTGTACCTTGATGGTGTCGCATATGTCGGCATGCATGGCCTGCATGTCGAGCGCGGACAGTATGTCGTAGTGTGAGTGTACCTTGATGGTGTCGCATATGTCGGCATGCATGGCCTGCATGTCGAGCGCGGACAGTATGTCGTAGTGTGAGTGTACCTTGATGGTGTCGCATATGTCGGCATGCATGGCCTGCATGTCGAGCGCGGACAGTATGTCGTAGTGTGAGTGTACCTTGATGGTGTCGCATATGTCGGCATGCATGGCCTGCATGTCGAGCGCGGACAGTATGTCGTAGTGTGAGTGTACCTTGATGGTGTCGCATATGTCGGCATGCATGGCCTGCATGTCGAGCGCGGACAGGATGTCGTAGTTGTTGTGCTCGAGTCCGTCGCACTTGACATGTCGCGGACTGTCGTCCGGGAAGAAGTACTTGTCCTGGTGGAACACGTGGACTGGGACCAAACTCTGCTTCAGCTGGTTGGACAGCGACGTCTTACCGCCGCACGTCACGCCGGATATTCCTGGTAAAAAAGAAACATATTCAGGTCCTTCTGACACTTAGTACGGATGCGGTGTCTTCGACCAAACCATGACGATCTACTTTAGGGGACATAAAACACTATTGGCGCAGCGATTATCGAGCCAACTACTATGCAAGAAGTAAGCGACAAAAAGAACATAATTGAATGATTTGCCCCAAAAACACATTATGACTTTAAAAAAAAGGTGGAGCTCGTGGCTTAATAATAACAGCCGCTCGGGTCTATATTTAGGTAAAGCCGTGCTTGTCTAGGTTGGTTTGTGGATGAGTGACCACCCATTAGATACCGAGTTTCCTCCGTGCCTCGGAAAGCACGTTAAGCTGTTGGTCCCGGCTGTCATTTGTTCATCTCAGTGACCCAAAAAGTCTGACAATCAGTCTTACCAAGTGGTATCGTATTTCCCAGTATTAACTGAGTTGTGGAGGTCGGATAGGCAGTCGCTCCATGTAAAATACTGGTATTCAGCTGCATCCGGTTAGACTGGAAGCTGACCCCAACATGGTTGATAAATGGCAGGCAGGTGATAATGGCCCTTAAAAACAAGAGCTTTAACAAAATATGGGACAAGGCTTTTACCGATGATAATCCAAGAATTCTTATACGGCATCATGACTGCCGTGAGCGAGCTGAGCGTTCCGGGGACAGAGCGGAGAGAGCGGAGCGAGCGACGCGTCAGAGATGCGGCAGCAGGTGGTAGAGTGTAAAGGACATGAGCCCCCCCACGAACAGCAGACCCCACGCGCCGCACAACAGTAGGAACCACTGTGGGTCCGGGACCAAGTTGTACACCTCCGAATCTGGAACATTCCATTAGAATTCCATCATATTTAGAACACCTGAAATTACGGGCTTATGTTCAAGAGAGACTTCTACCAAAATGACGTAACTCGCTATGTGTCATAGCAACTACGTCGAAAGTTACTCATTGTAATAAATACTATAAACGACAAAAAATCTAATTAATCTGTCAGATGGATCCAAAAAATATTGAACACAATGTTGACGCGTTTTATCTACTTCCATCAATTTTTATCAATTTCATGAAACAAAAAACACGTATCCAATAATTTTCGATAATCTAACAGACCATTTTTTTTTGTCAGGAATTATCCATATTCCCATTCTGAATGCAAAGAAGACGTTATTACTAACATTAGTAATTAAAGCAAACATGTTTTGCCTATTTAAAGCTTCTTTACCCACATTTCGATATTTTTCACCCGACTGTCGCAAAGCCCAGAAGGAACTTATCGAGGAAGGTTTTAGTATCAAATACTATTCATCGTTTTATGAGCCAAACTGAGACAGGTCTTTAGTTGACAACCGCTCATTCATAGAAAATATTCGACTTTAGTCTTTAATTCGTAGAAGTAAGGTTGGTTTCAACAACCTTACGTAATCCAAAGTCGTTGTAAAACAAAGAAACTCACCTTCGTCTATAAAAGGGTACGAGTTCACCCAGAAGGACAGTAGAACAAACACCGCACTGGTTGATACCAGGAGCAGTCGACCAATCAGCGCATCAGGAATGTCCATATATACGCATCACTTCAATCTCAACCTTATACTATAACAAATTGAACATATATTTATCTGTAGAATATCCTTCGTTGCGATATTGAAACTTATTGATTGGGTTGTAGAGTTTAGATTTAACTGCAGAAAAGTTCCTTCTCGAAGTCTTGGAAAGTTTCTTCTTCAGGGAATAAGATGGACTTGTGGTCGTCTTGTTTGACTTCTATGGTGTCCGCGAGCGGCTTGCGCTTGAGGGCGCGCTCGACGATCTGGAAGTAGAGATAGTTCATTATAATAATATTATATTAAAATAAATAAAATTGAAGTGTCTGTTTGTGATATCAAAAAACAAAAAAGTGAAAAATAACTTTAGCTTCTGAAGTCGGTGACCTTTGTTTGATTGCTTTAGTTTTTTTGTCACCGACTTCAGAAGCTAAAGTTATTTTTCACTGTTTTGTTTTTTTTGAAGTCGGTTTTATTTTTTGCAAAAAAGTTTTTATTTTAACTTTTTAGTGGTTCACATGTGCTTGATACATGGAAAGTGCATACCGTTACAATTACAACAAGCCCAAACACGACTATGGTCCATTGTCTCATTATGGAGTTCCGTGACTCTTGGCTTCATCATCAGATCTGATGGTAGAATGGTTCTTATCAAACGCAAATGCTTCACTTGTTGTAGAAAATACCAAAATCGCAACACGTTTTCATGTAAAATTTGAAGAGTTCCCTCGATTTCGCCAAGATTCCAGCATCAGATCCTGATTTAGTGGCTATGGGACCATTTGGAAAGAATACCCTTTCCAACAAAAAAAGAATTTACCAAATCGGTTGGCAAGCGACGGAGTTATGCCCGAACAAACATTAAAAAAAAAAAATAGAAACATCCGAATTGAGAACCTCCTCCTTTTTTAGAAGTCGGTTAAAAAAAAAAAAAATTGAAACATCCGAATTGAGAACCTCCTCCTTTTTTAGAATACGGTTAAAAAAAAATAACAGCTTTCTACTCAATGAATTATGAAAACATATGGAACTTGTAACAAAAACGAAATGGTCTCAAAGTTTGCTTTTCTCTCTTGTCTGCTTATTCGGGTACTTAGACCGATTTTGACAGGAGTTTTACTGGCAGATAGCTGATGTTATAAGGAGTAACTTAGGCTTACTTGTATTTTACAAACAACACTTTTGAAATTGTAAACAAAATCCGACTTAAAAGGAACATTTTTATACTAATTTTAAATTAAGTAGGGAGTAGGGCCTCTAATCCAAAGTCGTGTCATTGCATTTTGTCCTTCAGAAATGTCTAAGCAGCAGTCACGGAGTCAGGGTTTGTTGGCAATAGGCTGTCCCTATTACATGGGACTTAAACATAACTGGCGAAGTGTAGATGTACTATTAACACCACCTCTGAATAACCCTTCAGGCATTTCAAGTCTGATGGCGAGATATTAGGCATATCATCATTTGTAGTCTACTCCCCGATATTTAAGGCGATTACATTAACTAAACGCGAGTTTTATTATTACTAGAAGTATATGATTCACTGCTATAAACAAGACCAAAAAAATATATGATATTCTTCAGGACATATACTAGCATGATACTGTTTTGAAAACATAATACAATTAATTTGGCTCGATAAAAAGAAATCACGAACTTAAAAATATCTTTCAAACAAAAAAAAACATATTAATATGCATGCGATCATTCTGATTTTTTGGCAAATAATTCTACAAGCAATATATTAGCATGATACTGTTTTAGTTTTTTAATACAATCAATATTTTTTTTGTAAATCGATCGAAACCACTCCTTTCGGGCTATTTGGCCCGCAGTGGCTGACGTAACAACCACTTTGTAGTGCAAGCTGATTAGAACTATAGTCTAACAACATTTCAAACGAAGTTTGAACCACCACAAATAGAGTTGCTAATTTAGCTCGTCAAAGCGCCTTAATAGATATTTATTTGCTTACACTAGTTACACTTTTAGAAATTATTGAAACAACTACGAAACATCTTACATCATCACGAGACGTAAATAAAAGTCATTCTTATTGTGTTATCTGTAAGTAGATATTGCTCTATTTGAGGACGACATTGAGACAATTAAGACGAGCAAACATTTTGATAGTACATGCAACAGTCCTTACTATTTGGGTAGATTATACATCATACTAATATTTTACAGGCTAAAGTTTGTATGTGTGTTTGTTACGCTCAAACGGCTTAACGGATTGGGATGAAATTTGGCGTCAAGATAGCTTATATTTTAGACTAGGTGACCCACGCGACTTCGTCTGCGTCACGTAAAAGAGAAAAAGCCCACAAAAGGAATAAATATTCCCCGTTTTTGCAATAATTGTCATTTATGCTCCGCTCCTCTTGGTCGTAGCGTGATGTTATATAACCTTTAATCTTCCTCGATAAATGGACTACCCAACACAAAAAGATTTTTTCAATTTCAATCAGTAGTAGTGCCTGAGATTAGCGCGTTCAAACGAACTCTATAGCTACTAACGCATAATATGCTACTTTTAATCCCGGAAAATGCGGTGTCTCCGTGGGATGAACAAATAAATTAGGTTTTGCCGAATTTGTACAGCTAGACAGTTGAATAGTTAAAGATCATAACATCACACTTGTGAACCTTAAAGAGTTAAGCACATCTCTGGCTTATACTACACCAAGATTTTCCAGGTACCTACTTATGTTTAAGTCTCACATAATCAAGGTAAGGTAAATATATAAAAAAGTCAATTGCTATCAGCAAGACATAAATGATAATTGATGTTTAGTCAGCAAGTAGGTTTTTAAAAACACTTTTCAAAGTAATTTTGTTTAAACTAGATAAGACCGGTGTTTCGTACCTGACTACTCTGAGAAGAAACAGCCGAAACAAGCTCAGAGGTCATAGTCTCTTTTGAAGTCCAGACAATCTTGCTAAATTCACATGAGGCCTATGCAGATTAGGTAATAAACCAAGGCTGGGTTACTGAGCAATTCATGGTTTGAATCACCCATTTATTAACACTGCCTGACCTGAGAAATACCTCATATTCAGCAAAACAGCCCGTTAATTTTATAAAAATACCACAATATTACAGTACATAAGAGGAAGTCTCACAGTGGTGCGGTAATCAGTTGTTGTGGTATGGAGTGAGGAAAATGTGGATTATGAATGTACACTATAAAGCTATAAGAGTAGAGGAAGACTGAAGATGGATGGACTGTGTGGTGGATGATAAGGTTATCAAGGAGGTGTCTGCTGAGATGACGAGCAATACAAGGTGTTACCACAGATTACCAGATACTACACTCCATGTACTTACACGCGCTAATCACCTACCGAGCGCCGGGCAACCGGTAACCCATAGCGCAGTGGGTTGACAACAGCCGCGCGGCGCGTGCGTACCTACGCATATTCCCCAAAGATAACTTAATTAAGCTATTTGACCAATTACGAATATTCTGTACATTAACAATCGGGAATTTAAAGGGAAAAAAATATTAATAATTACATCAAAATAAAACACCTCTACGCAATTTTTTTAACAATTCTTTTTATACATTTCGTTATTATACTTATTTTTAAAACAATTATAAATTCTGATACATTATAAAACATGTTTTATTTTATAACGTACCTATACTACAAATCCCTACTAACATCTTCGTCGACAGAGGCAGCCCTAGCAATCCGCAATATCCACGCGCCTGCGCGATCTACAAAGCAATACCCATTTTACGTTTGTAAGGTTAGGTACATTTTCGTTCGCAGCGTCTATTGACTTGAAAGTGTAGGCTATTATAGCGCTAGGTATTGAACATTTTGTATGGAGTGAGTTATCTGGTAATCTGTGGTGTTACGCTGGTAGTCCCATGGGGAAACTTGTTCAGTTTGATGGTCTAGACTGTAGCACTTCCCTGAATTGGCAGTATGCAAAGCAGCACTTTGTACAGAAGTATGGAAGAACAAAAACATGTTGGGGTAAATGGAGAATGGATGGGGGTGGATGATGGTGACCTCATCATCGATGGTCCCGGTTGAATTATACTTGAGCTCTATTCATTTTATTTATATCACACACGACTAACATTACATACACAATTTCACACCAACACTCAATAAGTTCTCCTAATAATAAAATATCACGGCTCTAATTAGCTTGACAGATAACACGAACATGTTACAAATATTAACGTGATTCTATATGCGATACCTTCTAAGGTAACTACGACAACAGTGATGTGTTAACTTCACTACGTTTACAGTCAGGTTTACTATTTTTTCTTGCCTTAATATGTTTATGGTTGTGTGGTATTATCTGTACCAGTGTTTTTCAACCTGTAGGTCGCGAAGGCTCCTTAGGGGGGTCGCGGAGCTTCTATAAGGGAGTTGTAAAAGGTTGGGAAAGATACTGCAGTAAAAAAAACGGGCCAAGTGCGAGTCGGACTCGCCCATGAAGGGTTCCGTAGCAGATTGAATGAAAGGTAAATTGCTGTTTACGATGTAAGACGTATTAAAAAAAACTACTTACTAAATCTCGTTCAAAGCATTTTTCGGTTTACATGGTATTGTACATCAAGTATTTTTTACTCTTATTTTAGAAGTTACGGGGGGGGGGGACACTTATTTTACCACTTTGGAAGTGTTTAAATAAATTATTCTTATTCTTATTCTCTTGCGTAAACTATTCAGTTTAGAAATAAATGATGTTTTTGTGTGAAAATCTTAATGCGGTTCACAGAATACATCTACTTACCAAGTTTCAACAGCATAGTTCTTATAGTTTCGGAAAAAAGTGGTTGTGACATACGGACAGACGCACAGACAGACAGACATGACGAATCTATAAGGGTTCCGTTTTTGCCATTTGGCTACGGAACCCTAAAAACAATAAAGCTTCAGTAGTTGAGTAGTCCTTGAATTAAATCGTACCAAACAAATAATAAATCTAATCTTTCCTCTTTATAATCTTAGTTTAGACAACATACTGCTTTAATGCATGAGTGTTAAGAAATATTGTGTAAAGTAAAACTTACAGCAACCCACAGTATCACAAACACAATTGAATTCTTTACCACGCTCCACTGTAAACTACACCCACACACTCGCACACCCCTCTCATGTGTGTGTGTGTGTGTGTGTGTGAGCATTATGGTTATCTTATCAGCAATGTTGTGATGCATTACTTGAGACAACAATGCTGAACTATTTATTGTAACGGGTCTTTTAAGCCTGTTACATGAAAGCGGATTTATTTCTTTAAAATTATTTTTTTTGTGTAGTGGTCACACTGATTTTGCTTAGCTGTGGAGTTTGTCTTTGACAACTGTCACTTTCCGACTGAACATTTTGGAAGAATGGTGGTGATCTAGATCGCTGGATAATAAATCCGTATAATCGGGTTGCAAGACACCAGAAATTAGTCCGAAATGCGTTAGCTGCCGGTACTCTTCCATGATTCCCCCTAGGATTCCGTTTTATTTCAATGGAATCATACCCTTAATTGATAATCTAGATGTCCTGCATGAGGAGGACAATAATTTGAATTTTGAAGGAAACACCCAATGAGGTGTTTCCTTTACCTTCTACAAATAAACTTTGGACGCGCGGCTCCTACCAACTCACCTGGGACGCACACCTGAGTGGAGGACCCAGGAGATGAGCATCGTGTGTGGTGGGCTGGTTATACTGGCCTTGGTATAATTTTAACTGTAATATTCAAAAAAAAAAAGTGCAATAATGATCTGACCCTCTTTCTAGTCTTAAATACTCTTTTCTTTAGGAAGGAATCTTCAATTGTTTTAGTTTTAAGCCCAGCAGCCTACGGGCAAATAAAGTTAGATTTTTCTTATAACTTTGTTCGACTTTTATTGATGCCCCCCGCTAGCAGATTAAAGGTTTTCTAATGCCTGCTGCCTGAACAATCCGTAAGCATGGTGTGTGCTCTGGCGCCCGAGGTTCATTTTTAAACTTATATTTTGAGCACACATACACTATTCATATTTTATTTTAACCCAGTAGCTTCACAACAGGAAAACATCTAGCATTAATAGCATCAATATCAATATCAATATCAATATATATATTTTTTTTAATTTTTTTTTATTATTACAATTGGCGCCCGAACAGGGACTTGAAGTAGGTTGTCTGGTGCTTGTTTATGAGTATATACGGTCATTATTGCACAATAATTAATTAACCTATGAGTCTTTTGTTTGTTCATCATTGTTATTTTAATAACTTTGTGTTTATTTTAGTTTTTGACTCATAAGTAGTACTTAACTTATTTTGGTGAATCTTTGTAAACAATTTTGGTGTTTACAATTGATAATTTTGTTTATTGACTTGTTTGTTTTAATAACATGTTTTTTCTTAGCAAAACCAACATATTTATAGTATAGACCGCGTTTAGTTGTTGCACTCAACAGGAAAGTTATTTTAAAAAACTAAGTTTAACTTTGTATGTAATTAATTTAATCTAATTGTTAAGTACAATATTGTACATTTAATTTAACTAGACTTAAGCTGTTTGTAAGTGATTATTGCACTTTTTTAAAACAATATTTAACTTAGTAATTTTTCATGGGCAAACCACATTGACTTTCATACTTAACCTCAAACTTGAGAATTTATTTTCAAATCTTAAAACTTTTTGACGTTTAGTTCTTGCTTATCGCTTTTTATTCGGCTTGCTGTTTTGTTAATCATGGACAAGGGAGTTCAGTTTCCGCCGCTTCAGGAATCGGGTGATCTTGATACTGGTACTGCTGCTGATGTGAATGCTGCTGAGAAAGTTCATGAGATGGTTAATGTCACAGATGTTAACAATCCCTTTGACTCGAGAATCGCTCACTCTTCTTCGGCTTTTACGGCTCAAGCGTTGCCTTCATTTAATTCCTTGAATGCGCTTGTGAATGAAAATATTCGAAAAAACTTTCCTCCTCTCTCTAAATTGCCTGACTTGAAGAAAAGTAAAATAGTTTATACCGGTAAATCTTGTGTTCGGGAATTTATTACCCAGATAGAAGAATATTTTCTTTATAAAAATTTCAATGAAAACTTGCTTGTTGGTTCTTTTTCAGATTTGCTTGATGGCATAGCACTTAAATGGTTTAGATCTGTACGAATTCGTATTCCTTCTTGGCATGCACTTAAGCTAGCTCTTTTAAAACGTTTTGATAAACCTGACTTTGATTACTTCTTAGAGAATGAGCTCCGCACCAGAAAACAGAAACCGTCTGAGTCGCTTCCTGATTTTATCACTGAAATTTCTGATATGGCTAGTCGCCTTTCAGAACCTTTGTTTGACCAAACTTTAGTTAACGCCATAAAACACAATATGTTACCAATTTATACACCTTTTTTGTTTCTTAGGCAGATTGATTCAGTTGAACAATTTCTAGAACTTGCAAAAGAACTGGAAGTTGTAGTAGACAGAAAACCCATCAAAGAGGCTAAACCTGCAGTTAAAGTAAATGCCGTTTCTAAAGATTTAACTTGTTTAAAATGTAAAAAACCTGGACATTCTTATAAAAATTGCAAATCCATACCGGGTATTGTTTGTTTTAAGTGTCAGAAGGCAGGGGTCACTTCTAAGACTTGTGACGTTTGTAATTCGGCTGCTGAAAGCTCGCAAGAGTCAAAAAACTAATTCGGTTGCATCGAGCCCATGTTTTTGATAAAACTTCGCGTGCCTCGATGTGTGAAAAAATAATTAGAAGTCACAAGCCGGATGATGTTACTCGTGATAAAGATTTCTCAAGCTGGTTGGATTATTTAAAAACCTTTTTTAACATTTACCGTTCAGCTCCTATTCTTTTTACAAAACAAAGTGATGCTAGACCCTTTTTGGAATTTAATGTTGGAAACCAAATTTTTTCAGGCTTGTTGGACAGCGGTTCCACTAAATGTGTTTTAGGCTCAGATATTCATGAACAATTTTTGCAGTCAGGTTATAAAATTAGACCTACTTGTGGTTCTGCTTCTATAGCAGATGGCACCTCTCGGAGAATTATTGGCGCCATGGATTTGCCAGTAACTTGTGATAATATCACTAAGATAATAGAATTTTTGATTATTCCTTCTTTTGACCCACCAATTATTTTAGGCTTTGACTTTTGGATTAAATTCAAAATAGCTAGAGATTTGTGGAGAAACATTACACTTGTTAAAGATAATCAAGATAATAAAATACAAGTTTGTTCTGTTACTCCTATTTCTGAACTTTCTCCTTCAGAGAATCAGAAATTAAATAGCACTATTGCTTTGTTCGAAGACATTTCATATGAGAAAAGAGGTTTGGGACTCACTCATTTAGTAGAACATAAAATTAACGTTACTAGTGAACCTTTTAAACAAAGATGTTGGCCTTTGAGTCCGGCTAAACAAAAGGAACTTTTTGATGAAGTAGAAGTTTTACTAAAAGAAGGCATTATTCAACCCTCTAAGTCTCCTTGGTGTTCACCTGTTTTGGCGGTGGAAAAGAAAGATGGAGGTACTAGATTGTGTTTAGATTCAAGACGATTAAATTCAGTTACAATTAAAGATTCTTATCCCCTTCCTTATACTTCTAGAATATTAGATAACCTTAGAGGTGCTAAGTATATTAGTACAATAGATCTTTCTAAAGCTTTTTTGCAAATTGCACTTGAAAAATCCTCCCGTGAGAAGACTGCTTTTGTGGTTCCTGGAAAAGGCCTGTATGAATTTGTTCGCATGCCATTCGGTCTCACCAATGCACCGGCTGAGTTGCAGAGACTGGTAGATAAACTTTTTGGTCCAGAGTATGATAATTCTGTATTTTGTTATTTAGATGATTTAATTTGTATAAATTCTGACTTTAATAGCCATATTGAACAATTAAATAAAATTTATAATATATTAAGAGAGGCGGGATTAACCGTAAATTTAAAGAAATGCAACTTTTGCAAAGATAGACTTCGCTATCTTGGTTTTATTGTTGACAGTAATGGTTTGCATACTGATCCTTCTAAATTAGAGACAATAGAAAATTTTCCTCGTCCAGAAACGGTAAAACAACTTCGAAGTTTCCTTGGTTTATGTTCCTATTATCGTAGATTCATTTGTAAATTTGCTGATATTGCTTCTCCTTTAACTAAATTGACAGCAGGTAGCAAAAATTCTAAAAAGTCACTTACTTGGAATGACGAAGCTGAAAATGCATTCCAAGAATTAAAACATTCATTAGTAACTTCCCCCGTCTTGCAGTGCCCCAATTTTGAAAAACCTTTCTTTTTACATTGCGACGCTAGTTCTGTGGGCATTGGTAGTGTTTTGAGTCAAGAAGATGAGAAGGGAGATCAACATCCCATTGCTTTTTATTCTAAGTCACTTAATAAATGTGAAAGAAATTACAGTACCACTGAACGCGAATTATTAGCTATTTTAGATTCCATAGAACATTTTAGACCTTATATTGAGGGAATGAAGTTTACAGTAATCACTGACCACGCTTGTTTGAAATGGCTTTTAGGTCTCAGTAATCCTAGTGGACGTTTAGCTCGTTGGGCTGCTAGAATTTCTCAATTTACTTTCGATATTATTCATAAAAAAGGTTCATTACATTTAGTTCCAGATGCTTTATCTCGCATAGAAGTCGCCGCTATAAACGCTCAGGATAATTTAGTCTTACCTGACGATGAAATTACTGACCCTTGGTATAGGAAAATATTTACCCAATGTCAAAAATCTCCCAGGAAATATAAAAACTTTAGAGTTGAAAATAATACTTTGTATAAATTTTGTAAAAATAAATATAATCCCCACAGTCTTTTGGACTGGAAGATTGTTATACCTAAAGAACATATTTTAGATACTATTAGATCAAATCATGATGATGTAAATTCTGGACACTTGGGAATACATAAAACTTTGAAGAAATTAAAACAACATTATTTTTGGAAGGGAATGTTTAATGATGTTCATAAATACATTTTGACTTGCGATACTTGTAAAGCTTATAAACATACTACGTCTCCACCTTTTGGTATTATGATTAATCCTAAGAAGGTTGATCGTCCCATGCTCATGCTATCCGTTGATATCATAGGAATTCTACCTAAAACTTATTCTGGTCATAGATACATACTTTCGGTTGTAGATGTTTTTACTAAATATTGCTGGTTCTTTCCAATGATCAATGCTACCACTAGAGTAATTTGTAAACATTTTGAAAAAGAAATATTTCTTAAGTTTGGTTGTCCAAAAATAGTAGTCTGTGACAATGGAACCCAATTTACTTCAAAACATTTTGTAGATTTTATGAAAGGTTTTAATATAACCAAAATATTTTATAATACTTTGTATACACCTCAAAATAATCCTGTTGAGAGGTATAATAAAACGGTCGAAACCTGCATATCGTGTTTTGTTAAAGATGATCATAGAACTTGGTCAAGTTTTTTGCCCAATGTTCAATTAGCTTTAAATAATAGTGTAAACCTTGCTACTGAGTTTACTCCTAACTTTCTGATGTTTGGTAGGGAGCTTATTATTGATGCGTCATTACATCATTTTAGTAGTTCTGTTGAAGATTTAACTCAACTAGAAATTTCAAATAGGAATGCTTATGCAGTTTCTCTTAGTTCACTTAGTGATATTTTTGTTAAAGTTCAAGCTTACTTGTTAAAGGGGTATAAGCGAAATGCCGCTTATTATAATAAAGGTCGGAAAGTCATTTCTTTTGATGTGGGTGATATGGTGTGGAGAAGAAGTTTTGTTCAATCTCATGCGCCTGCATATTTTTCGGCTAAGCTTGCACCTAAGTTTGTAAAGTGTAAAATAACTGAAAAGGTTTCAGATAACGTCTATGTTTTGAAAGATTTAAATAAAGGTTCAGTGGGGCGTTATCATGTCAAAGATATTATTAAATTTTAATTTTGGGAGCTTTTAGACTTTGTTTTGTTATTGAGTATTTTTGTGTGAAGATCAGTATTTGTTAGAATGATGTATGAAAGGCTATTACTGTTTGAAACTTATTATTATGTTAGGTAACTTCACTATAATTTATTAGATTCCAATTCGATTCTTTCTAAAATAAAGCTTAGGTCATTCTGGTTAATTTAATACAATTTTTTTTCACACTAACTATTTTTCACATCGAAGGATCTTATTTATGTTTTGTTTGTTTTTGTTGGATTATATATGATTCTATTTTCTTTTTAAGGGTAACCTTTTTACCTGTTTACATTTTATTAGAATCTTATATAATCCTACACTTCAGGTAATTTTACCTTGGGATTAAAAGACTTAAATTCAATTTCAAGTTTTTGTAATCTTCACTTTTTTCATAGTTTAAAATCATTCTATTTCCTCTTCGTTATAAATAGTAATCGATTTTTAAATCTATTTTGTTTTGTTCATTGTCAGAATTGTTTCTCATTTTTACTAGAGTTTCATTCTTTTTAATGATCGGATTTGACTTTGTTAGAAACGCGTTCATCCTGGACTTTGCTTTTTAGGGTCATTCTGTAACTTTTGTTGCAAAATGCCTTATCATTTTTTTTGGATCTTGGTGTAATTTTTGACCTTGATTTCGACTCTTTTACCATTGTGCTCGGAAGGTCGGTGGTGTTGTGCCGGTCACAATGTGGGATTTTGGCCCCGGCCATATTTTTTCCTTTTCCATTGTGTTGGACATTGTTGTTCCAATCACAATGCGGGATTTTTTTTTGACTTTCGTCATTCTTTTTCTTTGCGCTCGGAAGTTCGGTGGTGGTGTGCCGATCGCATTGTGAAACTTTGGGTTTCGCCCTTTTGTTATTGAGATTTCTCATTGGAGATCTCAATGTTTTTTTGTGAATTTGTTTGTGTCTGGGAGATTGGTAGTGTTGAGCCAGTCACAGCATTCACATTCTTTTGCAGCTGTTGTGCTCGGGAATTCGGTGGTGATGAGCCGATCACAATACGCTTTTTCTTTGTTTTGTTGCAGGTTGTTCCTGTAACAATATTTTTAAATAAAGTCCTTCAGCTTTATTTGAAAACTTTTGTTTGGATTTTCAAATATTTTTTGGATTGTAGAACACGGAGTTAGTCAGTGGCGATAGAGCCTAACTGCACTCTAGAGATGGTAGAGTTGGAAGCAGCTGACCTAGTAGTCAGTGGCGATAGTGCCTAACTGCACTCAAGGTTGTGCTGTTCCAAATGGATTGAAATTTTTAGTCAGTGGCGAAGGTGCCTAACTGCACTAAAAATTGTAGTTTGTTTTGTGTTGGTATATTGTTAGTTCGAAATTTTTGATCAGTGGCGAAGGTGCCTAATTGTACCAAAAGTTGTAGTTTGTTTTGGTATATTGTTCGAGTTTGTTCGAAATTTTTAGTCAGTGGCGAAGGTGCCTAACTGCACTAAAGGTTGTAGTTTGGAAGCGGTAAGAGATTTCTCTCTTCGTTTCATTTATCTAAGTTTTATAACTTATTTTTTTATTCTGTTTTTCACAGATTTCTTTTTTGTTATTTGTATTTTTTGCTTTTATAGAGTTCTTGATACTTAGTCGCTTGACGTTTTCAGAATTCATTTACACTTTGAATCTTTTATGATTTTTTTTTTTATTTGGAATTAGAAAGTAATTATGTTTGGTTTATTTGGTTGAAGATTGCTTTCTAATAAAAGAAAGTTCCTTTCTTTTATTTTTCGGGGAGGGATGTAATGTAACGGGTCTTTTAAGCCTGTTACATGAAAGCGGATTTATTTCTTTAAAATTATTTTTTTTTGTGTAGTGGTCACACTGATTTTGCTTAGCTGTGGAGTTTGTCTTTGACAACTGTCACTTTCCGACTGAACATTTTGGAAGAATGGTGGTGATCTAGATCGCTGGATAATAAATCCGTATAATCGGGTTGCAAGACACCAGAAATTAGTCCGAAATGCGTTAGCTGCCGGTACTCTTCCATGATTCCCCCTAGGATTCCGTTTTATTTCAATGGAATCATACCCTTAATTGATAATCTAGATGTCCTGCATGAGGAGGACAATAATTTGAATTTTGAAGGAAACACCCAATGAGGTGTTTCCTTTACCTTCTACAAATAAACTTTGGACGCGCGGCTCCTACCAACTCACCTGGGACGCACACCTGAGTGGAGGACCCAGGAGATGAGCATCGTGTGTGGTGGGCTGGTTATACTGGCCTTGGTATAATTTTAACTGTAATATTCAAAAAAAAAAAGTGCAATAATGATCTGACCCTCTTTCTAGTCTTAAATACTCTTTTCTTTAGGAAGGAATCTTCAATTGTTTTAGTTTTAAGCCCAGCAGCCTACGGGCAAATAAAGTTAGATTTTTCTTATAACTTTGTTCGACTTTTATTGATGCCCCCCGCTAGCAGATTAAAGGTTTTCTAATGCCTGCTGCCTGAACAATCCGTAAGCATGGTGTGTGCTCTGGCGCCCGAGGTTCATTTTTAAACTTATATTTTGAGCACACATACACTATTCATATTTTATTTTAACCCAGTAGCTTCACAACAGGAAAACATCTAGCATTAATAGCATCAATATCAATATCAATATCAATATATATATTTTTTTTAATTTTTTTTTATTATTACATTATTATACCTATTTCTAAACTATTATTACTGTACGACACTCTTTAATGGACACTTCCAATTTGAATAGATATATCAATTATAGACCGAGTCTATATTAAACAACCTCGAGGTTGTTTCCATAGAGAGATTCCTAATTGATAAACTGATCATGTCATTAATAGAAGAAATTACTGATTCTATTCATGGGTGTAACCAATCTAGAATCATTTGCTTTGTTAGATGCCTGTATAGATACATGTGTCATCATGCTTTATCTGCGTGTGTGATTGGCACAGCATGTCTGTTCTTCCATACATTTGTACGAGCTGAAGTCGCCTTGATGAGGCTTAAACTAGTACAGCAGACTTTGAGAACACTTCCAACATGTGTGTTGTTTAACCCTTCATGTGCCGGAACGTAGATCCACGTGAGACACAATGACTTTTTAATTGTTTCTATAATTACGGCATACAAGAGGTTAAACATTAGAGGACATTTATTTAAAACCCTTCCTCACTGCACAGTCTAGGGCAGAGGTTCCCAACCAGTGGGGCACGCCATACTTAGGGGGCGGATAGTGATGTAAGGGGGGCACGATAAGCAGCTTAGGTTTTTTATTAAAATCCATAGTTTCACCGCAGGCTGCAAGCAACTGACTGCAACAGCGACCAGTCGAGACACATTCATGACTAACAAAGTCCTTAAAAGTTTTCATTGTTTCTTGTATTTCCATCGTAGTTGGGTTGGAACAAGGAGGGAATAGTTTTTTAGCCTAAACTTGAGGGAGGCACATAGGGTAATAGGTTGGGAACTCCTGGTCTAGGGATAGGAGGTATTCTTATACAAAATTTTAAGCATCTAGAGATTCTAAATCGATTTGGCTTAATTTGTGTTGTCTTAATATTTTTTTTTAAATTAGCTTTTTCTGCCTCAGCGTTGGGCAAATTAATTAATTTAGAGTTGAATATATTTGTTTTTATTTTTTATTATTAAGTCAGTAATATATTTATGGTCTCCAACAGCTTCTGTCTTCTTTGTTTGAAGGACACTACAGCTCTTTACAAGTAAAATTTTGTTAATACGGGAATAGTTCTAGGACATCATACCTTGTCAGCCACACTTATGTGTGCCACGGGTTTGCTGAGCTTCAGCAACTTGTTCACGTTCTCCTCAGCGAGCTGCTCCTTCGACTTCACCGGCGCCGACAGCTTCTTGCTTTTACTCTTGAACAAGTGCCTGTGATCTACACAACACTCTGAATTAATCGTTTTGAACAAGAAATTGTGACAAATTGATCGAGCATGCCTACGTTAAGCAAGAAAGAACCGTTGGTAGTAAAATGGACAATAAAGCCGGCGTGTCTAATCGTTGTAATAGGCGCAATAAACTCGCGACACACCGTGAGTGACGAACGTGACGTAATAACGATATGTATATCAGTCGTAACTCGCTGAAGTTTGAACGAACCTTGACCCGCGTGTCGTGGCCGACTTCTCCGAGATCCACGCTTCGCCTCGCCACTGTCTACGAAACAATAACAACATTGAAAAATACTGCGAAAAAGTTATAAATTATGGATGAAATTGTTAAGTTTTTGGTCTGCACCTTCTTGGTCGACGAGTTCCAGAGCCTGTCGCACTAATGCTGAAGACATTTTAATGCAACAATGAGTAGAGAAAACATTTATGTGCAGTTCAACACGGAAATACAGTTCTAACCTCTAAAGTAACACGAAATATGAAACGTCAAGTGCCAGCCAGTTGTCATTTGTCAATGTCAAAACTGTAAAAACGTTTCGTTTCACACACGGTGTTCCGACGTGTGTCTTTTTACAGCCTAATATTTTGTGAAAATTGCTTGAGAAAGGTTGGAGGAAGCAGGTGGATTTTGTTAACGAATCACTTCATGACTATTATAAAACTTTTTTTTGTCTGACAGGTTTTGCATGCTTTACCGTGCTATCAACGGCGACAGCGAATCGAGTGCGGGAGTAGAGCGGCGGGAGGACCCTGGTCCACAGGCGCATGGGGCGGCTACGCAACACCCTGCGCATCACAGATATGAGGTAAGTAGATGCGATAGGAACTCTTCATCCAAACATACCATATAAGGATTTAAAAAATGTGTAAAAGCTTAGATAATGTTTGACACAAACCTAATCCAACTTGTGTTATTTACTTATCCTTTCGAATTTGCACTATTTACACTATTCATAAGTATCATTATTGATTAAATTCAGCACCTTACTTATATATATTATGAATAGTGCGCAGGTATAGACATTCAAAAAGACTTTGACAAAAATTAACGATAAACAAACGTAGAGATTTTTCGAAACTTGGGGCGGCTGCGGACATAGCTCCCTTGGCCATCTTATTTTTACGGTCCGCAGGCGCATCTTGTTTCCTGACAAATAAGCCATGTGTGCTTACGCATCTCTCCCTTAATAGGGCATGCACGCAAATGAAACCACAGTTGAACTCCGCGGCCCGTTGGCTCCAGTTTCTCGCTATCGGTTGCTTTGTTAGCGCTCCTCCTCCTTCCCTCACGTCGCCCGGCCTTGCGTCACTCCTGCGTGGTCCGGACGGCATGCGCGAGATCCCGCCGGCTCTCAAAGTTCGCTGGTAAACTCACGAGATCGCCGTAGTAGATCGGACCGATCTCTTCACGACTGTTCCATCCATCATCTTTCGCCTAGCCTCCGCATACAAGGGGCAGACCCACAGTGCGTGATGCAGGTCCTCCTCTTCCATACCACATGCACACATACTCTCCTCACAAAGCGCCATAGCATTCAGCCTTTTCCGAAAGCACCCGTGTCCCGTGAGGATCTGGGACAGCTGGTGTTCCGGCACGATCCAGCGCGACATGAGTCGATTCCTCACGTCCGGGAAAAAACGGAATACCTAGCTCCCGACCTTTCTCCTCATTTATCCATCTCCAGGGCTGCGGGACTATTCGAAAGAGATACCGCGGCCCCGGAACATATGAAAGGGCAAGGAAGGAATAGAGTTTTACTCAGTAAAAGTCTGACGCTCCCTCCCGCTCAGCCCAGAGTGGAAGAAGTTATTTGACGATTTTTCATCCGTAAAAAAAAAAAATCCTTTCGTATCGAAACCAACGCCATCTTTTGTTACCCTTCTGTCAATGTTAATCAAGCACCAAAAGATCTAAGCACTGATATTGTAAACCTCTAGAACACATTATAAAACTAAAGAAGACGGGTAAATTCGCGATAAATACCCGTCTTCTTTAGTTTTATAATTGTAAACCTCTGTTGACTCCAGGGCCCCCCCACGCCGTGTCCCGCGCGCGTGGAGTACGCGACGCCGGTGTTCGCGCGCAACTACCAGGGAGTGTGGCGCTACGTCGTGCAGATACCCTACGAGGGATACTTCACGCAGACCGTCGAGGTCACCAGGTACGTCATAACGCGAGGTGCCACACGTGTCACGACACGACACTACCGTCACAGTGATGTGACTAGTGACGCATGCGCCTGTCTTATGACAGAAGTAACTCACTTCACAGATACATCACCTCACGTCACGAACTGCTCTGTCATTTACCTTATTTAAATCCTGACGAATCAACCTGGATCTGGTTCAATTATGAGCATGATTTGCAAGAAAGTAGATACGACTTGTCCTGTGAAAAGGTTTTAAAATCAGTAGTAGATTAGATTTGCAGCGGCCGCTGGCCAGCCTGAGCAACTTATAAGAAATTGGAATATTTGTTCATGACTAAATGCCACGTTGGTCAAGTTATCGCAAGCGCGGCTGCTGAGAATGAGGTCCTGGGTTCAATTCTCAGTTCGGGCAAAGTATTACTTGGTTTTTCTAGCAGAATTTTCTCAGTAGCAGCTACGGAGTTTGGATTTGCGCCCGGTTGGGGGCAATAGGCTCGTCCCTATTACTTGGGACTTAAACTTAACTGGTGAAATGTTGGTGTACTAATAGGTACACCTCTACCTAACAGCGAACCCTTCAGGCGTGATGTAATGTGTAGTAACTCCCCACAGATGCATGCAGTCGCGCTGTCACTACCTGGACGGCGGGTGCCTCAGCTCTCCGCGCTGGGTGTCGCTGTTGGTCGCTGAGCTACACTACCCTCCGCGACAGAACAAACACGTGCAGGTACTACAACACTACTCACTTATTTAAAACAGACGCGAAGGCACCTAACAAGCCGATTCCTTTCGGTTTCCCTTCAGGAAAGTTCTGATTCTCAACTTACTGTAGACACTACGTAAAGACACTCTCAGAACTTTTTGAAAGTCTAAAATGCAAATAACATTGAACCTTAAGGTACTTATAATTATGTTTGTATCGTATCAGGACTACGAGCAGTATGTACAGAACCACGCTCAGGAGACGGACACAAGTACTGACAAGCCACCACACTGCGACGGACACGACGAGATGGGCTGCTATCAGGTGATAGTCTAATTATGAAGTTGAATTTGTATCTTAGTCACCTCTAGTCTCATTAAATATTTGATACGATAAACTTTTGCGTAAGGATTTATGCTAATGTACATTTGTAGCTTCACATCTACCACACATTCCATAGTCATCTCTCTGGCCTGCCCAACCTGCCTCCATTAATTTTATTTTTCCTTTCAAACATTTTATATTAACTCTTGAGATTAATATACTATTCCAAGAGGATCATTTACAACTTCAATCAATTTCCAGGTTCGTCTGTACTACGACTGGTTCTTGGTCCCCGGCTCCTGCAAGTGTTGGAGACCGGACTACTTCGCGAGGTACGTGCGTCGTCGCCAGAACAACGAACTCTAAGTAAATCATACAATACACTGCAGTTATTATATCATTTAAGATTAAGTCATGCACAGGGACCAGGTTATAGCATCTTCAATAACAATTCTTACTCAAAATGATTAAAACGTCATCTAGATATACTACCACAAAACCTTATTTTATCACTGAATCCACCAAATGAGATTATTTACGCTATTTGTTTGCCAAATACAATGTATCATACTTTGAAAAATTAATTGAAAACTTTTTTTTTATTTATCACTTAATATTATGATAATTTTGGAAGCTGGTGGTATGCCCTATCTAACTCGACAATCATACTCTGTTAGCTATTTCTCACATTTTGAAAGTATTAAAGTTACTTAATTGTTTTATTGTTTATAAATATAAATGTATGTATTCCTATAGCGTTATGTAATAAGTATGTTATGGTAATTTTGGTGCTATTGCTACTTAACGTTGTGACATTAAGACTGTATCGAAATAATTATACTATTTAAGTAGGTTCGTACCAAAATATTTAGAAATGGAGGGCGAGATCTCTTAACAATTTAGACTATACAATAAGTTAATGACCATCTTTCAAACATTTCAATACTAACTTAGTCAGAATTCCATTAATACTCGTAGATTGTCATAATTATTTCACCACTTACTCATCTCATATTTTCTTAACTTACAGTTAAATTAAGAAGGAATATATTAATTACCTAAGTTTTCCCTGTAGAAATACTCGTTTATGCTACACTATAGCTACTTCTTAGATAATAGAGGGAATGTATTGAAGCTCAATAATTTGCATTTATGATTTGTAATTAAGTAAAGATTTATCACAACCATGCTTTCTTCAACTTAAAGAAGAAAAATACTTTTTGCACCGCAAGGGTGATGCTGTGTTCAACTGATACATACATATTTGTTCTAATAACTGGAATTTGATGACAACTTCACGCAAGCGACATCACTTGCAATGTAATTGTAAATTCCATCTTTATCAACATATTTGCGACTTTGAAACTGCAAGAGAAAAAAGAAAAGTTTGAGAAAGCATGGTTCTCGAAATATATTAATTAAAAGTTAAGAACTACCTTTAGAAGTTATTTATTTAAACTTAAGATGTAAGTTGTATTAATAAAGCACTTCGACTATTAAAAATGGGATTTTATTAAATTAAATTTATGTTAAGATACTAGGTAAATCTTTTGCGCCCCAATCCATACAATCATATTGTAAACGCGATATTACGAGTAGCTGTTTGTTCTGAAAAGAGAACCACCAATAAAACGATATTTAAGACCAAGTAATATTTAATTGCTTTGAAGACAATTCAAATATTTGTCAAAAGTAGAAAATCTGCAGTCAACATAAGATAATTAAGCGACCGCTATAGATTGTTATGAAGAAGTTATCTATAGCGATGAATGACACAAACTATTTCCTAGAATACTTGTACCGAGATCTTCATGGAATTTCACAATCTTAACTTATTATTAAAACTATAAAGTTAACTAGAGAGCGTTATCGAAATTCTCATCATTTTGAACTGTAACGACGTACTTCGTCGAATTCAATCTCACAAAAATGCCCCTAATAAATATTGACTTTAACATGACCGGTTTCATCATTATGGACAAGTCTGCCTTTAAAATCTGCATTTCTACTGTCTTTTGCTTCTTCATTACTGGCTATTTCTGTCTCATTATTATGGCTATTCATATCTAACTTTGGCCTCTCGACTATCCTACCGTCGACAAGAGCTAGTTCTGTTCTCATCCCGTCAATGTGCTCAGAGTTATTCATAGCAAAGGAGTCGTCTTCAAAAATAACGTTTTGTCGTTCAATATGTACTTTTGGTTCTGTATCTTTGGTGTTGGTGTACGTCACGAAGCAGGCGGAGAAGCTTGGGGGAGGCTCCTCATCCTTGTTGCTATGCGCGCACTCGGAGTACGGCGGCGGCGGGTCGTCGTACTGCGGCGCCTCCGTGTCCGTCAGGCGGAGTAGAGAGCCCATGTCCAAGTTGCGGTTGTCGGGGTCCTCTGAAATATTCAAAACTGAAATTAGCTGACAGATAACAAACATTATGAACGAAAATAATTATTTGAGCACAAAAACTTTTGGTACGTATTAATGGGCTTTTTCAAGCTTAAAGTACAACAAAACACCTGGCTTAAGTATGTTTTTGAAAGACTTACCTCTACGATTTGGAGCAGGCCGTGCGTTAGACAGTTGTCTTCTGACTGTAACAAAATATTTAAATTGATAAAAGTACCGTAGGTAACAAACCAGAATACGATAAAGTCACGCGTCATGTTTTTTCTAGAAACAGAACCTGTCGCGGACCATCCGCCGCGGATATTCGTCTTCATCATCATCTGCTAGCCTTTTCGCAACCTCATTGTCACACAATCTAACCGAGTGCAGCCGAGTACTAGTATATAACATGGAACAACTGCCTTTCTGAACCTCGAGAACCCAATAATACTGGGTTAATACAATACCCCTTGTAAGACTGGTAGTCAAACTTTGGAGCCACTGGCTACCTGTAACGACTGTCAAAAATCTTCAAATGAGCCAGGACTAACGGCATAACGTGCTTTCCGAGACAGGGACGAGACTCGGTATGAACCATTACATACCGAGTTTCCTCCGTCTATCGCTCAAGCAAGGAGATATCAAAGCAAAGTCAAAAGCTGGAACTGCTTCCAACGTACCTCTGCGAATAGGATTTCCGAGTTTCATGCAGATCGCCAGCAGCACCATCACCGCAAAGCCCCCTAGTGCCACCCAGAGGAGGTTCTCCAAATTTGGATGGCTCCATAGGGTGTCACTTTTTGCGTGTGTCGGCTTGACCTGCACAAATTGAAATAATAATATGTCATTCTCAAATTGCCGTTAAAGATGAAACGGATAGTAATTAAGATGGATACAGGAACCCGCATGTGTAGTCATTCCGCCGGATAACTGCTAAACACAGCATCACCTGATTAGTGAATGTTGAAAGAGAGGTAAGGGCAGGGGACAGTTGTTTGTTTTAAAAAATAAAGGAATGTTTCCTTTGAGTATAATTTGCTATCTCTAATATTAAGAGTACTTTCCCTCCAGGTGGCATTCGAAAATTCCATCCTGTATAGGTAATTTTACTTTTGATTATGCATAACTGTCAGAATTACAGAGACCGTTCCCACAACCTTCACCAGGTTATCGGTCCACCTAGTAGGAGTTCTTCCAATGCATCGTCTTCCGGTTTGCGGTCGCCACTCCAGAACTTTTCAGCCCTATCGGCCATCTGTTCTGCGAGCAATGTGCCCTGCCCACTGCCACTTAAGTTTGGCAATTCTTCGGGCTGCGTCGGTGACCTTAGTTCTCTTCTTTATTTCTGACTCGATCACGCAAAGAAACTCCGATGCCATAGCCCTCTCCAATGCCCTTTGGGTGACTTTAAGCCTTTTGATATGGCCCATTGTGGGCGACTACGTTTCGGTCCCGTATGTAATCATCGGCAACATACACTGGTCATAGACTTTTGTCTATGACCAGTGTATGAGACACTGCGGTAAGTTGGATGAGAAGATACTGCGCAGCTTCACTAACGCTGCCCAGCCGAATCGGATTCGACGATTGGCCTCTTTCTCGAAGTTAGACTTACCTAACTGGGCCGTTTGTCCCAGGTGTACCTGGGACAAACGTCTAGAACTTCGAGTGTGGAGTCTCTGATCTTGGTAGGAATGGGTGTGACATGGGCATTCAACATCGGGTGGCTGGAAATCGTCAAACCTGCGCACGACACGATTCGTGATAACTCTTGATAACAACTTGTAGACATGGCTTAGAAGAGAGATGGGCCTGTAATTCTTCAACCAGGCATTGTCGCCCTTCTTGAAGAAGAGTACCACCACCCCCTGCGCCATGCCTTTGGCGTTTTCCCCTCGTATATGGCGGAATTAAACAGCTTCTGAAGGACCTTAAGTACCGGTTTTCCATCCGCCTTCAGGAGTTTGGCCGTTATTTCATCATTTTTTCTCATATTTTGCTCAGAATAGTTACAGCACTGATGACAATATTTGTGTCACTTGTTTAATTTAGTTCTTTAATTAAATATTCTTTTTATTTTTTTATTTACTTACCTTTGTATAGATGCTTTTTTACCTATTATTTGTGAATGAGTGAACATTGAAGGCCTTTTAGATTCCCGGATGCTGTTTAACTTTTGTTAAATATTCGTTTTGTTTTACATTTTTTGTATAGCAAGCAACGACCTATTGTCGGGCCTACGCTGTCCCCCCATACTTTAGTACTAATGCTGTAATGAAACATAATAATATTGTAATACCAAATGATTTGAAAAGAGTAACCATGGAGTTTCTTGCCGGTTCTTCTCCATGGAATCGACCAACGCGAACCGTGCACTTTTTTCGACGTTTTATAAGTGCCCATCCAGGCCTATGTGAAATAAAATATTTTGATTTTGATTTTGATTTTGATTTCATCATCACCCGATGCCTTGTTGTTTTTTAGCTGTTTTAGAGCCACCCTAATCTTGTACAGGCTAACGTCCGGGATGTCTGCGGTATTATATAAAAAAAGGTTTAAATTATGTAGTAGTATATTTGATATTGTTGTTATATGTTATTTTGTGTATTTTGTCTATGGGCCTAAGTTGCCTGAAAATAAAATGATTATTATTATTATTATTATATATAATACCGCAGACATCCCGACACTATATATAGTGTCGGGTCAGTTTAGCTCTTGGGTCGTTTGCTATATCAACAACGGCTAACAACAACAACAACAACAACAACAACAACTATATCCTTAACGAGGATATCCAAATCTACGTGGGGATTGTCATTTTCAACTTTAAAGGCCATCTACGTGGCTACTTACTTGGGTTGTATGTGCTACGGGGCACCTGTTTGGGCCGATAGGGCCACCATAGGAGCGGTGCGACGTAAATTGCTTCAAAGCCAGCGTTTGGCGTTGATATTCTTATGCAAAGCGTATAGGACGGTAAGTACCGAAGCTCTTCCGGTGCTTGCGGGTGTACTTCCAGTCGATCTGGAGGTGCAGCGGCGGGCTGCAATGTACTATAACGCGCGTGAGACCACGGACGCAGACTTTTTAACCGTACGTGATCGTGCTAGGATTTCTAGATTATTCAAACCACAGACCGACGTCTGGGAGGAACTTTTATCTGAATGGCAATGTAGGTGGGATAATTCCATCAAGGGCAGGCACCTCCACTAGTTCTTTCCATCCGTTCGTGAGCGGCTGGACAGGTCATGGGTGGAGGTTGATCACTGTGTTGCCCAATTTCTCACGGGCCATGGCAACTTTAAGAGTAAATTATTTTCCTTCAAGCTTGTTGACTCGCCTTTTTGTCAATGTTCAACATCTGACTGCGAATATAAACAATCTGCTCATCACATTTTGTGGGAGTGTAGTCTTTGGCAAAATGAACGCAATATTATGTTGGATAGTGTACAGGTTACATCCGGAGTTATTTACTATACGGACCTTGTGGAAACTAGAGCAAATTTCCGTGCGTTCAAGCGTTTTTGCCATACCTATTATTGGAATCAAATATAACAGCTCTCAACTAGGACCCATTAACGTTAATATTAATCCGTGGTGCTTGGCAACTGGGCCTATCCCAGTTGTAAACGTCCCTTTGTGCCTATTGGCCTTGTTTCGTTCTGTCTTTTGCTGATATGGAGGGAAGTGGAAAATACAGTTCTTTCCTACTCCTCCGCTATACTTTCTGATTAATTTCGTTGCGGGATCCAAGACAGTTAAATTCATTCTCTGGGACTTCGTCGAGCTTCATTGTCTCGGCGCTTTTCTGGTGGTCGCCACTGTTGATTCTGGCTTTCGGGAGTTACAGTGGTTTGGGCGTTTGTGGCGGGCTTGTCCCAATAAAAAAAAAAAAAAATATATCAACAACGGGTTTACTGGTTGACGTGTACAACTCCGGTTTGGCGGATAAGATCCTGCCGTCGTCGGTCTTCAGCTTCGTGAACTGGCTCTGCCCAATAGCCAGATCTCTTGTAAATACCTTGGAGCCTTTGTTCCGCTCAATCGCGTTTTTAATAGCTCGGTATTAATGCGGCGGAGGTCGCTCTTCTATTATCATAGGAACGTTATTGCTGTTTTCCTCGGGAACAGTACTTAAATTTCAGTACCTTTAGTCCATTTCTGTACACCTGATGAGGTATATGCAATTGAGGTATAATTTCAGGATGATTGGTTGAGTTCTTTAGACGTGAAAAGGTAACAAACAACCTTACTTTCACATTTATAATACAAACAAGGTAAGACCCACGTTCCCACTATGTCGTGACGATTAATTTTATTTATCGTCGTGGACGACAGTAATCGAGTCTTATATGTGAACTTCTTCTTCTTCTACGCTCTTGACAGAGTGGTCGTGACCGTTTAGTACTCGTAGCACTATTGGAAGGGGAGATGTGATGCACTTCACGACATTTCGCCACCGCTGCCTGCTAGAGGTAATTCTGCTGCATTCGTTGACCTGACGTTGACCCTCCTATGGCAGACTTGATCTGGTCAATTTATTTATTTATTTGGGTTTGCCCCTATTTCTGTCTGCAGGGTTTAAAGGAACCTAACTAACCTAAAGTGGGGGTGCTCCAAGTCCCGATTATGGGGGCAGAGATACTTCCGTCGCATGCATTTCATAATATTACGGTGTTACTTCGTTAGATTATAATCTACCGAAAAATAATGCGTCATATCAGTATGTTCGTTTGAAAATCTATCGATAGTTTACTTTCTCTCTAGTTATTTTACAATCCAACGGTTTTTACAATGTGACGCTGACATATACACACTCCGAGAAAGGCTACAGTCCATAGTTTTAAGTTCTTTACTAACTATACTGCTTGCTCCAGCAATCGCTAGTGACATTAATCACTATGTAACTCCGAACTTGTTTTACCCGAACTTGTTTAAATAATCTTGGCAATGTATAAAGAGAGAGCCCTGACACTCATAACACAAGTTCAATCCTAGCTTGGGTGCCAGTGGTTTAAGTTCACTGGTAATTTTAGAATTTGTAGGTTTTTATAGTCTGCAAATTGTGTAAATAGTGCTATTCTGAAATTGTATCTGTCACCGTAAAATTATCAAATACGTTATATTGTAATCTCTCTAGCGATATTGTAAACTCTCGAAATATTGTCAAACGAACATACTGCTTACAATAAAACGCATTATTTTTCATTAAATACATGCGATGGTAGTCAACTCACGCGGTGTGGAGGGAAGGCGGGGTCCCCCTTGCCCCGTGGTACCACTCTCAAGAAAAGGTAATTTACCATTCCCGAGAAATACCGATTAATATAACCTAACCTTAAAATACTTTATATTCCCCTAAAAAGCGTAGTCGACGGAGCGTTATATTGTAATATAACGTGTTTGAGAATTTTACGGTGACATATCCACCAATTGTCACACCATCCATCCAGTTTTCCAGAGTGATACGCACTGCCAGCACTGCGTACGCATTGAATAAAAGCGGTGATATAATGTAACCCTGGAGTACTCCGGCACTAGGATGGAAGTCACTTGACAGGACATCATCTGTGCGAACTGAGGCTGTACCCTCTTCATATAGACGTCTCAAAAGGTGTACAAGATGTTTTGGTGTGCCCATGTCCAGCAAGGTCTCCCACATTTTACCGAGTCGAAAGCTTTGGAAAAATCAGCAAAGCAAAGGAATATGGGCTTATTTAATTCTCTTGACTTCTCGTATAATTGCCGAATACACAAGCCACGCCATTTAAATACACAACCCACGACACTTAAAACTACACGATTTTCTGTCGTCACGACAAAGTGGGAACGCGGCCTTAGGATTGTTGTCTCTGCTACTAACACGTCTGACGTCTGTCAGAATAGGAGTGAGCTTTATGTTCGTTACAATAAGGTTGCCATTTGCTGCCTGCTGTCAGAGGTAAAATAACATAGTAAATACCTGTGTGTCATCATTGTTCATAAGGACAACTAACAAATAATGACGCATATTCTGTAGATTGACTATTTATTTTGTTGTATTAGGAGTTTAGGACCTATTAATTTAGGTCATTAAAATTTTCTTAGTTGAAAATTAGTACTATTTGGTTCCCGGATATTCATTTCATCCCTAATAGTAGGTTCCTGTACTGAGTTTATCGTCGGAACATTTGTTTTAATATTAAATGGCCTACACTTGACATTCATTTTGTTCTGAGAACAGAGATGAGGTCGACGCTGGAATGAGCTGACCCATAAGAAGCCCATTTACTCGCGATTTAAATAGATTGGGGTCACATGAACTTGGGAACACCGACGCAGGCAGGGAATTCCACTCCTTGCCTGTGCGTACAATTAACAATGAAGCAAAGCGCTTCGTGCGAATTTTTATTTCATTATACCACCTTCAGAAAACAAATCTTTTAATTATCAATCCAACAGTCAATCGCACAAAACATAAACAGTGATAAACAGTTACATTTGTATCTATCGTTTATTAAGATCGAATGGCCAAGGTCTGTAGTAGAGAGTAGCATCGTTACTATGCAAAACAGTCCGTAAGAATGCATAACATTGACATTAACACAGTTTGATGAATTTGACTCGTATTATATCTTACATCAACATCAGTTTGCCTGCATGACCTTGATATTACAGAACCGTGGACTTATAATCACATCTCCTTGCCCAATAATTGATCAACTTGTCTATAGTTTATAGTGAAAGTTGACGCATACCTCATCGGGCGGCTTCAAGTCCCAGCGCTGCCTCGTCGTGGGCAACGAGAACTTCCACTTTGGTCTCCTAGTAGACGCTGTCACGGTAGTCCACTTGTAGACCGGTCTTAAGTTAGGTCCCTTGTCGAACGGTGTTGAGCCAGGCCTCAAGTAGAATGGTGGTGGAGTAGGCCTCAAGTAGAAAGGTGGTGCGATGGAACCCGTCGGTCCTGATGGTCCCACGAAGCCCTTCTTCTCTAACGGTATCGAAGAAGAGCCGTTGAAGAGCGATCTCGAACTGAAGACACGCTCAAAGATATTCTCGAAGAATGCTGTTTGATTCATTGCACAATATTATTAAACTCACGACTGCTCTGCACGGGGAGCGAAACACTACTAATTAGTGTCTGACTAATTTTAGTCATTCCCCGGCTTATTCTTATGTATTTATATTTTTTCCTTATTAATTCAAAGGACACAAACAATATGTTATATTGTTTAACAATATGTTATATTGTTTGTCACTTTTTCCATCAAAAAGGAGAATGAGAAGTGTTGGGTGCACCCATAGAAATAATTGGCTCAAGAACGGATCACAGGCATTTTTAATTAGCAGAACAAAAGTTTATCACGACTGAAGTCAAAGGTTAGAGTGTTCGGAGTAATACTGAGGGATACACTATCGGAATATATATAAATATGTACATATAATAAACAAATAAGTATACGCGTCTCATTGAGAATCTCCTCCTCTTTTTTGATCGGTTAAAAAGTGATCGCAAGCTTGCCAATTACCTTTAATTGACGTTTTTTTTCAGGGCTTTTTTTCAGAGTTTTATCCGGTACCTATATTATCAATGTTGCTATAGAAGGGTGCAGGTCCTATAGGACACATATTCGTTATTTGACAAATATACTATTATTTGACCTTAGTTTTAATAGAAACCAATGTTCTACTTGAAAAACCCTATCCCACGGAACTTCCAGCCAACATCGTTGGTTGCTACTGAAGGGCGCGCCTGGGCGCTAGTAATATTATTTATTCTGTGGCCGGGGCACATACTGTTTCCCATTCTCCTTTCTGAGTGAAAAATCTAGTTTGATGCTTTGACTGGTTATAATACGTGCCAGAAGGACACTAGTAGTGCAACTCCATGTCAAAAATTCTTATAAGTAAATAAAGGAAAGAAGGTCGTAAGTTCCTGGCTGTCTTCCCCCAGCCACGCCCCAAGCCAAGATTCGTACCCCACAGAGCATGTCTTTACAACAATGTAAAAAGGCGCTTTATAACGTACGCGCTTACTTCACAAGTTGTTTTACACCTGTCTTGGGGTAAAGAGAGGTGGTCAAACAGCCGATGACGTCCTAGGTTGAGATGCCATTCACAAAAAATATAGTAGGTCCACGACATTTACTTCATGTGCTTCTAGTACCTATATCAGACACCGCAGAGTATCCGAGACGCGGATTGAGGGCGCCTGATGCGTCATACGTAATAAAATAGTAGGTATTACGTGTGACACATCAGGGGTACGGCGATACAATATTATTGTGTAATTTAAATTGGTTTTTGTATTCCCAGATTCACACATTCCTTTATTTTTCCTCATTAAAGTTGTAATAGGTATTGACCACAGATAAATAACACTACGTAGTATTGACAATCAGTGGGGCTTGTGGTGCATCTCTTGCCTAAATTGAGTCGTGGTGAAACAAAGGAAACTCAATATGTTATGCCATTACGTACTGAGTCTCCTTCGTGTCGGTTTCCTCGGAACGCCAGGGTATCCTGTGAAATTAGGTTAGATCAGTGGCACGTTGTATGTTGATAATAATATGATTTCCGAGCACCTTCAGTTTGGTCCCGGTTGTAATTTGTAGATCTTTGACGACCTTTGTAGGTAGTATCTTAGTCAGTGGCCCGAAAGTCTGACAAGCAGTCTTACCAAGGTGTATCATATTATCCAGTAGGTACTAACTGCCTTGTGGTGGTCAGATAGGCAGTCGGTCCATGTAAAATAATGGTATTCAGATGCATCCGGTTAGATTGAAAGCCGACATCTACATGATTGAGTTAAGACTAGGCAGATGATGATGTTGACAAAAGGCAATATAAATTAAATTTTGTGAAAGTAGAAGCGGTCGTTAGCCTTTTTGGGTTTAAATAAGACCTTGGCCACAGATGACTTGGCTACGAAGTTTCGTAAACATGCACAGTATACTGGTAAATTAATTTGGGTGCAAAAGTTTGTAAATATTAAAATACCTACAAGGTAAGTGCAGAATGGTCCTTAGAATAACATTTTCGTGAGTCCCGCTATGCAAGACAAAGTCTAGGCGTCTGGTCCGACTGTGGGCACGTGCTTTAATAACTAAGCAGAGCATATCATGAAGTATCACTACACAAAATCAAAATATGTAGTTTCACATAGCTGGCCTAGGTGGCCATCAGTTATAAAACGTTAAAAAAGGTGTACGGTGTTGAAAAACCGGCCAGCAAGTCCATGTTTAGAGAGAATCGAAGGGTCTATGAGAAAAACCATGAATAAAATGATTCTGATTTACAAAAATCTATTTTATTTAAAAGGAAATTATTTTAAAAGACAATGACAACGTCGCAAGTGGTATTCCATTGTTTGGTAGTTAGTAAGTTTCCCAGCAACTCAAGGACAGCACATCCGTCGTCCAGCACTTTGTGTATCACTTCTGCCTTTGAGTAGCTGTTGAATTTTCATCAACATACACAACTCTGTCTTTAACGTCTGCATGTTTAGTGTCCTGTCCTGTTTCCTTACTCAGGTCCAAGCTCAACCTCTCCACTATTCTACCGTTGTCAAATACCAATTCCGTTTTGACGCTTTCAGGAGAAGCTGTCATGTCAACGCAATCGTTTCTGAACCCGATATCAAGCAGACCGTTTTGTACTAGAGGTGCAGTCTCTGCAGGGAAAGTGTACGGTGGTGGCTCGCTGACGTTCTTGGTGATGCACTCGGAGTACGATGGCGGCAGGTCAAAGCTCGGAGGATCTGCTGAATATTGTTATGTTTTAAGAATTGTAGCAAAAAGGAACCATTTTAAGAAACGGTAAGTACAAAATGATTTATGATACCCACAATTTTATTTAAAGGTGGGTGGAATTACAAGAATGGGTATTTAACTAAGACAAGAGCATATTGGGTCGCCTGTAATCCTCGAAGAAGCCACAGGTGTACCTATTTAATAGTACACCCACATTTTGTCAGTTGATTAAGTCCCGGTTGAAAGCAACAGGCTTGTTCATCTCCATGTAATAAGTGCGAGTCCATTGCCATCATGCGGGTCCATAAGTCCAGACACATTGGCAACAACAGTGCTCGCTCGAAATGCTTGGCAGTCGCGTTTACGGCCAGTAAACCAACGAGGGAGTATCGTACTAAAATGGAGTGATTAGTAACCTGATGGCTGACATATGACGAGCTGGGGAGGGAATCCTCCTTGCCCGGAAGGCCTCCTATGTGTCTCTGTGTCTGCCTGAACTGTCCCCGCTCCAGCCGCAGCGCGAGGAGTAATAACTACACCTGAAACGTAATAAGGATAACGTAAATCAGAAATAAAAAATAAAGTGTATTGTCGATGTCGTAATTAACATTCTTTAAAGTTTTTCGGCTTCATAATACCCTCGCCTGCAGGTCGGTGGGAATTTCTCCTCGTATGCAATAATAGTTTCCCTCCCACTTACATCAAAATGTACTATTAAGACACTTGCCATACATAAGTGTTTATGTAGTATATCAACTATCTGGTGTCCACGACACAAGCCTTGCTTAGTGTGGCACTGGATGGCGCTGTGTGTTAATGTGCAGCGATATTTAAATATTTATTTATATTTATACAAATTGCAGGAACGAACGACTATAAAAAATGGTACCACAGAGTCCATTTTCAGCAAATGTATGACAAACAACGGTTCATGTTCCTGACAAGGTAGTATTTAAATAAAACTGGATAGCTCTGGATTTTCTATGCGCATTTTCCTTGTAACAGATGTTACTGTTGCTTAAAGCCATCATGAGATATAAGCTGTTCAACTTAATTCAATTGATTGTTACATATTATGTCTGTGCGTCCATATCCCTTACATTACACTCTGTATTACTTTTCAGGACTGAATATAGTTTAATTTAACTTGATGTCCACTAACATCTTCATGTGTTCGATGGTTTTTAGTTTTTAGGCCCATTTACATGATGCAAGTGTATTGCCTGTTGCATACAATAATATTGAAGCAATAAATGACTACCATCGTCTAAACAACATGTCACATTTTTGCTTCTATTAGGATTTTGTTCCATTCAAAACTGTTTTTGGTATAAACAGCACATAGCTATAGGTACAATCATTTCATATAAATACAATTTTTCTATTCAATTGGATTCGCTCTATGCCTAGATATGCACACAAATAAATATGCTGCTTTACTAGACTCCAATTTAAAACTAGTTTGTAATAATACAATGTTTTCGAAGTACACTGGGAAAATAAATGGCGGTGGGATTAAAAATATTTTCTACAATTTACAACATTTGCTATCAAATAAGTCACAGTTTAATACAACCTCACGTTCAGAATTAAATGACAATATAGAACAGGTCCCTTGTAATGAACATTCAATTTTTTTTCTTTTTTGATCATATCTATATCTTACATCAGAATATTGCAGGCCTGCTTAATAAGTCAGATATTTTAACTGTCCATATTGAGGAATTAAAAAGTAAACAAATAGTCTTAGATATTTTATGTATAACTGAGCACTTCATGATGTCCGGCCATGAAAAATTGTTACACATTACCAATTACGAATTGGCGGCTTGTTATTCAAGAAATAAAAAACGCGGTGGGTCCTGTATCTTAGTAAAGAAAGGTCATGAATATCGGGAACTCCCAGATATAATGAAATACTCAATATCGGGAATAATAGAATGCTGCGCTATAGAATTGATAAAATTAAAAGTAATTATTATATGTGTGTATAGGCCACCAAAACTGTCTAACTTAAATTCTTTTTATGAAAAATTAGAGGCTTTATTTAAAAAAATCAGTATAAAAAAAGATAGAAAAATTATAATTTGTGGAGATTTTAACATAGACACATTAAAAAAGAACAAAATAACACTAGATTTCGAATGTTTTCTGTTGAGTTACAACCTTAAACTTGTTATCAGTGAACCGACAAGGCTCAGCAGTGCTTCTTGCCTGGACAATTTTGCTCACAATACGAACCAAAAATGTAAACATGAAATACTTGACTTCGCTTTGTCGGATCACACGGCTCAGTTATTAAAGATAAAAGTAAATAAAACTTGCCAATTAAAATCTTGGCGAATCAACAGGCGTGACATATCCGAAGAAAATCTCATAAAATTTAGAAATTATGTCTTATCTTTATCGTTTTCCAATGTATACAATACAGAGGATCCTAATCAAGCTTATGATAACTTTTTAGAGATATTTCAACTTCTATACAACTTGTGCTTCCCCTACAAATTAGTATCAATAAAACCAAACAAAAAGATAAAATGGATATCGCGAGGTATTCGTATATGCAGTAAAAGACAGCGACACCTCCTCTGGCAACAGCGTTTAAAACCAACAGATGAAAATAAAACAGAATTTGATACATACTCGCGAAGACTTAAAAAAATTATTAAATTAACCCAAAAAGCGCAAAATAACTACCTAATTAACAACTCTAAAAATAAATCAAAAACGTCTTGGCAAATAATAAACAACAACAGGTCTCAAAGTGAGCCCATCTCTCAAATTAAAAAAGATGGTAAGTTAATATCTGACCCTAAGGAGATTGCTGAGTCATTTAACGATTTCTTTATTGATCAGTTTTCCGAATTACCTAAAATCACAACAGATAATACCATACCTATAGAATATAATGATCATTCGATATTTTTGTCCCCAGTTGTCCCGCAAGACATAATGAGAATAATTAAACACTTAAAAAATAAAAAAAGTTTCGGCTATGATGGTATCTCAACTAGAGTAATAAAATTTGTATCTAGTTGCATAGCTGGTCCCCTAAGTCATATCATTAATAATAGTATAACTGCTGGAAAATTTCCTGAGAATCTTAAAACCGTTGTAGTTAAGCCACTTTTCAAAAAGCTTGACAAAGAAAGTATGGCGAACTATAGACCGATTGCTCTCATCCCAATATTTTCAAAAATTATAGAAAAGGTGATCTATGAGTCACTTTATAAGTTTTTAACAAAATTTAATATTCTTTGCGACGAACAAAAAGGGTTTAGAAAGAACAAAAGTATTAATATGGCTGTGTATGATTTGTTAAACACAGTTATGAAAAATGTGGATACTAAAACACCTGTATGTGCAATATATACAGACATGTCAAAAGCCTTCGATTGTGTTAATCATGAAAAGCTCTTGGAAAAATTAAACGCCTATGGCATACGTGGAAACGCTCTTGACTTAATAAAATCATATTTAACCGGTCGTAAGCAAGTTACAGAAGTTGCCAGGGTTTGCATGAAAACAAAACGAGAAATAAAACATGTATCTTCCTATAAATACATTAAATTCGGTGTACCACAAGGGAGCGTTCTCGGGCCGTTACTTTTCTTAATTTACATAAACGATCTGCCACGTCAAATTTCTAATCCAATGATATTGTTTGCTGATGACAGCACAGCGATAATTAATTGTGTTAATAAAGCGCAATACGAAATAGATATTAATAATGTTTTAAAAACAATTATCAATTGGCTCAATCATAATAATTTGTTAATAAATATAGAAAAAACTAAAGTTATGCATTTTTACCAACGTAAACACCCCGAAGACTTAAATTTGAATTACAATGGTCAGACAGTCGACAAAGCCAATATAGCCAAATTTTTGGGAATTTTAATAATAGCCAATTAACATGGAAACCACAAGCTGAAGCTATTTGCAAAAAATTAGGTTCATCAGCGTACGTTCTCTATAACCTTTCCAAAAAGGTAAACATCACCACTTTACTGGTTGCTTATCATGGCTTAGTAGTGTCGAACTTAAGGTTTGGTGTCATATTTTGGGGCAATTGTTGTGAACGAGAAAAATTTAAAGCCCAAAAACGCTGTCTAAGAGCAATGTTTAAATTAAAAGTTACAGACAGCTGCAAACCTTTTTTTGTTGATAATAGACTACTTACTTTTCCCTGCCTTTACATATTAGAGATATCTATTTTTGTCAAAAGTAATAGTAATTTATTCCCTACTCTAAAGGACACAACACACCGAAGTGCAGCAATCAGATCTCAGTATAAATATAAGTTATGTACCGGTGCTCACAAAACATCTCTATTAAAAAAAAGTATTTAGGTATGGCGCCTGTAATCTATAATAAGATTCCAAATAACATCAAGGAACAACCTTTGAGATTTTTTAAAAAACAGCTTTCATCTTTTTTAATACAAAAATGTTATTATTCTGTGTCAGATTTCCTAACAGATAAAATATAGCTGTATTATTATTATGTTATTCTAATTTAGATTTGATTTTTTTTTTTGATACCTACACGATAATTTGTTGAGTGATTTTGAAAATTTTAAATTGAGGTTGTGTTTTTATATTGTACCTATACCTAAGTATAAATTTTTGCATGCCAATTGGTAGAATGTACAAGGAACTGCTGTAACCATTACTGTAACAAATCATGTATGTACCTACATTCAACGCAAATAAATTATTTCTATTCTATTCTATTCTCTTCATTTGCAATTAAGAGTACAGTGAGTGGGGGTGTTGATTGTTGGTAAAAAAGGGTGTAAAACACCTCTTCACGAAACCGATAGCACTTGTTCTCCCCATCATTGCGATATTTTTTTTGTTCTTTACCATAACTGGGAACCTTCTTATTACGGAGATATTGGGGGTCAAAGTTACAACTTTTTGACAAGTGTTTAGGTAGACTTCTTTTTTTTTTTTTTTTAAATCTAACTGTTGGTCTCACACCTACGGGGAAATGTGTATTGTGTTTACGTATGTATATGGGTGACAAGCTAGCCACACTCTACGGGTCGCAATTATGAATCCATTGCTTTCAAACTTAGCCAAAAAATCGAAAAGGTCAAAACTTAGACTAAGTTCGTGAATGGGCGGACTTCGTCTATGGGTGGCGGCGGGGAAGCGGTTTTTCTAAAATCGTTTTTTGGCCGTAACTTTTTTCTTATTGAAAATTTTTGAACCGTTTTTCGTTTTTATCATTTTGAGTAAGAATACGGTCAAATTTAAATTAAAACTTTTTTGATGCAACTCCTAAATTGGAAAAAAACATATCTCCGAAACAGTAAACATTTTTTTTTTTGAAAGAAAATTGTTTACCCTACAACTGTTATGTTGGAAGTTTAGCGATAAAACTTATAGTTTTCGAAATAAAAAAAATTAACTAAAAATTGAGGGCGTTTCCATAACTACTAAACTCTTATACGAGTAAGTTTGATTTAAAAAGGGTAAACTTTCCATCACAGGACAACGATATTGAAATCATATTTTTTTTTGTAGATTGTACACATAAGTACAACTCTTTATACAAATTTTCAATAGTCGGGCGCTCCAGCACCTTCTCCGAAATCTGCCTGCTCCTGCGGCTTGCCAGAAGGATTTTTTAAACACAAGTTTTATTGCAAAGATTTTTATCTTTAAACACCTCCACGAACCCCGTACTATTAAATCCATCCATCAGCACAATGTTTTAAGTGCGTTACATTGAGTTCTACCACAAAACATGATTTATAACCTGAAAAAAAAAGTTGTTTTTGTGATGAGGTGGTTTACATACTGTATTTAATATTTGCTTTCAAGTTTTTAAGTAGTATCCTTGTATAAACAATTGCATACAATTCTTGAAGGTCAATTATTGCGCTTAAATGATTGCACTTGTATATTATTATTTTAAGACAATGGCATCATGTAAATCAAGATTGATTGGGAAAATGTTAGATTGATGTACTGCAGAGTCTGTACACTGTGAATTAATAATATATTGTGCCTTTCAACAGCACAGGTTACTTCATTGTTGCGGGGTTTTACAAGGAGCATATACTCTTCCTTATCAACGCTGTTAGTGACGTCATCAACATAGCTAAAAATAAATTGGGTTTTCCTTAAACTAATGAACGACAGCTGTGTTGCGAACTCAGAACTTGATAAAGTCTATTTAGTATTTCACAATGAATTATTGAATTATGTTTTCCTAGTATTGTAAAGTTCCAACTAACAAGCAAAGGTATTTAGGTTCATGTTCACCGAAAAGATAACCGTCTGATTATCTAACAAGAGCTTTCACTGTAAAATGTGCCTATACACAAATGTGTTTTAAACAGCTGTTTTAGATGATCAGACTGTCATCTTTTTGGTGAACATGGACCTTAGTGTCCACTTATGCAGATCAGCAAACTGACAGTTTTAGAACGCAATTTAGATGTGTTTAATTTCTTTTGTGAAATTATAGCAGTGATCGAAGACTTACATAATTATGATCATACGAAAACGCGACACAATCCTGCGCCAATGCTGGAAATAAATGTATGGATCTGGTCCTTTGTGGTGTGCCGTGCATCGTGTCATGATTGTCCACGATGCAAGCTGTTGACCACGGGATTCAAGTCAACTCAAAGAGTGAATGATTAATTATGTCTATTTTGCAAATAGCTTTTTACAAACACGTCATTTTTAGGGTTCCGTAGCCAAATGGCAAAAAACGGAACCCTTACAGATTCGTCATGTCTGTCTGTCTATGTGTCTGTCTGTCCGTATGTCACAGCCACTTTTTTCCGAAACTATAAGAACTGTGCTGTTGAAACTTGGTAGGTAGATGTATTCTGTGAACCGCATTAAGATATATTTGATAGCTATATTTTAATTTTAGGGTTTTAATTTAAATTTTCCGGTTTTGTCTTTACTTACACACTGTGTCTACATTTCTAATTCAACTGTCCTCTCGCAGGTCTGCTGGAAGAAATTTCTTATGAAAGAAGCAGTACCTTTGTGCTCTTCTTTCTTAATGTAATGTCCTACTAAGTATTTTATGTGTACATAAATAAATAAATAAGATTTTCACACATAAATAGAAAAATAAAACAATACATTTTGGCCGCTTTTCTTTAAACTAGATGGGGCCGGTGTTTTGTACCTGACTAGTCTAAGTAGAAACAGCCGAAACAAGCTCAGAGGTCATAAATAGTCTCTTAAAGTCTAGACATAATCTTGCTCATCTCACATGAGAACTATGCAGATTAGTGTCTGAGATATTATGGTATTTTGAGGAAAGAACCGTACAGATTCGAGTAACAGGAACTTTAGAATAAGACGAAGCTACAGTGCAGCCACACGGCATAATAAATGTGAGAGGACCGTAGAACAGTTGCATGTGCACCTACGGTCCTCTCACATTTCGTCGGTCCACAGCGTAGGTGTCCTCGTCTGCGTCTTGAAAGGCGCTTCAACTCAGCAAACGACGTCGTCCATTGTGTGTAGATGCCGTTACTAGAGTTAAGAACTAGAGCAAGAACTGCCTCCAACGTACCTCTACGACTGCCTTTCTGCTTGCAAACGGATGCTAGTAAGATCAACACCAGTATCCCCCCCACAGCTCCGCCCAGTGCCCGAAACGCGAGCGCTCCCACGCGCGCCGACGACGACGGCGGCGCAGGTGTTTGCATGTACGACTGCAAATTCAAATAATTTTAGTTCTCGCAAGAAATTAAATAAAAAGTTGTTATGTTCTACATAACATAACATCAAGTCCTTGACAAGTTAAGCAGAGGTGTACCAGACATTACACAAACATTTTGTGAGTTATACAGCCCGAAATGGAATCAGATGTTTTGTCCAAACATGTAATGAATTCCTTCGTGTGGCCCTAAAAATTAAAAGGAGAATGAGCCTAAGTACTGGTTTAGTGTATAGTAGAAGTGCATGCATACCTTGAAGTCGATGTTATCAAAGCGGGTGTCATGCTTGGGTATATCCTGAATACCGCGATCGTAGTGGTAATTGTACTCGTAACTGTGTTGGGGTTCCCGTAAATCCCTGTCGATTTTGAGTTGCTTGTCATACTCAAAATTTGTATTCATCGATTTCGTGTCCATTGGTGACCATTTTTCAGGATTCACGTCATGGGAAGGCCGTGTTGTGCTGGGCTTCTTATCCGATGTTCTTCGGGGCAAGTTCACTTCTTTTAAATCTTGATCGATCTGACGATTGATATGATCATCCCATGGCTCGGCGAACACACTTAAAAGATACAAGTAAAAAATAAATGTAGCTGTTGTTGAATATAGTATACATCAGATAATGCTATGATGGCAGGTCGTGAAACTAAAGTTGTCTGAAATAATCGCGCGAGCATGATAATGATTATGTTGTTTTTTTTAAATGAGCCTCTTTTAACGTTCCCGGGTTTTACAAAAGTTAGAACTAAAGACTATACCTATACAACTATACCCACATAATTATAATCACTTCGGTTACAACTATAGTTAGAACTGCAGGTCTCTTTGAATGACAAACGTGCCTAATAATGGCAACATTTTCCGCAAATCGAAAATCTTCATCGTTACTCATTTAAAATGATTTACAATATTTAGTAAATCCCTTATTATTTCATAGGTGACGACGATGTAGGTACCCGGAAAAACCATTTATTTTGCTATAATAAGTACACAGACATGTATTTAAATTGCGCAACCAAATTAATAAATTAACTATGAAATTATTTGTTTAATTTACTTACATTCTGTTTGGGTCCGTTTTAGTTGTTTGTCCATTGCTGATGCTGTTGAAGCTGATTTCATTGTCGATGCCATCGTGGGATATCTTCAACCTCATCGCACAATCGCAGTAGGTATACACAGGACTATACAATGCTATGCGCTACACACAACTAAATAAAGTATGGTTTCAGTTAGCAGTAACCATAATTAATATTATTCCATTACATTTATTTCGTTCCATGGTTTTCCTTCCTTGAGTGCAAGTGCGTCTCCAGTACAGTTGGGACTTCTTTCAGGAATTAAATGTTTAGTGGCACCTCTTTATACATAGGTATACAACGTGTAACAGAAAGTGTATTTTCAAATGAAAAGGTGTGCTACAGACCATCAAAATCGAAATCAAAGCTTTTATTTCAAGTAGACCAGTTACAGGCGCTTTTGAATTGTCGAAACAAAGATGTAAATTAAATGTAGCTACAGTCCCAGTCACAAGATATAAAAACTGTGAAAGTATTGTAGTTGCCCACTCCCTAACGTAGATCAAACCATCACATGATCTAACTGAACAACATTCTCCATGGGACCACCATCGTTATCGGGAAAAAATTATCAACGGCCCCATACAAAATGCCAATACCTACTCGACCAAAACTCGACCTCGACCTCGATTCCCTCTCATTGAGAGGAGGCCGTGTCCCAGCATTGGGAACATTATAGGCTGATGATGATGATGATATTTTTTTTTCATTTTTCTTTTTCTTTTATTACCTTCAATAATTGTAAACGAAACACTTATCTAAGCACTATGCAGCGTTACAACTAGGGAAAAGAGTGTTTACGATGAGCTCTGGCACCCAATGTAAGATTTAACTTGTGTTTAGGGTGCCAGCGTCCTCGCCTATACTTTGGACTGTAACGATAGTTGTAAGACGAGCACAGTATATCACAATTAAATTACAATACTATATTTACTAGCTAATTCAACTAAGATGTAGCCTATTTATGTATCTATGTATACTGTATAGGTGAGTAAATGTGTGAGGGATAGATAAATATGGTGAAAACATGTGTTTATGTAAGTATAGTATCCGTAGTAGGTCTTCAGTTTCGTTATAAGTTAATGTTAAGAGCCACTTCGTGACCTTGGTTTGCATCCTTTTGTACACATAGGTGCAATGGAGCAGAGCTGTTTATTTATTTTATTATATAAATGGTTTGACAATATACCGAAATGACGCTGAGCAAGGGCCGTTCTACATGCGTGGGTTGAGCATATTTCGAAAATATCTGCGTTTTTCAACCGACTACCAAAAAGAGCAGGTTATCAATTCGTGTGTATTTTTTTTATTTTTTATGTTTGTTACCTCAGAACTTTCGACTGGGTGAACCGATTTTGATGATTCTTTTTTTATTTGTAAGCTAGCGCTTGTAGTCCCATTTTAATTTGCTGAAGATCTGATGCTGATCTTCCGAGATATACAATAGAACTCTTCAAAAATATACGGCAAAGCTGCAGTAATTGCTGCAATCGCTTGGTTGTTTATTGTTTATGTAACATAGTGACGTAACATCACGCCTGTATGCTCTGAAGGAGTACGCAGAAGTGTACAATACACCCAGATTTCGACAGTTAGATGTGTTAAGTTCCATTTAATGGGATCCTGGAGAAATAGAGGGAATTCCTTAAATTTTATAGGCACATCAGAAGCGATTTGGGTAGTTTTAAGAAGAGTACGTTCTTGAAGTGATCCCATTTCAATTTGGTAATGATCTGATGAAGAACTTTGAAAGATAGGCGACGGGAACTCCTCAATAAATGATAGCAAATGTACTGGGATCGCTGAAATCTCATGCCTCTGTATTTAAAAGTGAAAAATAACTTTAGCTTCAGAAGTCGGTGACAAAAAAAAGTAAATTAATCAAACAAAGGTCACCGACTTCTGAAGCTAAAGTTATTTTTCACTTTTTTGTGGGAAGTGGGTTTTATTTTTTGCAAAAAAGTTTTTTGGTGGTATTTGGATCATATACCACAGAAGGATGATGATGACTCGACCAAATGTATGAGACAAAGAGATTATTTAATTATTTATTTCATCATGATCACATGAGCCCTGAATCGTCCACAGCTGGGTACATGCCTCTTCTTTCTGCCGCCACACTTCCCAGTTCTGTGCCTCCCCGATCCAGGCGTTTTGCCAGTATTCATATTTGAAAGGGGGTAGTTGGCTTTGAAACACCACGCTAGCCAGTGTGTCTTGGTGAGTTTTCGTCTTATTATCCTCGTTCGCCTGTTAGCAGGGCACGGTGTTTCTTTTGCCCAAAAAAAGTGACATTCGCTTTTTATTGAAGATTTATACTAAATATATCATTCCAAATGCAAGAGTAGAACACCCAGGTGACAATTTCCCATACTTTTTTTTATATTTTAGCTTTCTTGACCTTTACACTGAAAATACCTTAAAATAACTCGTAAAAAAAACTCAACCAAATTTAAAAAAAAATCTATTCATATTTTTTTATTCTTTGTATTTAAGTTTTATAAAGCATTTCTTGGTGCACATTATCCAGTTTATGTTTATTCAAAAATGTTGACAAAATCTTTAAAAGATCAGTTTTTGTTGAAATCAGTATTTTTTTTTATACAACCTTATTTTTTGTTTATACTAAACCCGAAAAGGGGTCATTGTACTTATCATTTTGAACAACTTTTTCTATGGGACGAACCCTGAAATCGCGAAAAAAAATCAGCTGTTCCCTACATTTTGACGAGTTATGCGAACATAAATGTAGGGAACAGCTGATTTTTTTTTCGCGATTTCAGGGTTTTTCGCGGTTTATAAAATAAATAAAAAATAATAAAAAGTTTATTTCGGAACAATAACACGACACAAGGTTAACAGGTAAAACGATGGAAGCTGCAAAAGTATTAACTGTAGCGCAGCCACCAACGCCCTCCTCCAGATTATAATGGAAAGATGTTCCACACAAAACGTGCTTACAGTTAATTTAGGTTTACTTAATTAAAAGGAAAAACAAAAAAGAAAATACATAAATAATACAATAAAAAATAAAAAAAAGGAAAGTATATAAACAGTAGGACAATAGTTATGAATTGGTTTCAATAATTATGAATTGGTACCAATAATTTGACGTTGATTGACGATTTTGATGTTGAGAGTAGTGAGTCGGCGAATGGTTGTGTGGGTGAGTGTTAATGAGGTGTGCGAGGTGTGTGAGGTTTTGATGAGTTGTGTGAGAGAGTGATGTGTGTTTTACACTTCCACGAGTTTTTCTGTGACATCGTAATTTTGTGATTTCAGCCAGGAGTCAAGTTTCATTTTGCATTTGATCTTGGTTAGTGGGTAGATGTTTAAGTTTTTGTTTAATTTATTGTAGACTTTAGAACTTATGTGTTTGTAATGACGACTTGCAGCTACGGTTCTACGGGACTCAGTGGCACAAACCCTATTCGAGCGGCGAGTAGAACAGCATTTAGGATCAAGGGTAAGTTGGCAGTGTTTGCGTAGAATAGTTTGGAGGATGAATAGTTGTCTGACAGTAAGGACCTGGCAGAGGGTATATAGAGAAGATGTCGAATATCGGATCGGTTTCCTTGCCAGCACTTTAAGAACAGCTCTCTGCGCACGTTCGACACGTAGCATCGCGGTTTTACCGGCACCGCCCCAGACCGTTAGGCAATACCCCAGGACAGACTGAGCGAGCGCAAAGTATATGGTTATCAGACATTTAAAATCCGCCGCTCCTCTGAGTTTTTTAAAAACATAGATAAGTTTTCTCACACGAGCTACAGTTGAAGCCATATGTTGCTTCCATTTCAAGTTGCTATCAAGGGTGACGCCAAGATATTTAATGGAAGAGGTATTTTCTAATTGTTGACAGCCACAGTTAGCGTGTAAGTTTGGACAGGTGTGCGCTTGAATTTCAATCGGTGTGGGAGGCTGACTTGACTTCATAGTAGAGAATGTGATAAATTTGGTCTTGTCTACATTTAAAGTGAGAAGATTTGCGGTCAGCCACCTCATGACGGTGATCAAGGCTAACTCCGAGTTGAGGCGAGTTTCAGTCCAGTCCCGGCCATGAACAATTAGAGCTGTGTCATCGGCATAGGCTATGATCTTGCAGTTGGGTAAAGATAACTGACACAGTTCATTCACGTAAATGAGAAAAAGTGGGGGTCCCAGGACACTGCCCTGGGGGACACCAAAAGTGATCGTTTCCTGGTTGCTGAGGAAGTTTTCAATCTTTACAAATTGTTTACGATCTGTTAGATAACTCCTGAAGAGATCGTGGGCCGTCCCGCGAATCCCAAGATGCTCCAGCTTTGAAAGAAGTATGGGAATTGAGACAGTGTCGAAGGCCTTGGATAGGTCTAAAAATATGGCAAGAGTTTTATATTTATTTTCCCAATGGTCAATTATTGTTTCAGTAAGTTCCAGGACAGCGTCTTCGGTGGATTTTCCTGTCCTGAAACCATACTGATTATTGGATAGAAGGTTAAATTTATTTAGGTATTTGGTAAGTCGATGGTTTATTACCTTTTCGAAAATTTTGGAGAGGGTGGTTAACACTGAAACTGGCCTGTAGTTAGCGACATTGGCTTTGTCTCCCGACTTATAGATAGGGTGAACAACTGCAGTTTTGAAAACATCAGGAAAAATTCCTGTTGAAAAGCACAAATTAAAGATGAAAACAAGGATCGGAATAAGAATGTGACGAGTTGCCTTCACAATTGAGGGGGTTATTCCGTCAAAACCAGCTGCACAATGATATTTAAGGCTAAGGATGATATTCTCAAGCTCAGCACTGTCCACGCTGTATAGGGCCATTGATTGTGTTGCGGATGGTATGGAAGTATCCGGGATCTCGAAGTTTGGCCGACTATCCGAGAGAAATTTATAGAGGGCAGAGTGCTCAATTTCCGCTGCCAAGCGGTTTCATCGTTATACTAAAAAAAATATGTGAAATGAAATTGGGTCATGTGATCATTGCAATCTTTGTTATTATATCAAATGCACCTCTTTGATTAACCATTATTTGGGTTAAACCTTATAATTGTCGAGCTTTCGTATCTGCAACGAATTTTAACATTATAGTGTAAACTCTCAGATAGCTTTTGTTGTTTTGTCAATCTTAAACGTTTTTTATGTTTACTTTTCCGTCATCGTCTTTGGTTACAGAAGGTCCTTCCCATATCCCAATTTATTAGCGGTTGCCGCAGCATGTCTTCCTCCGTACTTACCTAGCTATTACTTTGCCATAATTATTATCCATCACATTATCCATCTATAGTTTCTTTGATGGTCTCCTAAGGGCAATGAAACAACATTTAAGTTAAATAAAATTTATTAAAAATTTGATTTGGGGACTATGTACGAGTATGTACTGTTATGTACTAGTTACTAAGAGGAGTATGTTACAGCGGTTGTGTGTGATGGCTACGTGTCGCTACAGAGCTGCAGTGCCGCCTCAAGGGGAACTACTACAAAATAACGTCAACCCGAGAACAGATTATTTGCAACACGACATGTAACACAATACACGACACGACCCAGGAGTACCTTAGTTATAAGAATAGAACATTATTGTTACACCTCACTTTGTTTCTATTCTAGTGCAATAATCGCTAGTTCAGTTATGCCCCAATTTAATTTCGTTTCATTGTTATATAAGTTCTTTCTTTTATTTTTTTCCGCTGGACGTTAACACACAGCGCCATCTAGTGCCACACTAAGCGAGGCTTGTGTCGTGGACACCAAAAAGTATATATGTAGTATATCAACTATCATATACTACATATATACTTTTTTGTTTGTAAATACATACTTAGGTATTATACATAATTATAAACATCTATGACTCGGAAACAAATGTCCCTGCTCATCACACAAACATTTGCTCCTACCGGGATTCGAACCCAGGACCCTATAACGTAAGGCAGCTTCACTACCACTACGCCATTTGAGTCGTCATTTGATGTTTTGTATCCAATAAATTTAATGTTTAATATGAGGATTGTTATTGTTATATTATGTAATGTAACAGTTATTTACGATTTATTACTCATATTATCCGAACAAATTATTTAATTTGATTTAAACGCAACACGTAATGCACCATTATGGGTGTTCGAACATCCTACAAAAAATCGAAATACTTCTTCCCGTCATTTCCTGAACCTGAATCTTCAAGTTACCCAGATATTGAAGGTCAAAGATCCAATTTTTCACTTTTTAAGGGTTTTAAATGGTACACCTTTACTTTAAATACTTGCACGGTTGGTACTATATTCAATGCATCCATGCTGATTTACATTGAGCGCCGAGAATTATCACACCAAAACAAAACTTTATCCAGCAATATTATATTTGCAGTACTAACTTAATTACGTAGTTTTATACAGGCTGGAAACCACCTCATCACAAACGTATATTTTCAAATCTAGAAAGAATGGTCTACAACAAAAACATAATCGCAATGACTGAGAGAACAAATGCCTTTCGACTTTGTTTACACCATTTATATAATGCTTGGTTGACGGGTTTGTACTGAACCCTTCCCTTTACACCCTGTTATTTATTTTGTTCGTAGACTCACTACACACAAGTGCGCGTCCGCTACGTATTGCACTGCATGTTGTCTTGCAAATAGTCTGTAGCCTGTTGTTACGAGTGACATTAGTCTACGGGTCACGTGTCCTTGGTAAGCGAACACCTCTGTTACATGTATTGTTATTGTTATGTACAATATCACGAGAGAAAACAATACCTTTAATATAATGAGCTTGGACTTTGGATCAATCTTCACGAGGCACACACCATAGAAATATAAAAAAACAGGAGAAGTGGCACGGGGGGCGTGTCGTGTCGGTGTCGTGTCGGTGTCTTCGCGACTGGCACAAGACCCCTCTAGGCTTTAACCTGACCTCTTGTGACAGTCATAAGCAAATGGCTATACTATTTTACAATAAATACATTGCTCCTCAACCACTACCTAAGTTTGTCGCTAAGTTTAATAAAATAAAATAAGTGACTGAACAAGCAATGTAAAAATCACCAAACGATAGTTCAATAAGCACATGCGTCGCGTGGTGCGGCCGCTACTTCTTACGACGAGTTAGTGATGTGCTTGTGTACCAATGTTTTTGTGTGGGTAAGTTGTACGGTGCTTGGTAAATATACGATGTGTTTGAAAGCATAAAGTTTATAATTGATTGTGTAGTACGTTCGGATTTAAAAAATGCGGGTGTGTGCGCGACTGCGTATCTATTGCTTTTACTGAACTGTATGTGTAGTAGTTGCCGTGTGGTAGGGATAAAGTGGAGACACAGGGTTCCGATACATTTTTGTCTAACGGGCATATCTCCTTCTTTATTATATCTATGGCACTCACAAACAAGTATGACAGAACTGAAGACAATCAAACAAATATTGTCTTGCAATGAAAGCAGCATTTGTGAAAGCAATGACTAACACATCAATTAACTATTTTTGATGTATTTCTTGAGAAGTCACAAGACACGACACCGTTTTACGAGTGTAAGGCATCGATGGATCTATTACAAGCCTAAAGCGACGTAAGAACCGGCTCAACGTTCAGCGGTGCCCTGTGAGAATCCCCTAAACAAAATGATCGTTTAAAGTTCTAAGCAGTTCAAAAAGTATTCTCTAGTAAATTGTCACTTTTCAAAATAGTTCTAATAAATAATAGTTTATTCCAAGTCCATTAGGATGCATCATTCAAGAAAGGGTTTAATATTTGTAAACACTGAGAATTCTGCTGTCCAAGTCAGATTAAAGACTACTGCTACAGATCTTTTAACTACATACTGTTAATGACATATACGTATTTATACATTTAAACAAATCGAGATCTTCATAGATTTATAGAAGCTAGTCTAATTATCAAAACGTATGCCCACTGTCACTGCTTTGAGCGTTCTCTAAACTCACATCATACCGAGACGTTACGTCGCTCTTCATTGATTCTATCTCACAAATCTAAGTATTGAGTATTACAATATTATACAAAAATAACTGCAGTCTATCATACAATACACTCACAGTATCACAAACTCTAATGCCCGATTTATATTGGTCAAGTAGCGACTACGAATTCAACAGCGTGCGGTAAAAACCTAGGAAATAACTGTTCAGTAGCTATTGTCGTTCGGTTTACACCATTGTAAATATCTACTTCGCTGAACACTTGACCGATGTAAATCGAGCTTAAGGTCCTTTGTAGCGAACCTGTTCCTTCTGCATCGTTGCTATCACGTGTCGTCGCATTTGCAACGCGCTGCTCTCGACGGAATTCATTGTGCATCTGTAGCGTTCACAGGCATCGCTTGTATCGCGTCAGCAACGTGATTCTAGCGATACAGACTCGTGGTTACGTGGGCGAAGGTCATAGCCAAGGAAAACACCGCTTATCGCTTCGCGGTAGACTCTAGCTCTGACACTCGTGCGCATTACACGCGTAACGCTCTCTCAGGCGTCGTGCTCTCCGACGCAGTCTCATCAATATACACGACTTTGTCTAAATCTTCTTCTCGTGTAGTACTCCCTTCCACATTATCATTACTAGCTCCTCCTGTCTCATCATCTTCTAAGCTCGGCCTCTCGACTATCCTGCCGTTGTTGAACACTAGTTCCGTTCTCTCCGCGGTTTCTTCAGAACTGGTTGCGGCGACTGACTCCGCTCTGAGTCTGTTTTCAATGAGATCGTTCTGCGCGTTGTCGATGTCAGTGCTGGTGTGCTGTCGCTCGTCTGGAAGGTTCTGTCGCCGTATGTGTACCTGCGGGTCAGCGCTCTTGGGGCAGGTGTAGGTGACGTAGCAGGCGGAGTATGGCGGCGGGGGCTCCTCGCCCTCCTTGTGCGGCGCGCACGCGCTGTAGGGGGGCGGGCGCGCCTCCATGTCCTCCAGGCGAGGGATCGAACCGGCGTCGAAGTCTCGGTGTTGTAGTTGCACTGAAATGTCGAAAATAAGGTATTCATTAGCAAGTTATTCATTAGCAGACTGCCAGACAATGCCCTTATTTCTGACATACCCGATTGTGACGTGTTGAATGACAGATTCAACCAAATCATTTTATTGTGTTCAAGATTTTGTGAAAGACATTGCATGTGAATAATTGTGTCCTATTAATTTGTAACGTAACAAAACTAATTTTCTTGACTTTTTTTATTTAATGTAGGTATAACTAGCTTTTGCCCGCGACTTCGTTCGCGTGGAATAGTGACTTCCGGCAGATTTTTGGTTTTACCCACATAGTTCCCGATCTCGCGGGATTCTCTTTTTACTATTTATTTACATTTTTCCGATGAATTTTCAGTACTGAATTGATGCCGACTCTTGACCAATAGATGGCGCTGTATGTCCGGAATAAATTTTATTTTTTATTTTATTTTTTGTAATAAAAACTATCCTATGTCCTTTCTCAAGTTCCAAACTATGTCTGTAGGTACCAAATTTCACACAAATCGGTTCAGTAGTTTAGGCGTGAAGCAAAGACAGACAGACAGACAGACAGAGTTACTTTCGCATTTATAATATTAGTTTGGATTAATGACATACCTATCCAAATGAAACTGTAGTTTATATTATATGTTAAAAATTAATTAATTACTGTTACTGGTGTATAACCGTTGTAATAAATAAATAAATAAGTGCGACTGTTGAGCTTGATGAGCGTGAGCGTTCTATTCCCAGGTCTGGTAAACTTGTATAAAGTTAAACAAAAGGATTTCTGAGTAGCAACCACGTGTAAGGAATTGTGTCCGGTTCATGAGATGTGTTAATCTAAGGGGTGCAACAGCGTCGAAATACCGGAAGCTCATTATAAATAACAATCACAGAAGATATCCCGTAAGTGACATTTTAGGTTTAGTTGTAAACCGTGATAGCTAAAACATTGTTTGTTATCATTTATTTTGCCCTTTTTACACAAAACCCTAACGTAACATAACATTGGTGAAAACAGCATGAAAATCCATTCGGTAGTTTTTGAGTTTATCGCGCTCAGAACTTCAAGCACACACGACAGACAACCGCAGTGAGAGGACTTTATGTGCAGTTTGGAGGCAGTTCATTTTAAGTTTTCGAATAGGAACTTACGACTGGTAGCCAACACGTTTGGTGTAGACCACTCATCCGACTCTTGTCTTCTTGCTGAAATACAAACAAATATAAATTAAATTATCTTTATTAGTAGGTCATCCTGGGGTGGTCCCATTGAAGTTTTTATAAGTATTAGAAACAGGGTCGAAAGGCATCAATTTAAAAAATGTGTAAGATGGCTATTTGCTTTTTAACTGTATTGACGTGACAACGTCTTATAAATTGGTTTGCCGGGTGACACTTCAAGAAACTGCGTTACGCTCCCGTGAGCGGAGCGTAACGCAGTTTCTTGAAGAGCGCTCACAATGAGAGCGAGTGAGAGGCACGCGTCCCTTTTTTATACTAGAAATCTGTGAATGGGGATCAAAATTTCTTTGTAGCTACAAAGATTATTATCGGACCATAACCAAATAATAAATCAACCAACCGCCGCAGTTAGTGCTATGCCACGACTAAACGGTAACTGTTAGAATCTCGACTTTGAACTAAAGGTTAACAAAAGGAGGTATCTAAACGGTACCAACCCCCTTGTAGTCTGTAGTGTCCCGGTCTCATCTCGTTTTGTCGAAGTTCACCCGCTCCCATATCTGAGCGTAGACAATTATAACATTAGACCAACGACTAACATAATGACTTAGTATAATATAAAGAGACTAGAGTTGCCCATAGAGTGAAAGAGTTTCAGTTTAGGGTATTTGCGGTACTAATTTTTGATACCTATAATTCATATAATTCTGCGCTTCTAATACCGGACGCGCGTACACGCTTATTCCGGCGTGTTCACGCGGTGTGAGTGGGCGCGTGGGGATATTTCTTGCAGCTTGCGGTTGTGCGAGTTGCGTGTTTGGTAAAGGCACGCCTGTGCGCGCCTACACGCACTTCTAAAACAGCGCTTATACGCACCGAAAATACTCCAAAAAAATACAGAAACCACCCCGAGAGATGTTGTCTTCAGTCTAATCACTAAGCAGTATTCAAAAGGAAGTCGGAAAAGATTTAGAACTATGGTTAAAACTTGATTTCCAAAATCTTTATTCAAGACCTCGCTCAATTATGTGCTCATAGATAGTTCTGAACAGCTTCTTGCGCAGACAGTTGTCGGCCGCCCTGATGAGGAGCACCATCAGCGCCAGGATCACGGCGCCGGTCACCAAGCTGCGGGCCCCGTGCGACCAGCTGTGCGCGATGGTGCCTACGGTGCGCGGGGCCCCGGCGGCGCTGTGGGACAGCGCGGGCCCCTGCACGCCCGTCTCGCCCGGCAGCACGATAGACACTGGCTCGTACGGCCGGTAGTTCTGCAGGTTCTGGAGACAGTAAGCCTGTATTAATTTTGCTGTCGGGTTATATATTCCGTAAACACTCAGTGACTTTTGAGCGCAACTTGAATCTACTACACATGTGGAATGGGAACTATCAATCTACATCATCAGTATGTTCCGATGCGTACACATGCGGTCTACACGAAACGATCAGACTGTACGTATGGGACACAGGCCTGCTCTCCGCGAAAGCTCCAATGCCCTGCGGTAGCCTCTGGTCCCGTCAAATGCAGAACGATGAATCTTAGACTGAAGCTGCTACTGCCTTTTCAGCTACAGTCCCTGTAGTGACGGGTCCAGTCTAGGTATGATGACAGCACGCACCTTGATGTCGGGCACGGCCCAGGGCTCGGAGTCGTGGAAGTGGTCGACGCGCCACGTGACGGGCGCGCTGGTGACCCACTGTCTGTTCAGCAGCAGCCCCTTGGCGAGCGGGTCCAGTCTGGCAGGTCAGAGCTTCTAGCTTATAATGCAGTTCAATAATATTGTCGTCTATTATATTGGGATGTTTCTTTTCCATTAATCTTTTGCAACACGTTGTTTCTTTCACTCTCTTTGTCCTTTACTTTTTCTTTCTTCCACTCTTCACACAATTCATTCTTCTTTTCTTTGGGCTTGATTTCGTCTTGATTTCGTATATGAATGTTGATTGGTGGCAATCAACATTCATCACTATTTTAGTCACATGCGTTTCATATTCCTGTTTCAAGTCAAATAAGGCAAAAGTGGATCAACCAGAGACTCCTACACTAACACACACATACACACAAAACACAGTCGTTGATAAGTATGGTGCATGCTGACCAATGGCCACCTGCCAACTGTCAGCATGCACTTCATAGTAAAGAATTCCTCCTACACTGACGGTGGTCCCGTACGGTTGGTCGCGTACATCAGCGAGAGATATGTAGCAAAATACGCGCAGCTGACGACAGCGTCGCAGGAATTCAGGCCTAACAATCATACACTAACACACCATTCACTTACTGACACACATTCTGAGACAACACATTGCTTTTAATACTGCAGAACCTAGAAGCATGCAATATAGTACAAGAGTTGTACTATACAGGTACAATGGAAGGATATCTGAAAAGTCGTCATTTTAGCCTTTGGAAAATCCCATAATCTTTATAGTTGCATCGCAGTACCTGATGAAGTGTCTGCTATCTTTCTTTAATCCGTAGAAGGCGTACTTTTCGTGCTCGCGAGCCCGCGCGCGGTCGCGCGAGCGTGCGTACTCGCCGGCCGCGCGGGTGCGCGCGCGTCTGTCCCAAGATGACACCCATGCCCACGGGGAGACCGTCGGCTGCATTGTGCTGAAAATTGTGGAATTTGTTATTAGTACTTGATGGTGGATTAAATACATTGGATGTCAATAATAAACTGATTTTAAAAGTGGCATTTGCAATTCTCTTGAATTGCGGACGATTTTGAGGAATTCGACATACATTGCTTCAATTATGCTAAAAGCTTCATCTGCTCGACAGCGTTAAAATGCAATGAATGTTGTTGAATTGACCAAACAATTAGCATTTCGTCATGCCAGGTCAGTGTGTTACGCAATTACCACGCAGTTCTCTTAAGTTTTAATAAGGTACATCACATAAATTACAAGTTATGTTGAAGGTACTATTGTACGACCGTGACTTTTGTGTTTGATTCATTTTCTTTGCAACCGACTTTCGAAGCTAGTTTTATTTTCACTTTTTTGCGTTCTTGCAGTCGGATTTATTTTTTGAGAGGCGTTAATGAATCTCGCTAGTTTTTTACTGCGCTAGTTACTGGCGCCGCTGACACTGAAATCCCCAATAGTTTAGCCCAACAAGCATACCACGGTATTTCGGTCTAGGACAATAAAGTCCATGAACATGTTGACTTGCCGACGCTACTGGCAGGTAATAGCTACACTTGTCCACGATATAGGCCAGATGTAATCTAATTATGAACTACCCTCTACTGTGTTGTACCTAAGTAGGTATTACTAAACTACTGTTTTACACGACCTAGATAGACCTTAACCAAACTAAGACTTAACTTCAAGATGCTCGGAGACTAGCACACAAAACATAACACAATCCTTTGTATTTTACGGAGGGTAAGGCAGATGTGTAGTATCTACTACGTTTAATTCCACCAGTAACGTTTTTAGTTCCTTCAAATACCTAAGACTAATTCACGCCCTTAGTTTGTGGAATTAATAGTCAAACGCACATCAGTTGTGATACCAGTACTACGAATACGAGCCCTATTGCAACGACTTAGTGTTAAGGTGGATACTCCAGGGTAGCCAGAAAAATTCAAATTTAAGTTGTTTAAGTTAGGAGCAGCGGTGGCCCAGTGGTGGCGGCCCCGACTTACAAACAGTAAGTCGTGGGTTCGAATCCAGACAGGCGTATTACTTTGTGTAATTTATTTCATCACCGCTGCTCTCAAAACGGTGAAGGAAAACATCGTGAGGAAACCGGCATGTCCTAAAACCAAAAATTCGAAGACATGTGACATCTACCAATCCGCACTGGGCCCGCGTGGTAGATTATAGCCCATTCCCTCTCATTGAGAGGAGGCCATGTCCCAGCAGTGGGAACATTATAGGCTGATGATGATGATGAAGTTAGTTCAAGTTCATAAAAGTCGAGGAACAAATTTGTCAAGGTCAATGACGTTCCTCGACCTTTGTGAACTAGTAGAGTTACATTGATGATTTTGATGATTATAATTCTGTAACACACATCTTACAGTCACGAACAATATTTTCATCAACGTGGAACCTAGCACTGGCCTGCAAATTGCAAAAAATTTAAGAAAATTTGAATTACGCGAGCTACCCTGACGCTTTCAACTTACCGTGCATTCCGAGATATGAAATCATCACTCACAGCGCTCACATCAATATTTTGAGTTCCGATATAGATTTCACGATTATGACAGCTAAGAACTGTCATCAGGTTATTTGACAGCGCTCACGGTGATATTTATTTGGAGCATGGTCAGTGTAATTGTAATCGCAAGATGGCGTATGTCATGACGTCATCTATGACGATTCAAAGGATATCGATATCGCGCTTGTGATCGCGCTTAATGGAGGCTCAAATCGTTTACAGCTTTACTTGGAACGCGCCGTTAATGGCACATCGTTACCAGTGATGTGCAGTAGACTGTGCTAAGTGTATGACCTACATGTTCCGACCCACTGATGATACTCTACACTCCATCGGTTCACATTACATATTGTTACGTGGTTCCTGTAACGATTACTTGGTAAATGTGTATTACTGCCTCGTTTGGCTTAGCTTGTATACTGCTGAAATATTGATAAAGTTAAACTTTTAAAATCAAGGTTGAATAGAAGGAAAGGTTTCTCTGTCACGAAATTTTTCGACTCGGAGTTAGAATTTTGATAGTGTGACACCTGCAATTAATGCTGAACAATACAAATGCATAGATTCAATGGCGGTCTTATTGCTGATAGCACTACAAATTGTCATCCGTGCCGCGGAGAGCACTGTGTGTCCAAACACGTTATGAGAATAAGGGAAGAGAAATTGCAAAAGCAATTAAATATTTTAAACAGACACTTCAGTTTTAATACTTGTATACATATGTATCTCTACCATTAGTAGGCTATTGTATCCGTTGAGATTATAAAATAATATAATTATGGTTGGTTTAAGTTGCACAATGACACACTGGTTGCCAGCATAAGTCTATCATTATAATTACTGTCTTCCCCTTCCCCTGTTAACGTGTGTGTGTACTATGAGTAGTATAACTACTCGTATTGTTGTTATTAGTACCGGATTATCGTAGTTATGCGTACGGCCTCCGACTCGGCAGTCCGGATGGCCTGTTCCGATACACAGTAAGAAAGAACGGCTAACGTAAAGTTACGTAACTGCATAGCTCATACCGACGTCATAATATCAATAATTTGCGGGGGCGGGAAGCCAGGCAACAGGTAAATGAAAATTTCCGCGATTCGGCTCACAAAAGATACCATGTAGATAGCCTTGGGGCTGGGGAAGCGACGATTTGAGTAGGAAGGGGGGGGAGGGCATTTATAAAGGTTCACAGAAGAGAAGCTGCTCATGAATAATTAAAAACATCAGTAAGCCTCGTATTCATGGTAAACATTTGTTTAGCAACATGGTTGCATAAACATGTTGCCGAGTTGCTGTCAACATATTGCAGGCAACACTTGTGTTGCGGAGTTGATCACGCCGTGTTGCAGAGTTGACAGCCGACGAGCGAAAACATCAGTTTGTCAACAAATAATGTTGACGCGTGTTGACGTCTTGCAACTGTTTATAAACATGGCGGTAGTGTGGAGCAACGATGAAATTATACACCGTGACTTTTTAGTCGTCTTACAAAGGCAGTCCAGTTCATGTATCCAATGACTAGTAAACGTTCATAATAAAAAAATAGGTATTTATGAGATTTGAATACTTAAAAACAAATATTCATTATTATGACGAAAGGCGTAGTTTTGTCTCGTTGAAAATGGTGATGGAATGATCTGCTCGACTCGTGCACTAGGTAGGTATACTCTACAGTTTGATACGTAAACATTTTTAACAGGGTGTTTCATATTTCTAATGTATTTACTTTTCTTCGTACCTATTTTCTTAATTACTTAATGATAAAAAAATAATAATCGCGCCTAGAGATATTTTATGTCGGGTACATTGAGTGGACCGCTTTTGTAAGATGACTAAAAAGTCACGGTGTATAATTCATAGAATTGGTGATTTGGTGAAACTGGGTGACGAATATTTGTTTTCCTTTGGCTATTGATGGACCAACCATATCTACAAGATGTTCGAAATCTCTTTTCGTCATTCTCGTAAAGTTACTAATATGACCCCACCATCTTTTTTTTTTTTATTAGAATTATCAGGTACAGAAAACACAACAACAATACTTTCTCGGGCAACATTTTAACGCAGACTGGCGTGTGTGGACAACCCATATTGATTTAAACAATGTTTCCAGCAGCATTCTCGCAGTTCACCAGCAACGTTGATCAACTGTTGCTAAACAAATGTTTACCATGAATCGAGCCACATGATGACATCATTCGATGTTCAGTCCATCTTGATACAGTGGAAGGTTGAACGTTTAAAATAACGGGCAGATAAGGGTCTTGTACAAGTGAGTGTGTCTGCGTTTAATTGGTTTTATATCCGTTGTAATTCGATAAATAAATAAATAAGGGGCACAAGATGTTTTCTATTTAATCAAGCCAGGCCTATGAAGTACGCATGCCGTTTTCTGCGGCGTCTGTGGCATCCGCCCTTATGTGTAATCGGCGAAACCGATTATATCTGACCGTGGGATAGTTAATCTTAAAATATCATACATGGTAAATAATTTCGGCCCAAGAACACTGCCCTGTGGCACCCCAAAAGTGACTGATAGGATTTCGCGGACATTGTTCCCTGTCACAACATACCGCTGTCTATCCATTAAGAGGTTCTAAACAAGTCCCGCGCGATGCCTCTTACGTGGAGGCAATCCAGCTTTTTAAACAGCATTTGGATGGAAACTGTGTCGAATGCTTAGATCATGTCAACAATAATACCAATGGCTTGTGGCCATCAATCAACCCTTGAGGAGATAATGTCAGTCAAAAGCCCTACGGCTTACTTTGTGTACATTCCACGTCAACAGCCGTACTGACGTAGACTGTATTTATCACGAATGCTGATATCTGGCGATTTGTATGTGCCCTACAACGTACACCACCTCTGCTGCCTAACCCTCGGGAATTTACATACATATAACAATACTTCTGCTTTCCCTGACTCTTAATTGAAATAAGTTACAAGAAGTAAATATTACTACCTAATTATAAGTGTTAATAATTCCTCAAAATGTATTGTTTCGAACAGTAATGTCTTCTTAATGAAGCAAGACTATTTATTTTAGTAAGTACCTAATTAAAATATGTAACTAATTAGTTAATTAAGTTTCTTTCCAGTCGACAAAGACATTAGAATCTCAGGAATGTGTTGGATGTTACATATTTTATGATTTTTCATTCATGACTTTACGGAATGTAACTAAATATGAAGGGCTATTAATGTACTACAATTAGTTACCCTTCCTTATATAAACTTAACTACGTATATGTAGGCAAGTAAAATAGTAAACTAGAATGATATCATACAATTAGTAATACCAACTCTCTAATTGATATTTATTTTGTCATTATAGTAGTTCTTTTATTTCTCAAATAGGTACTGGTTACTGTTGTCCGAAAAATAAAGAATATCATTATTATTGAATTCCTTGTTTTATCATGATATCATACTTAATTATTATTATTATTATTATTTATTTTAATTCGGACACAAAAAGATCCATAGAGTGTTAGTAACAAAATATAAAATAACTTATTATCTAGTGTTAGTACCAATTACTCTCTGCACAAGAAATCTTACAATTGGAGAGCTGTAGCTCTCCGCTACAGTTCTCAGGATGCTGTTGCGACTATCCCGCACTCTCCTGAGTATCGAGGCACTTTTTTTGCGAACTATCGCGTGAAAGCCGTCGGTACGAGCTAGCGCAAACATCCCCGACGCACTGCAGAAGCGAGGTAGTCTCAACAACATCCTGAAGGCATTATTATACTGGACGCGCAGGGCATCTAGCGACCTTTTGGTGTAATTGACCCATAGATTACCCGTGTACAGACTCTGGCAGTAGGCCTTGAAAAGAGTGATTTTAACTAGGTCCGTACACCGAGCAAATCTACGGATCAACATGTTGCACCGGACAGCTAGTGCCCTGCGCTCCCTTTCTATATCTACATCGTCTTTAAGGTCGTCGGACAGAAAATGACCCAAGTATTTAAAAGTGGATACTCTACGGATCACTGACCCGTATAAAAGCAGCTCGGGTTCTTCTTTCCGGCATTTGCCGCCGACCTTAAAGACCATGTATTCACATTTTTTAACGTTATACGTTAAACCATGTGCGGCAGCGTAGGCTTCACAAGTCCCAAGCAATTTCCTTACCGCCCCCGCAGACGGACCCAGCAGCACCATATCGTCCGCATAGCTGATGTTGTTAATGCTAACACCACCAACGCTGCATCCGACACGCATGCTGCTGAGTCCCTCTATGAGGTCATCTACGTAGAGATTGAAGAGCCTGGGAGACGACAGCCCTCCTTGTCTCACCCCACACTCCAACCTATACGGCTCAGAGAGCGTACCATCCCATTTCACGTGATTGGTCTGGTTGCCGTACCAATACTGGAATAGCCCACATATTTCCGCGGGTATACCCCTGCTTGCCATTTTCTCCCAGAGCACATCATATGAGACAAGATCGAAGGCTCTGGAGAGATCAAGGAAGCAGGCGTACACCGGCGTCCCGCGATCTACATAGTATTGAACTGTATGCTTGAGACTCAAAATAGCGCTTTCAGTTGAAAGTCCGGGACGAAACCCGAACTTAACCTCTCATCTTTGTTCATACTTAAGAAGTAGGAACAAGTGTACTATAAGTAAGTACTGCATTTCGCCATTTATGTTTTACTAGCTTCTGCCAGCGGCTTCGCCCGCGAGAAGTTTCAAAATTGTCCCATGGGATCTTACTATCGGGATAAAAAGTATCCTATGTGTTAATCCAGGTTGTAAACCATCTGTGTGCAAAATTTCATCCAAATCCGTTCAGTAGTTTTTGCGTGAAAGAGTAACAAACATCCACACATACATCCATACTTACAAACTTTCACATTTATAATATTAGTAGGAAGTAGGATAGTAGGAAGTAGGATTCCCATGTCGTAGGGTTTCAAGACAATATGTCTACCATTAGGTGTAACAGAAGGAACTCCGGCCACTAAGTCGACTAGAACTTCATCTGGTGGGACCAAACCCGTTTACTCATCTAAACTAATATTATAAAGAGACAAGGTTTGATTTTTTGTTTGTTACGGTTTAACTCAAGAACTGCTCAACCGATTGTATTAATTCTTTCACCATTTGAAAGCTGCATCTTTACCGAGGCTATAGTTATATTGTTATCATGAAAATTAGCCGAGCTATCACAATTTTCGCGGACGAAGCAGCGGTCGCAGTGCTAGTGTAGTACAACTAATATGGTACTCATCACCACAGTGTCCTGCCGTTAGTCGACCAAGCCGTGGACTATATCATCTGCCGGTTCGTAATTGGGATCAATATATTTTAATTAAAAGGTGGCTGCTCGGTTCAGAATCACTGGCTCGTCAAACTGTTGTAAAGACACTGACATTATTGCGACTACAGATGCTATGTTAGATTACATGATCGGACATTATTAAGACATAAAACTGTCCACTAATAGACTCGAAGGGCGTAGTGGTAATGCGGCTGCCTTACGTTCTAAGGGTCCTGGGTTTGAATCCCGGTAGGAGCAAATGTTTGTGTGATGAGCATGGACATTTGTTTCCGAGTCATGGATGTTTATATGTACTCGTATAATAAGTATGTATTTACAAACAAAAAAGTATATTTATGTAGTTTATCAACAATCTGGTGACCACGACAGAAGCCTTGCTTAGTGTGGCACTAGATGGCGCTGTGTGTTAATGTCCAGCGATATTAATTTATTTACTATGATTACACTTGGAGTATTATGTCATGGAATCATGGGCTGCAGTAGGTTTTCCCTAAAGTTGATAGGTAGCGAATGTCTTCTAGCAGGCGGGGGCCATTTGAACATTAAATTATGAAAATTTAACTTTGTTTCATTTAAAATGTGCTTTTTTGTACTTCCCGTTTTTTCAGTCGGATTCAATTCAAAATTAGGAGTTACAGAGAGTAAAAAATTTCATCATTTGATCCGAGTGTTACATTAAGTCTTCGCGTAGCGCGCGGCTTGATACAAACAAACATGACATGTGCTATAACGTCACAATGATCTGCCACTATCACATCAACTGTGCTAACATATCATTAGGTTAGAGTAAACATGTTACCATGACAACCGTAAACAAATACACACTATGTGACAACTGATGAATACTGAAGAGGGTGACTCCTGTGTTATCGTATATCTACAGAGTCGTCCCCAGGTCATAATTATAGGACTAGGACGGACTATACGCCTCTGCTTATACTCTCGGCAAATACAAGCGTGATTCTGGACCTACGACTTAGTGTGCTTTCCGGGGCACGGAGAAAACTCTATAGGTGTATGTAATGAATGGTTACTATTGGTTACCCATCCACCCACCAACCTAAGCAAGCCTTAAAGATCGACCCGAGCGCCTGTTCTAAAAACAAAAAAGTGAAAAATAACTTTAGCTTCAGAAGTCGGTGACCTTTGTTTGATTGATTTAGTTTTTTTGTCACCGACTTCTGAAGCTAAAGTTATTTTTCACTTTTTTGTTTTCTCTGAAGTCGGTTTTATTTTTTGTAAAAAAGTTTTTATTTTTCATTTTTTAGTGGTTCACATGTACTTACCCCTTCACAGCGTACCGGCGGCGTGATTTTGTTTTATGAACTGGTGTAAACAATAGACAGATATGAGATTTCAGCGATCCTAGTACATTTGCTATCATTTATTGAGGAGTTCCCGTCGCCTATCTTCCGAAGTTCTTCATCAGATCTTTACCAAATTGAAATGGGATCACTCCAAGAACGTACTCTTCCTAAAACTACCCAAATCGCTTCTGGTGTGCCTATTTCTCCAAGATCCCATTAAATGGAACTTAACGTATACTGTCGAAATCTGGGTGTATTGTACACTTCTGCGCACTCCCTCAGAGCAAACAGGCGTGATGTTACGTCACTATGTTCCATAAACAATAAACAACCAAGCGATTGCAGCAATTACTGCAGCTTTGCCGTGTATTTTTGAAGAGTTCCATTTATATCTCCAAAGATCAGCGTCAGATCTTAACCAAATTAAAATGGAACCACACGGAAAGCACCAGCTTTCAAATAAAAAAAGAATCACCAAAATCGGTTAACCCAGTCGAAAGTTCAGAGGCAACAAACATTGTCGAAATCTGGGAGTTTTGTACACATTTAGGTACCCCCACAGAGCATACAGGCGTGATGTTACGTCATGATGTAGTATGAACAATGAACCTACAAGCGATTGCAGCAATTACTGCAGATTTGCCGTCTATTTTTGAAGAGTTCCATTGTTTATCTCGGAAGATCAGCATCAGATCTTCAACAAATTAAAATGGGACCAATCGACAAGCACCAGCTTTCAAACAAAAAAAGAATAATTAAAATCGGTTCACCCAGTCGAAAGTTCTGAGGTAACAAACACAAAAAAAAAAAAAAAAATACAGACGAATTGATAACCTCCTGTTTTTGGAAGTCGGTTGAAAATCTATACTAATATTATAAAAGCTGAAGAGTTTGTTTGTTTGCGTGCCCTAATCTCCTGAAGTACTGATTGAAATTGAAAAAATCGTTTTGTATTTGATAGTCCATTTATCAAGAAAGGTTATATGCTATATAACATCACGCTACAACCAATAGGAGCGGAGCATAAATGAAAATTGCTGCAAAAACGGGGAATATTTATTCCCTTTGTGGGCTTTTTCTCTTTTATGTGACGCAGACGAAGTTGCGTGGGTCAGCTAGTAATTCATATTTCAAATTACAAACAATTAGCAACTAGCGGAATAAATTTCTGCAACAAGTTATTCCGCTAGTGGTATGTAAATCAAGTATTTGAACCACTTTCCGACATCGATAACTAGTGCATTACAATCTAAGTCTCACTACCTACTATTATGTTTCAGCAACAACCAGTATTAGCAGAACAACTGGTTCACAATAACGACTGGCGATTACACTACATTGGGCTCATCCGGAACAATGGGACACTTCCATATAGCATAAAGCCCGTCACCGACGTAGCTATATTGTATATAGTAATATATCTATACTAATATTATAAAGCAGAAGAGTTTGTTTGTGCAAATCTCAGGAACTACCGGCTCGAATTGAAAAAATATTTTTGCGTTGGATAGTCCATTTATCGAGAAAGGCTATAGGCTATATAACATCACGCTGTGACCAATAGGAGCGGAGCAGCAATAAGAAATATTGCTAGCGGGAAAAAAGTTTCCGTTGAGCAGCGTCGATGCGTTGCGATATCAAAACTTCACCCGAACGAAGTCGCGGGCAGAAGCTAGTCGAGATATATAATAGTATAGAAAGCGACCACACAGGGAGCTATACTATAATATATGTTTTGCCCTGAACTCGGTCTGCGGCCTTCCTTGCAAACGCAGATGCCAAAATATACCGTGATTTATATTTATCAACATATTTTGGTGACGTCATAGAAACATATTATTATAGCTGCGTGTGCGGCCACTCGAAAATGTATACAGAAAATACTTCGCAAAATGCCTTGCTATGATTCATATTAATATACATATATTATAACTACGTGTGTGACGAGCTTAATTCTTCAAATATTTGTTAGTGTTCATGTCCGGACCCAGACATCTGCCCGTATCAGATTGAGGGAATGTACATAATTATTATAACAAGAATTCTTCATATTGAGTTATAGTTTACCTAGTAATGCCATGGTTCGCCTGTTGTAGAACCAAATGTACGAATGTGGGTAAAGCAAGATACGAGTAAGTAGATTGGAGCAAGTAGAGTTCGTTCAGTAGTGTCTGACTATAATATATAAACATGTACCTATGTTTAAAGTTCCATAATTGAGGGTAAGCCTATTAGCCGACCAGCTTAGCTCAGCTTCTACTGAATCACAATTAACTCATTCTGGAATCAAACTGATGCCCCATTTTGAGCAGTTGCTCTTATGACTACTACACTAATGTGGCAGTGTTATTGTCAGGAGTAGGGAATAGAACGCAAAGGAACATTCTTGCAGATTTCCGGTCATCGAAGGTCCAACAGTTTTTGTGAGCTTAGACAATAACCTATCTAGGGGTGACTGTGATGAAATCATTTCATTATTCTATTACCCAAGTTAACAGTTACCACCTAAACTCATGCATTAAATAGCAACTGCACTACCTTTGCATATCTGTGAGGGGAATCCGGGGCGACGCCAGCTATCTACTTCCTGAATTTACCCTTCAGTAACCGCACACTTCACTCACTACTTTTTTCACCAAATCGCTTTGAAAACATACCTCTGTATTGCGTGCTATTTGTTTGAATAATCGACGCGGCAGGTAGCTATGCACCTATGCAATATCCCTTACAATTTGCGGCAAACGTTGGCCATTGTGCACCAACTCTCCGCCAACATCCCTCCCTCCCATGTCAAGGTCGAGCAATCAATGCAATATTTATTCAACAACTCACCACACAGTCTAGATATCCTGAGTAGGCACAAAAAAAACCAGCAACAGTTTTCTCCACTCACATTTTATGTAACGCACTTAAATCACTCAATCATTTCCCAGTTAATTGTGTAGTATTTGATCCAATGTTTGCGGTGCGAACGCGTGAGCCGCGGCGGAGTAGCGCCGGATAAATAAACAGCAGGGAAGGGTGTGTCGCGCGCATGCGCCCAGCGGTCGGCTCGGTAGTGGCGTCGCGCCGCGCTGCGGGGAGTAGTGGAACTAGCGGGGAAAGTAAGAGGGGCTCGCCGGCTTGTCCTGATACAAGTAGATAATGAATAGCGCAGATTGATCGCCCTACAGCTACACTGTGAATGTCACAAATTGAAGTCCGTACACTGACTTTCTGAACTATTCCGTACACAGACACATCCCATTGAAATGAGGCCAGATTTTAATGCCAGACCTATTGTCCACCGTGCCATATTATCTAGGTAAAATGCCGGTTTATACTTAGATTAGAACATTCGGCAAACATGATTGAATTCTATCTACTTACCATTATTTTATAGACGTAAAGTTTGTACGTAATCTTCAGAACCACTGATCCTATATTCCGACAAATCTGTCACTTGTGTATAGCTACATTATCTCCAACTGTCACAGGCTATATTCACATGTGTTTTCCGAGCCTAACGCGCGCAAAGCCCGGGCAGAAGCTACTATGATACAAGCCTGTATCCTGACTGGCGGAAAGTGGGTGTGTTATAGGTAGTCATCTGCCTAACCCTGGTCAGCTGCCTAACCCATAGGGGAATACTAGCAGACTCGCGCAACTTCGTCTGCGTCTCATAATTTGAGATTTAAACTATCCTATCTCTCAAGTTGGATCGAACTGCACATGGTGTGCGAATTTTATTATAATCGGTTAAGTGGTTTAGGAGTCCATTGAGGACAAACATTGTGACACGAGATTTATATATATTAAGATAGAGTCGCTAGTGAGACTTTAGTCACGGGTTGCTATTTGGTAATCACAAATGGAGCGGGGTTTGGCCACATACCTCGCTCTGCAGTGGTCTCTAGGGAGTCGCTTCTTGCTTGAATAATGCCGTCGACGTCCCTCGAGTGTTTGCTCCGCCCGCTTCTTAACTGTCGACATAAACATGCGCTCCACCTGCACACCTGCTTCCACGACTAACCACGACCCACCTCACCGCACCACGTTCTTCTACACCTACCCAGCCATCGACATTGATTTTACAAAATCGAGTAAATATTTATTTCATTACAATTTTTGAACAAGAAGTTGACGTTTTTTTTTTTTCCCTTTTAAACATTGACTCAAAATGACTTTGACTTTGACATTTTGTGAACAGGAAACTACGCTGATCTGATAAAAGTTTTGAATTGAAATGTAACTAAGATCTTATTGCAACCTTTTTTATTCAAACTTCGGATGTAACGTCAGCCAACATGCAGCTCACCAAACCCTAGACATTGATGCCTCCCCTCCAGCCAGGCCAAGATGTCCGCCATAATTATGAGGATGTTTTAATGTAAGCCTTAATGTAGTGAGCCACTTATGTAATAATCTGATTCCGATTATAAAACCCCGTTCATTTTACTTGGATTCTGGGTTCGATTCCCAGATCGGTCACAGTACTAGTAGGTTTTTCCTTGTAGTATTTTCTAGTTAGCACAATTTAATCCGTATTTGTGGCCGGTTCTGAATAAGTGGAACATTCGAGCGCCATCGATTGCCCGTGACGTCACCAGCAGCCTCCGCAGTACACGACACATAACAAGAGAGCATCAATTTATGAGAGCTCTCGTGTTGACAGACTAACGATAATACACTGAAGTGAAGCCAACACGTACCGCGAGCCAGCAGAACTGCGGCGATATGGTAAATGTAGTTATAATTGTTAACATCGGGAAAGTCTTGAATTATATACGTAGCTGCATATTACATCACGTCTGTTGTGTCCGATAGGGTTGGCAGTGGATCAGTAGAAATGGATGAATGGGTGGATGCCTGTTACTCTTTCATTCAAAAACTACTCAACGGATTTAGACGACATTGAACGCACAGATAGTTTACAACCTGGACATGGGATACTTTTTATTCAGCAGTGTGATCACGTGGGACAATTTATCCATCCGGGTGAAGCCGCGGCCGCGGTTTGAATGTAACGCAACGCACAAAGGTTGTAGCAAACGTGGCTTTATTTAGCTAAAAGAAGATAGTATTACATCATTGCACATTGTGTCATTGTAACAGTTGTCGTTGATAGCCTGGCCACCATACAGCCAAGGAGGCCGCCATTAGGTATATCACCTCATTCTTCCCCGGTCGAGTTTTCACTCCTTTCTTCATCTACCACAAAGTCGCTTAGATAGGAGGGCGGCTTTCTGGACCTGTTTGATCTCCGCGGAAGAGCTTCGATCCGGAGTATTGGAGAAGGCGGCGAGCTACGTAGATCCTCTGGACGTTGCGGCGATGACGCCGACGGGGTGTCAGTCTCGGGTGGCGCTGTAGCGCTGTCTTCCATCTCTTCAGAAGCTGATTGAAAACTGTCATCTCCACTGTAGTCAATGGTATTTGGGAACGGTGCCAATTGACGGTTCGATACTGTTGACGTTTCCCCATTGTTCCGTCGAATAAGAGAATAGTGAGGATTAGTTTCAAGGAGTTCAGCTTCTTCGACTAGAGGGTCTGTTTTAGATTGTCGGACATTCTTCTTTACCAATATCGGGCCTGGTGTAAGCCAGAACGGCAGTGAGTCTCCGTTCGGTGATCTTCTAGGGTATTTTTTTTTATTTTTCTTTGGGCCCCCCCCCCTACACACGCCCAAACCACTGTAACTCCACCAGAAAAGCGCCGAGACAATGAAACTCGACGAAGTCCCAGAGAATGAATTAAACTGTCTTGGATCCCGCAACGAAATTAATCAGAAAGTATAGCGGAGGAGTAGGAAAGAACTGTAATTTCCACTTCCCTCCATATCAGCAGGAGACAGAACGAAACAAGGCCAATAGGCACAAAGGGACGTTTACAACTGGGATAGGCCCAGTTGCCAAGCACCACGGATAAATATTAACGTTAATGGGTCCTAGTTGAGAGCTGTTATATTTGATTCCAATAATAGGTATGGCAAAAACGCTTGAACGCACGGAAATTTGCTCTAGTTTCCACAAGGTCCGTATAGTAAATAACTCCGGATGTAACCTGTACACTATCCAACATAATATTGCGTTCATTTTGCCAAAGACTACACTCCCACAAAATGTGATGAGCAGATTGTTCATATTCGCAGTCAGATGTTGAACATTGACAAAAAGGCGAGTCAACAAGCTTGAAGGAAAATAATTTACTCTTAAAGTTACCATGGCCCGTGAGAAATTGGGCAACACAGTGATCAACCTCCAGCCATGTCCTGTCCAGCCGCTCACGAACGGATGGAAAGAACTGGTGGAGGTGCCTGCCCTTGATGGAATTGTCCCACCTACATTGCCATTCAGATAAAAGTTCCTCCCAGACGTCGGTCTGTGGTTTGAATAAATAAAAATAAAAAAACTTAAAAAAAACTTTATTTCAATTACATTAGGCGTTTTGATACATAACTTATTGGAGATAACCTTTTAAGCAAGAAATTGCTTGTATTAGGAGACTCCGCACTTCCACTTGGCAGTATAAGTAATTGAAATGTAGACAATGTAAACATGCAAGACTAATAAAAATAACAAAGAAAGTTATAAAATAAAAATAAAAATAACAAATAAAATACAAAACTTACAAATAAAATAAAATTAAATTATACAAATTAAAATTAAAATAGTAACTTTAGATTATACAAACAGCTCTACAAATGAATCTACGTTATGCAGAGGAGGAGGATAGCGAATAGCCAGATCGCGCGTGTGCGTGTGGTATGTGTATCATGAGTGTGTGAGTGAGTGTGGGTGTGAGTGTGACTAGTGAGGATTGTGCGGTGTGTGAGTTATGACCAATGCTTTTTTCTCTCTTATCCCAATAAATATTTTGTCTATTTATTTATTTATAAACTGGACACGCCTTCAAGCCTATAAGAAGGTTGTCGGTTGTCGGTTAGCCCTGCGACAATGTCTTGGGATCGAAAGAGGCTTAACAAGCCATTCTTTCACTAACCATGTGCGTAACACCCCAATTGTGCCTAATTTGGTTATTGCAAAGTAGATACAATACACTCAACATCGTCGTAGGTTTTAGTTTTGAGCCAATCGGTTACAACTTTTTTACAGTCCCAGAGCTTCATGGAATATATACGTAATTCTTTATTCAGCAAGTTGTACAGAGAAGATGATCGCCTTGAGTATTGCCTTTTAGCGAAGGCAGATTTAACCTTGACAGTTGGGGCGACTAAGTAGCTTCTTCTGTTTTTTGGTTTAGAGGGGTCATACGGTATGGATGTGTGTTTTCTAAGTATAAGTTGAAGCAAGTATAGTTTTCTTACAGATAAAAGATCAGATAATTGGTAGAGGCTGTGGGTGGGGTATCTATAGGGCTTAAAGAACATGACCTTAAGTAAGGTTCTCTGCGCCCTCTCAAGTTCCAAAAATTTTTGTTTCGTTGTCCCTCCCCAGCAAGACAGACAGTACATAAGAATAGATTGCGCCAATGATATGTATACTTGCTTCAGAAGCTGCTTCGAGGCCACATGTCGCAGTGTTTTAAAGGTCCATATCAGCTTCCTAACTCTTTTCATAATAAGTTCGGTGTGCATGTGCCAGGACAGGCGCTGGTCAATCATAACACCTAAATATTTGGTGTGCTGTAACCTGTCAATTTTCAAGCAAGAGCAGCCAGGGTTGGGGGGGTTGAGACAGTTATGGATTTTTATTTGGAAATCTTGAGACGGTTGCGAGTTATTATACTTAGTAAAGCAGATGTAGTTGGATTTTAAGGCATTCAGAGTGAGGAGACTATGGTTTAGCCAGGCTGCTATCTTCGCAAGGCCACGCTCGGCCAACCCACAAACATCATCCCAAGTCTTAGCAGTGAAGACAATGGCAGTATCGTCGGCGTATGAGAAAATGAGCCCACCATCAATCCTCATGTTGCAGAGGTTATTAATGTAGATGAGGAATAAGGTCGGCCCAAGAACACTGCCCTGCGGGACTCCAAAAGTGACGGTTGACTCGGTACTGGTGTACATCGCAATTTTAACCATTTGTTTGCGATTGTTGAGGTAAGATTTAAAAAGTCTAGAATAATCTAGAAATAATCTAGAAATCTCTTCTAGGGTATGTAAAAAGTTTTTCATGTGGGGTGGCATTAGTAGATGTACATAAAAGAGAACGTACACAGTGCAGTGCATCCTTCAGTACCACTTCCCAGTTTTCCGGTGAAAGTCCTTTTGACCGGAGGCTGAGTTGGATAGTTCGCCAGAGAGTCCCGTTTAGACGTTCCACTTGTCCGTTACCCTGGGGGTTGTAAGGGGTCGTTCTAGATGAGGCTATGTTTGCTTTTCTTAGGAATGACATGAATTCTTCTGACATAAACGATGAGCCTCTATCGCTATGAATATGGAGAGGCTGACCAAACGTAAGGAAGAGATCTTTCAAGCAGTTGATGACAGTGGCAGATGTCATATCTTTACACGGATAAGCAAATGGAAATCTGCTGTACTCGTCGATTATCGTTAATATGTACTTGTTGGAGGTGTTAGACGGCAATGGTCCTTTGAAGTCTATGTTGATACGTTCCAGAGGGGCCATAGCTTTGATCAAGTGTCCTTTGATTTTGAGAAACCTTGGTTTTATCTCGGCGCAGGTCGGGCACGAGGCTGTCATCTTCTTGATGTCGTTCGCTGAATAGGGCAAGTTTTTGGATCTCATCCAATGATACATCCTTGTCACCCCTGGGTGACAGAGCGCGTTATGGAGCTCTTTCAGCTTACTGATATTCATATAGGCGCATAAACGGGATAGAGCGTCCGCAGCTGCATTTTCGCAGCGTGGTCTATAAATAATTTCATACTTGAAACAAGACAATTCTAATCTCCAACGTGAGATTTTCTCGTTCTTGATTTTACTGTTATGATTCTGATTGAACATGAAGGCTACCGATTGTTGGTCTGTTATTAAAAGGAAATGTTTGCCAATAAGGTAGTGTCTCCACTTCTTTAAACTTTCTACTATAGCACAAGCTTCTTTTTCGATTGAGGATTGCTTGCATTCGGAGTGTGACAAAGTTCGTGAAAAGAATGCTACAGGTCGTCCTTGTTGAGTGAGTGTAGCCGCTAGAGCGAATTCTGAAGCATCAGTTTCAACTGTGAAGATTTCGTCATTAATCGCTGCTAGGGCTGCCGCCTTGATGTCCTGCTTTATTTCCTCGAAATATTTGAGAGCGTCGCTCGATAACGGGAAACTTGTTACGCAGGTGAGGGGTTTTATCTTTTCCGAGAAACGCCCAATCCATTTTGCATAGTGCGCGAACATTCCTAGGACTCGTTTCAGTTCACTTAATTTAGTCGGTGCAGGGAGGTCTAGTAGAGGCTTTAGTCTATCTGGATCAGGTCGGATAATATGATTTTCCACGGTATAGCCAAGCAGACTGATCTTAGTTTTATTTAAAACGCTTTTTTCTTCGTTCAAAGTAAGATTTTACTTTTTAGTGGCGTCCATAAAACGTTTGAGATTGCGCTCGTGATCCTTAACATCCTTGCCGCAAACGGTTATGTCATCTAAGTAAGCGTACGTCCCATCTAATTTTTCTTCAGTTATTATGAAGTCCGTTGGAAGGCAGCTACGCCATTGGTAACTCCGAACGGAATGCGTGTGAATTGATAGAGTTTTCCATTCGCTTCGAACGCTGTATATATCTTCTCATTTTCCAGGATTGGGACTTGATGGTAGGCTGATTTTAAGTCTATCTGACTAAAGACTTTAAATTTGGATACGTTGTTCACAACCGTTTCGATATTTGGCAAGGGAAAGGCATCTAAATCAGTAAATTTATTGATTGTCATTGAATAATCGATAACGAGCCGCTTGCGATGGGCCCCTCCTCCCGCTACGAGAACTTGGGCCGTCCAAGGGGAAATACTTTTTTCAATTACCCCATCTTGGAGCAATTTAGACACTTCTTGTTCTTGTTCTCCGTGTTGCCAGTTTTCAGCAAGGTGTTTGAAAAGATAATGCTCAATCAAATGCTTCACCATTTTAACACCAATAAAATATTACACGATCAACAGTATGGTTTCACCAAAGGACGTTGTACAACTGACGCCGGTGTCACTTTATTAAAACACATATTTACTGCGTGGGAAGAGGCACATGATGCCATAGGAATATTCTGTGACCTTTCGAAGGCATTTGATTGCGTAAATCACGAAGCCTTAATCTTGAAACTTGAGCATTACGGTTTAGGTAAACTTGCGCTCAGTTTAGTTAAATCGTATTTGAGTGATAGACAGCAGCAGGTACAAATAAATGGTGTCAATTCAATGGGTTTAAAAGTAGAAATGGGTGTACCACAAGGTTCGATATTGGGTCCCTTCCTCTTTTTGGTTTATATTAATGACTTACCCCATTTATTTAACAATCGCCCGCAAATGGTGTTGTTTGCAGACGATACTTCTTTAATATTTAGAATAAACAGACGTGCCACTAATTTTGACGACGTAAATAACGCCCTACTGCAGGTTCATAATTGGTTTACTGTAAATAATTTAGTTCTAAATGGGAAAAAAACTAAATGCATCAGATTTGCTCTTCCTAATGTCAAAAGTAGTGATTGTGACATAGTATTAAATCAAGAGAAACTAGAATTTGTCGATAAAACGATTTTCTTGGGAATCGCGCTCGATTCAAGGCTACAATGGGGCCCTCATTTAACATCTCTTGCAGGACGCCTAAGCTCAGCAGCATATGCTGTTAGAAAAATCCGTCAATTTACCGATGTTGATACCGCGAGGATAGTTTATTTTAGTTATTTTCATAGTATTATGTCATACGGTATTTTACTATGGGGACGGGCTGCAGACATCGAGTCTATATTTATTCTGCAGAAAAGAGCCATCAGAGCCATATATGATTTACGTAGACGCGATTCTCTGAGAGAGCTGTTTAAGGAAATTAATATCATGACAGTACCTTGTCAATACATCTATGAAAACATCATGTACGTTAGGAAAAATCTGCATTTATTCAGTAAAAGAGGTGACAGACACCACTATAATACTAGAAATAGGGACGAACTAGTTCAGCCAGGTTTCAGGCTTGCTAAAGTAGATTCCTCTTTCATGGGGTACTGTTTAAAATGTTACAATAAAATACCTCCCCACATTCTACAACTGAATGAGACGAAATTTAAATCTTGTGTAAAACGCACACTATGTAGTCAAGCATATTATAAGTTGGGGGATTACATTGATGATAAAAATGCTTGGCTCAATGCCGGTCCTGCTCCACAACCATAGGCGCAAACTAATTGATTCCCAGTGAAGTTATTGTGGAAGCTGCAGAAGATTGTAAAAATATCCTTGCATTGTATAGATTCCATCTCTTAATATTATATAATTGCATACCACATGTGTGAGTTCTATGTATTGTAAAGCCACCATTTTACATTTAGTTATCTTTTTTTTGACTTGAATATGCCCTGGCGGCTGAGAGAATGTCATGCTCACTCAAATGTCTCGGTGATGGTGGCGGGTGTGTCGGGTCATTTAATTCCCTTCAATATGGTCGAGTGGAATGATGCTGATACATGCGTCATGTTCGTGAACGGGCGCTGTCAATTGAGACTGGTCAACTCTCAGCTGCCACGGTTAATTTTAATTTATTAATTTTTTAAGTTGATTTAATCTTTTCTCTGGACGCTCTTAATGTGCACGTCTTTCTACATCGTTCTCACATATATGTATAATCACAACATGAATGATGTAACCAAGATTTTGTAACAATATTTTGATTGAAAAGAGTGTCCATGGAGTTTCTTGCCCGTTCTTCTCCATAGAGATCTACGCTAGGGAATGGGCAACTACAGTACTTTCTCAAGTTATTATGCCTTGTGACTGTGACTGTAGCTTTGATTTAGTTTTGTATTTTTGACATTCAAAAGTGCCGTAATGGTCTAATTGAAATAAATGATTTGAGTTTGAGTTTTGAGTTTGAGTTTGAGTTTCTTCTTTTATGAAGTCAGCGTCTTCTTTAGTGTAGCGCCTGCTTCTGACAGCAATTGGTTGAATATTTGGCGAAAGATTGGTGAAGATGGAAGCCGGCGGAACTGAGGCTTGCAGAACATTGATTTGTAAGGGATCGCCAGGACCTCCCAGATTGAATTGGACGCTTGAATGTTGCTTAAGTAAGTCGTGACCCACGATAACGTCTGCGCAGAGGTTGTCAACTACCAAAAGAGGTGTTTGCTTGTAAGTATGTTGATTCATTTTAATAGTTGCAAAACATACCCCTTCAACGAACGAGACTTGGTTAAGAGAGGCAAGATTGACAGTTTGGTTGCACGGTCTTTTGCGCAACTTCAGGATGCGGGCGACTTTGCTGTTTATGAAACTGACTGAACTTCCAGTGTCCACGAGAGCATCAGCTTTACATTCGTTTATTGTGATATGGATTGTCGCACTTCTAAGACTTGAAGGAGAAGCAGCAGAAAAAATAGCCCCGCTATAAAATTGGTCATTGTTTGAGTTGGGACTAGGATGTTCTTCAATCCACACAGTGTTTATGTTATGCCCGGACCTGCAAACGCTAGCAAAATGGCCTTTCTTCAAACACTTATTACAAGTAGCTTTGCTAGCTGGGCACCTTATTCTAGGATGAACATTTCCGCCGCAGTAGAAACAGCGCTTGGCTGATTTTGACGAGAAGGACGGTGCAGTCGAAGCATTCTGAGACATTCGTGACGATGAAGCTACCGCCAGATTGTCCGACTCTTTATCTCGAGTGATTTCAGGTACAGCATTTAGTTGCGGAGAGCTAGTACCGATCGTCTGCGCATCTTTCTCAGCCGTTTCTAAGGTGATGGCTTGATTAAGAGCTTCCGTTAGAGCAAGTGTAGAGTTTTCTAAGAGTCGTTCACGGATTTTCCGAGAGTGCAGGCCGAATATAAGAGCACTACGAATTGCCTGTTCTTCATGTTCTGTCGCGGTGACTGCTTCAAATTTACAATCATTAGCCATCAGTCGAAGTGCTCTAGCATATTCTGAAATAGTCTCGTCTGTTCTTTGTTTGCGACTGAATAAGACATGTCGAGCTAGTATCGTGTTTTTTTGTTTGACATAGATGTCTTCTAGAGCTTTCATAGATGCTTTATAAGTCGTGCAAGACTTGATATGTTTGTAGATCGATGCGGATAAATGGTTGATTAACAGCTTACACTTGAGAGAATCCGGTACTTCTTCAGTATTTTCTTCGGCGAGAAAGCTTTCGAAAGTCGATTTCCAATGTAGCCATTTTGCGTCAGCGTCCGCGACATCAGGTTCGACTTCAAACTTTTCGGGTCGGAGATACCTTGATAGCGATGATTTGACTAATTTTTCGTCAGGCATTTTTAGCTAAATAAATTGTAGCAAACGTGGCTTTATTTAGCTAAAAGAAGATAGTATTACATCATTGCACATTGTGTCATTGTAACAGTTGTCGTTGATAGCCTGGCCACCATACAGCCAAGGAGGCCGCCATTAGGTATATCACCTCAAAGGTTGAGGAGATCGTGGAGTATGTCCGAGTGTAGACCAGCTGGACGTTGAGGGTTGACCAGTTGGGGTCGCGCCACAACACACATTTTAAGTCGTTCGTGGTGCGAGTTCCGACTCATCATATTGAGACCTTCCTCAAGGAAGAGTTTTGGCCAATGGGTGTCATATATCGGCAATTCCGCGGAAGGCTACGTACGCGACACCACGCAGCGCAGCATGACGCCGTCTCTTCGTGTGCAATAGTTTATTTATGTTTAGTGGTTTTATAATTATGTATTAGTCTGTAAGGTATATGTGATGTGGTCTTTGTTACCTGAATTTAATGATATATATTATATATTTTTTTATTCATTGCTTACATATTTTTGAATATTTATTTATAAAACTAAATTTAAACAATAAAACATTTAAAGATATAAAAAACAGCAGCTCTTGAGAGAGGAACCTCCTAACAATACGTGACGTGTCGAGAAGTACTGCTTTCTGAATCAAGCCCTTGATCCAGCTGCCAAGCGAGAGCCTCCAAAGATGTTGGTCGAGGCTCTTAGCTATTAAGCCATTGGCCGACACGACTATCGGCACAATGACTGCTGTACTCACATCCCACATGTCGACAAACTCGCGGGCCAAATCTAGATATTTGCTTTTTTTTTCTTGCTCTGCTTTCACGAGGTTCTCATCATGCGGGACCGTTACATCAACAATCATTGTGCGGCGATCCAATCGATCTATCACCACAATGTCAGGCCTATTGGCAACAACAGTCCTGTCGGTGGTAATAGGTCGGTCCCAATACAACGTGATAGTACCATTTACGAGAACTGGGTCGGGCGCATACTTATAATATGGCACTTCTGATTCCACAAGGTTGTATTTCAAAGCAAGTTGCTGGTGGATAATCCTGCCAACAAGGTTGTGTCTATGCAAGTACTCTCCGTTAGCCAGACTAACACCCAGACATAATGTGTCGGATCGACTCTCCCAGACGGACGGTGGCATGCCCGACATATGTCATCCGTGCCGTCCTTCACAATGTATTTGCGGTAGTTATTCGTCATCATAACTTCGTCCATAATTGCACAAACAAAAACTTCGGTTTCCCCGAAGAGGTCACCAAAGCGTAGCCAGGATACGGACGCTAAGAAGTCTACATCAAGGCCATGTAGGGCCCGGTAAAAGCATCCGTGAAGCTCCTTGCCATGCCATTCTTCCCTGCGGTCATTAGTGTCCAATACTTTAGGCTTGCGCCAGTTCTCGTTAGCCAGGGAGAGCGGGGTGAGGCCCTTGTCCACTGAGACCACATTTCGGTGCATCGCCCCACGTCTGCTTCCAGGAAATATTCGCTGAGACTGCATACCTCTCGGTTGTGCAGGTTCTTAGCATTTAAGAAGCCTCGACCCCCGCACTTCCGAGGGATATACAGTCTCATCATCGACGACCGTGGGTGATGCATTCGATTTGCGGTCAGCAGTGTGCGTACCCTCCTATCCAGGGCATCAAGTTCCGTCTGAGTACATTTGAGTATGCCGAAAGAGTACATTAAAACCGGCATGACCCAACTATTGAAGGCGCGCACCTTGTTCCCACCTGAAAGAAGGCTATTTAAAACCTTCTTCAGGCGACCGAAGAAGCGCTCCCTCAACGATTGCTTTATGTCAGTTACGTTAATGCCTAACGCTTCCGACATACCCAAATACTTATAGCTTTCGGATGAGGAAAGAGATCTTAGGTGTATGGAATCCGAGAGCTAAAGTCCCTCGGTTTCCATAATTTCCCCTCGCTTCGTGACTGCACATTTGTCCACACCAAATTCCATCCTGATGGCGTTACTAAAAGTTTCAGTTACTTTCAGTAGCTCCATCAGTTGCAATTTGTTGGGGGCAAAGAGTTTCAGATCATCCATGTAAAGCAGGTGAGATATAACCTGACCATCTAGTCCTGAATTCTCCAGCAATGTGGTTACTGATCACCCGCACCTGATCCGACAGTCGATGTGCGTCTACGTTGACAGCCGGCTCAAGTACCTGAAACAGAGAGAGCATTCGACCACGGTACGCAATCAAGTTGCTTCCCCCCTCAGTAGCCCCATAATATGCGCGCATGACTTTTTTTTATCTTCTTTGTCATTATTTATTGTTACTATTTGGTTAAATTTGTAAAATTATCAATTAAAATTCGGAACAAGAAAAAATTACGTATTGTCACTTTGACACTACTTGGGCCACTATATTATAATATGCAAGTGAAAATATAAAATTGTAAGTTTATGGGAGCTACATCTGCCAACAAACTGCTTTGCTGTTTGGCAGAAGTAACATGTTTTGTAGCATGATGTCACCACAATAAAAAAAAACCGGCCAAGAGCGAGACAGACACGCGCACCGAGGGTTCCGTACAAACTTTTTAAAGGACAAACTGCACTTTACTGTTCTGTGTTAATTGAAATTTTAATTTTTCTAATCAACTTGTATGTCAGAACGACAAAACATAGCAAGAGCATAGAGCATTTATAAGATCTTTAATGTATACCTATGTTTAACAAATAAATAATTCTGATTCTGATTCTGATCCCAGGAAAAGGCTATTGCATAAACCGCAAATTATATGTTTGTAATAGTAAAATCGTTTTTATTTTTGTTATTAAACTACATATTCACGGTTTTCAGATTTTTCCTTTACATGTGCTGTAAGACCTTGCTTTTTGACAAATTTCGTGATTCTAGATCAACGAGAACTCCAGGTGTTCGACCCAAAACGTCGCAATATAGTGCAGGATAATAGGACAGGTGCTGGCTCGGTGTCATACTGAACGAACACTAATCATTGTCTTTACTAATATTATAAAGCAGAAGAGTTTGTTTGTTTGTTTGGTTGAACGCGCTAATCTCAGGAACTACCGGCTCGAATTGAAAAATGTCGTATTTTTTTGCGTTGGATAGTCCATTTATCGAAAAAGGCTATAGGCTATATAACATCACGCTATGACTAATAGGAGCGGAGCAGCAATAATAAATGTTGCAAGTGGGAAAAAAAGTTTCCGCAGTTGAGCAGGCGATGCGTTGCGATATCAAAACTTTACACGAACGAAGTCGCGGGCAGAAGCTAGTCAGTTATGAATTGAAAACATTCTCAACATTCCTGACTAAGTTATAGAGGCTTTTGAGATAAATGTGATAGGATTGGCGTCAGTAAGCAGTTAGCAGGCCCGCCATCAACATCGAATTAATACGTTAGTAAGTAATGAGACTGCTGAGCATAAAGTCTTGAGTTCAATTCCCAGGACGGTTAAGTATTATTGAGTTTTACCATCGGAAATTTTTCAGATTTGATGTTATGTTACGTGTTAGTAAATATTTGTTTTTCTTCAAAAGTTCTTCGTTCTTCTCAAATTCCACAAGCTCTACTGCAGGAGCTTCCTTATGTCATGGCTAACAGAACACTTTGTTTTTATTTGTAAACCACGACCTTTTTTGTGTCATAAACTTCAAACAATATTTTCAAACATTTTGATTATCAAAATAAATCTCTTTGATTATAAGGAAAAGCATAAATTTACATAAATGGTTAAGGCAGCCTGTCTACGAGCAGCTACGCGTGCTACGAGTGCTACGCGTGCTTAGCGTGCTACGAGTGCTACGAGTGCTACGCGTGCTACGAGTGCTACGCGTGCTACGCGTGCTACGAGTGCTACGCGTGCTACGAGTGCTACGCGTGGTTAGCGTGCTACGAGTGCTACGAGTGCTACGCATGCTACGAGTGCTACAAGTGCCACGCATGCTACGAGTGCTACAAGTGCCACGCATGCTACGAGTGCTACAAGTGCCACGCATGCTACGAGTGCTACAAGTGCCACGCATGCTACGAGTGCTACAAGTGCTACGGGGGCTACGAACAGTCTACGCATACATCCGATTGTGTTGTGTTAGTGTATATCCTAATAACTATTGAGTACATACATTATGATTTCTTCGTTAGGGAAAACCAACAGTTGTATATTAAGAAATTTACCTAATTGAATAATTAATATCCTATCTTCAGCTGTCTACATATTTGAATACCCATTAATGATTTAGTTAATGATATTTCCATTAAAAAGCTAACCTCACACAACTGTAATGATATTATTAATTTGTCAATCGATTCTTTTAAGCCTAATTACGTTTTGATTCGTCGAAGACCATTCGATTTTAATTTATTCTGATTGCTGTATGTAGAACGTGCTCTAAACAGATTGAATCAGCCAATGAGTGAGAGCCTGTCTTGTGCCAGATTGTGGCAGCATGTCTCTGTGTGAGGGAGGAGGGTCTGTGCGCGTGTCGCGGAGGATCGATGAGTGCCGCCACTCCGGCGCCACGCCGCGCCGCCCGGGACACACCGGGCACCAGGCGGAGTGAAAGTGGAATCACTCCTTACCCGACTGCAACGAAGTGTGTACTCATCACGAGATATTAGTTTGTACAGTAGCTCTCAGAAGGAACGTCTCAATGACTTTTTCAAGTAAAATGTCGTAATTGCCTTTTTTTTCGGTTGGGAAATCGTCAAATGACTCCTCGCGATCTATGCGGAGCGGGCGCGAGTGTCAGACTTTTACTGACTAAAACCCATCCATGTTCCTTCCTCGCCCTTTTTGTTCCGGGGCCGCGGTGTCTCTTTTGAACTCCGGCTGATGACGTAATTGCCTAGTTTGACACTGTTGTTCTCTTTCAAGGAGATTACGGTTTTGTTCACATGGTTACTTCTGTCGTTAGTTCGTTTTGTCCGAGTCTTTCTCCACTGCTCACGAAACAGTGAAGGAAAACATCGTGAGGAAACTAGAACCAAACATTTGAAGACATGTGACAACTACCAATCCGCACTGGGCCTTCACACCAAATATTGTGTTGCGAAAAACGTAGACTTTTGAACAAAAAAACACGAAAACTTGTGCGCAGCGGTTTATTTTTACGATCACACGACACAGCGACACCGATTTTCGATTGGAGATTTCTGAGCCGGTTTACGTAGAAGGTTAATAAATCAATGGAGAAAAAATACTAATTTAATCCCAAAAAAAAATCTGCACAGCATCCCTTGTTAATATCTCGGTGTGTCCTCCCCGTACAGTTTTACTCTCATTGGAGAGAGTCGGACAGACGAGCCGCGCAGTGCCGCTGTAAACAACACCGTGTACTGTGTACCGTGTACTGGTCGCAGTCACACACCACGCTACACATCACCGTCTATCTACCAACATAGTATACATCTTCACAATAAATCAATTAAATAGAAACAAGTGAACTTCGGAAACGATAACTCATCAGAACATAACAATTAAACATCAACGGAATATTGTAGAAACAAGTGACAGTCGGTATCGCCGGGTCGTCACCACAAGAGAACAAGAGAAGATCAATGGGACTTACTACAAACAAGTGAACTCCGAAAAAACATTCTAAACATCACAAGAAAACAATTGAGAATATTGTAGGAAGTAGTGACCGTTTGAAAAACATTATTGTAATTAATTGAAGAAGATACAGTAAATCATGAAAAAAGTTTACATTTGGGTTTAAAGGACATCGTCTGCTGGTTATCAGGTATGTGCTATTCAATTTTCTTGTTATAAGTAACTATGACTTACTTTGCATACAAGTTATTATCATAATATATTGCAGCTGAAACAAAAACAAAACTACAGCAAGCTCAATTAGCTGAAATGGAAACCAAAATCCCTGACCCCATTCGAAAACGACATCGAGTATTGGACGGAGAACAAAACCAATATCATTGTACTGTCGGGGAATTGTGTTGTTGTCGTTACGTGCTACTGAAGGAGAACCACAAGTATGATGTATATTAACGGTGCAGGTCTCTTTAACAAGTCTCTTCAGACTTCTGGTTGTGGTGAAGGGTGGCAAAATGGATCTTAAGGCTTTGATCATAAGGCGAATGACCGTTGATGGAGATCAGAGCCACAGAAGATGGCCAGCCCTCGTAGAAACAAAACTGAAACGTTTTATGTAAACACGTTATCGGCCTCTATGAGAGACAGAGGGTTGAATAACACACCACGTTGGCCCAGTGCGGGTTGATAAATGTCACATGTCTCGGTTCTCGGTTTCTACACGATGTTTTCCTGGATCTCGCCTGGGTTTGAGGTCTGGACCTGGACCAGGACCTTAAGTCGAGGCCATATGCATGATGGTGGTAGTACTCCTTCACAAATGAGAGCTCTTGCAGGGGGTAGAGGTTTAGGGCCGGTACACCAGAGCATAGCGCGGAGGGGATGTTCAATATTGTATCGATCACAGGAGAGACCAGGGACACAACGTAGATCTCAACTATTACGAGTAGATACTCTCCATTGAGAGATACCAGCTCTGGCTTAGAGGGTATGAGAGACAGGATGTCAAACTCTTCATTCACCATTATGAAGGGGGATCCTTTTTCTTTTTTACGGGTGGGAAATCATCAAATAACTTCTCCCACTCTGGGCGAAGCGGGAGGGAGTGTCAGACTTTTACTGACTAAAACCCATCCATGTTCCTCCCTCGCCCTTAATGTTCCGGGGCCGCGGTATCTCTTTCGAACAGTCCCGCAGCCCCGGAAAGGGAGGATCCTTCAACCAGGCAGATGTTGTGTGACATATTTTTGTTTTGATTGTGCCATGCAGTATTTTTAGTTCTTAACTTTCATCATAGATGTCGCTGTAGACCTTTATTGTTTATGTATATATGTCGCTACAACGGCTATAGTGACTACTGCAGAAGTGGTGTTGTTGTGGTGCAGGTGCACGGGTGCGATGGGGGGCGCGGGGGGTGCAAGCGGGCGCGGGGGTGCGGCGACGGTGGCGGGGGGTGTACTCGCGGTAGAGGTGTGCGCACCGCTGCTGCTGCTCTGCTGGCTCTGCTGCTGGCCTGACGACGCCTCGGGTACGTGCCGTCAGAGCCCTCCAGTACTTAACCCTTCTTACTAACAAGGGGTCAAATAATAATGGTCACTAACTGCACAATCACTGTTGTACTTGTCTCCTAATTACTTAAATTACTTGTCAATTGATCTGAAACTTTAATTTGAGACGTCATCATCATATCGTATATCATGACAATGTTCTAGTAAGTGTCACAGTTGACAGTTGAGTAGTAGGTACACATTTTTCTAGCCGTAGACCATGTTATGGTTTAGTAATAGCTTATAATACTTGATTTCAGACAGTACTTCCGGCAAACATCCGCAGCGACCGGTGATAGCCCATGTACATGGTAAGATCACAGCTCAAACTTCTTAAATACCTTTCATTCAAACTTATGATAAGAACAAAATGCTCAACCGCCAATTGGCGCCCAACGTGGTTTCCGGCCCCACGTTGGGCGCCAATTGGGAATTGAAAGTTGAGCAGGTTGTCTATTGGCGGCGGTGATTACTAAATTCAGGTGATCCCGCAGGCATGAGTACCACCCGATAAGAAAACAGGCACCCGAGTGGCGTAGCGGTAGTGAGGCTGCCTTACGTTCTTAGGGTCCTGGGTTCAAATCCCGGTAGGAGCAAATTTTTATGTGATGTATATGGACATTTTTGTTTCCGAGTCATGGATGTTTATAAGGATGGAATAGAATAGAATAGAATAATCCTTTATTCGTTAATGGACAGCACATCACAAGAAAGAGAAAGTATCAAACAAACAAAAAGTAAATATGTAGTAAATCAACTATCTGGTTTCCACGACACAAGCCTTGCTTAGTGTGGCACTAGAAGGCGCTGTGTGTAATGTCCAGCGATATTTATTTATTTATTTAGGATGTCGATTTATGTATAAATTCACATTACATTCGTTTCAGAGTCGGGCTCTCGCCGGCGCTCCAGCGACCTGTTTGGCAGACGCATCGGCAGCAGCGCCGTGTCGCTGCACCTGCCCAGCACATCTGGTAACTGACGGACTGCTCACTTTCTATCGCACACATTCTAACCAACCGATAACTGTCGTAATGTCATATCTTTGTTGCGTATCTATAGGTCTACTTATTCAATCCACTATAATTTCATTTTGTAACACCACGACCTCTCGATGCAATAAATAAATTATCAGTCGTAATAAATCTTTGGAATACTGCAAACCTTCGTGTCTGTACTTTCGTCGTATTTATGTAACAAAAAACCCGACCTGAAGCAGTTACTGCACATATTTAGCTTCCATTCCACTCGATCCACATCTGACCTCGCCAAATCATGTACGACCTGGAGTTTGACACATTTTGAGCTTATCGAATAAAATTATGTTCGAAGTTCCTGTAAGGCTATGCTGAATCTTACGGTGATAGTAAAAATAAATGCCCGGAACAAAATAATAGTCACGATAAAATAATATATAAATCAGACATTGTAATTTGGCAAAGTCATTGAGGTCATAGACCTCTTATTAAAAAGGATGAAGCAAAAACCAATGCCTTGACCCACTTGTGTTAGTCTTGACACCGAGCCAACCGTCACATATAAATGTGGTCCAAAAGCGATTAAGAGCGCCGACTTTCTTTTTCTTCCATGTTGCTTTTTCCATAATAATAAGTACTTAAGATTTGTATTTACATACCCAAGGTGTCGTTTGCGTGATCTCATGAGGGTACAAAGTATCTTGATCCAGATCAAAGAAACAATGGGTGTAGTTTGTAAAGGATTTTATGGCAAGAAAGTAGGAGGTGTCTGATGAGATGACGAGTAATAGAGAAGAATTTAAGAAGAAGTGTTGCGGCGGTCACCACTAACGATTTGGGATAAGTTAATGATGATGATGTTCTGATCTAGATCATGATCCGTGTGCCTCACTCTAATCTGTAAGTTGTTTGAGCGTGAAGGAGTGAGAAAAACATAAAAACAATATTAATTTTACACACAAACTATAGTAAGGTCAATTTAATCGATCAGATTTGACATCTATCTGTTCAAAGCAAAGGTTACTTTCTTTTGCTAATATTACAATAAATATGTAATTTTTTTGTAATTGAAAAAAGTTATGCAATTGTGCAGTTCTAACTTAAAATAACCAATATTTTATACCAGCCGTTACAAGGCATTTTGATTTTGGCAGGGTATTTTGATGAAGTGCCAAATGTGATAGCTATTAAATTGGCCCTACTACTTTGGGTATTGCATTTAAACCATCAGTGTGATTCATGCAAAATGATAACTTCTCTCTACAATAAATTCCAGGCTACAAGAAGTCTCTGTCGGCTCATCGCAGCCACGAGGAAATCGGGCGCCACCGCAAGCTGTCGGTGCACGAGGTGAGCGAGCCGGAGCCGCGCTACCACTCGGCGCCCAGCGTCATCGACGAGGTGCTGCACCGCCGCGACTGGGAGCGCTCCAGCAAGGACCTGTACATCCCACTGCGCCCGGGCGGCCAGGAGGTGCACTCCCACCACACCAGCTCCAGTGAGAGCCCCGAGGCACCGCACGCCACTCCTGAGTCTTCCTCTATCGAGGTATGTTAACCACATCAGGTTTAAACTACACGAGCCTTAACAACTGCCTTGTTCGTGGTCGCAAGCACGACTGTTGGGTATGAGGTCTTGGGTTTGATTCCCTGGTCGAGCAACGTGTCAATGGCAGCCACAGAGCCCGGATTTGTACCCGGTTGATGGCTTTAGGCTCCCCCCAATTACCTAAACAAAACTTTCGAAGCTGGGCGTTATTATCTTACTTTGTAGCTACCTTCTCTGTTTATATTTGAGATTGGCAAACTTTAACTGTTCCAAATAAACGTTATTGTTAAGGCTAAAAGTGAAGAACATCTCCTGAAGCCGTGCAAGAAGCACCACACTAACATCAAGTCGTCGAAGAGGAAGAAAGAGAAGCAGTCCACCGACATCAAGGACGACGACGCCACTGAAGCCGGCGCTCTCTCAGCTACTGAAGCGCATCAGCTGCAGAACTTCTACATCGGAGAGCACGTCGACGAGGGCTCTCCTATCAACAAGAACAACAGCGTGGAGGAGAGGTGTGAAGAGGTGCACACCAAAGTATGCCATTGTTCGTTAACTATGATCTAGTGATGGCGGTACCAAGTACAAGAACTTATCTTACCGAACAGTCCGCCAACCTGTGAGCCTGCCTTAACTTGTTGACCCCTGGGTGTCCTAGTTTATATTTCGTTACTTCAAGTTCATATGATTGTATAATTACTGAGAGTAGCTTCAAATACGAGTACATTTTATCTTTCTCTCTACAGCACTATTAAAACAGTGATGTAATTTCACACACACACACCAATTTACGCCTTTTCCCATGTAAAACCACCTGTTACGATCTTTTTATACTCCTTTCCAGTGTTTATTTTCTCGAACTTATGTACACAAACGAATTTTTACTATTTGTAGTCTATATACAAGGCTAAAGACGACAAGCAATCGTTCAACGAGTCGATCCGGAGTAAGGAGCGTCCGCGTCAGATGTCGGTGGTGGACGAGCTGCACCCGCTGAGCCTGACCTTCTGCCTGGACGACGTCATCCAACAGCTGGGCGAGCTGGACACGCTGGACCGCTCCGGCGCCGTGCACCACGACATCGAGTCGCGGCTCAGTCTGAGTGGCCGCCACGTGTTCCCGCCACCCTCCGTCGGTGAGTTGACGGCTCTTATGCTTGTGTACTGAGTATTGTGACTTGTTCTGAACGCATGGTTTCATTGTCTACTTATAACATGAAACAACATTTGTATATATGCATTCAAGCCGAGACAACTGTACTCTGTCCAAATGATATATTACGAAGGAAGGAGCAGTTGCAAATGTTTTAAAGTCTTCTGAAGGCATGTGGGAAATTGCATCGCTTTCTGCATCTTGTCTGGTCTTATATCCCCAGCTTACAAAAGGAGCAGATGTCTTAAACTGGCAACAAAAGTCCTCATTTGTTAGAGTTGCATGCTCTTACTGTCGCGTGCCCCTGATGCCGCCATCGTTTTACACAAATGTTTTATCAACAGCGCCTTTCTAGCTGCAATGTCATTCTAGATCATTAACGTGATCGCTCATGGTTGTCCCACTGTAAAGATTGACAACCTCTGCTATAAGCTTGTGACGACTGCTTCCTGTGTATATGTATATGCATGCATGCGTGCGTGTAGAGCCGGTGGGGTACGACGGCGGCGCGTGCTACCTTGCGGAGACGGGCGAGCTGGCCGAGCTGCGGCCCAGCGCGGCCAGGGGCCCCGGCCGCAGCGGCCCGGGGGCCCTGCGCGCACGACACGCTAGCGACGGTGACATCCTGGCCCCGCCACACCGGCCCGAGTCGGGGGCCTTCTCAGGTATGATGTAGCAGTGCATGACACACCCACATAAATGAGTCACTTGTCACCACACTGACGAGTGAGCGCGGCGCTAAGGGGCAAGCCGGCGATGGTGGGATGTTCACCTCTTCTGAGTACTTAAGAAGATCAGCTTCAGTTTTTGTGAAGCGCTTGTCAACCTCGAATATTGTCAGTTATCAACCTATTGATTGACCTGAACATAATCGTGCTCGAGAACGAAGTTAGTTTTCGTTACGAGGTCTACCTACTAAACTACCAACTACCTACCTACCTACTAACTTGTTACTAACTTATTACTAACAATCTATGGACTTGGTGGACAAGTCTGAAATAAATCATTTTTATTTATTTTTATTTTATTTAAACTTACCAAGTTAACGAGGGTAGTGTGTCTGTCTTGATTTTTCAACCGACTTCCAAAAAGAGGAGGTTATCAATTCGTCTGTATTTTTTTTTTTTTTTTTTTTTTTGTGTTTGTTACCTCAGTACTCTCGACTGGGTGAACCGATTTTGATGGTTCTTTTTTTGTTTGAAAGCTGGTGCTTCCCGTTTGGTCCCATTTTAGTTTGCTGAAGACCTGATGCTGATCTTCGGAGATATACAACGGAACTCTTCAAAAATACACAGCAAATCTGCAGTGATTGGTGCCATCGCTTGTAGGTTCATTGTTTATACTATATTATGACGTAACATCACGCCTGTATGCTCTGAGGGGGTACGCACATGTGTAAAATACACCCGATTTCGAAAATATTTGTTACCTCAGTACTTTCTACTGGGTGAACCGATTTTGATCGTTTTTATTTCATTTGAAAGCTGGTGCTTCCTGTGTGGTCTTATAATCATCAAATCAGTAGCTGATGATGGGATTCTGGAGAAATAGAGATAATTCTTCACATTTTATAGGCACACTAGAAGCGGTTTGGGTAGTTTTAGGAATTATACTTTCTCGAAGTGATTCCAATTCAATTTGATGAAGATCTGATGAAGAACTTCGGAGATATGCAACGGAACTCCTCAATAAATGATAGCAAATGTACTGGGATTGCCGAAATCTCATATCTGTCTATTGTTTACACCAATTCATAACCTAAAATCACGCCGGTACGCTGTGAAGGGATAAGCACATGTGAACCACTAAAAAGTGAAAAATAAAAACTTTTTTACAAAAAATAAAACCGACTTCAGAGAAAACAAAAAAGTGAAAAATAACTTCAGAAAAAACGCTACAGAAGTCGGTGTCAAAAAAACTAAGTCAATCAAAAAAAGGTCACCGACTTCTGAAGCGTTTTTTCTGAAGTTATTTTTCACTTTTTTGTTTTCTCTGAAGTCGGTTTTATTTTTTGTAAAAAAGTTTTTTTTAGAATGGTCTATATTTGAGTCCTGTCTATGTTCCCTATGAAGGCACCGTCTGCTGAACAAAGTGTGCATCAGTCCTGTGTGTGTGTTGCAGAGAGCGACCTGGACCTGGAGCTAGAGGGGGCGGAGGAGCGCCCCCCTCCCTACGACGAGCTGCAGCACTACGCGCAACACGACCACAAGGAGACCGCCATATAGAGGGATTATATCATTAGTGCGACAACGTAGTGTGTGAGTGTGTAACCAGAGCCTTGCTCAACAGATCGTTAGTGCGACAATTTGTGTGTTTTAAACAAGTTACATTAACTAAACAAGATTTAAAAACACCCGACGTATGTGTCGTTAAATTCAGGGTCACAAATTCCGTCGGAAATTCCTTAACGCGGCTTACGGGTACCGAGATTTAGTAGAAATTGTGACGTAACGAAATGTCATATGCTGTGTATAGGTAGTACATATAGTAATATAGGGTGTAAAACACCTCTTCACGAAGCCGAAAGGCACTTGTTCTCCCTGTCAGTCATTGCGATCATTTTTTTGTTCTAAACCATACCTGGGAACCCTCTAGTTACGGAGATATTGGGGGTCAAAGTTACAACATTTGAAAAGTTTTTACTTTAAATACATCCACAAACCTCGTACTATTCAATACATCCATCAGCACAATGTTTTGAGTGCGTTACATTGAGTTATACCCATAGATATAATAATTAATATTTCTGTGGTTATACCACAAAACATGATTCATGATCCCAAAAAAAAAGTTGTTTCCCAGCACCAAGTTTTGCGTAAAATTACATAGTTTGATGTACAGAATGCTTGGTTGACGGCTTCGTGATGAGGTGGTTTACACTATATAATATTACTCATTATTCCCTTTCAATATAGTGTACATTATTCTACTAGTCAAGCCCTTTCATTTGATACCCATATTGAGGGAGATATAACACTCAAACGCATCTATCTATCTAAATCTATCTATTGTTAACAAAAATTGTAAAAGTACGTACCTAGTTATAATTGAAAGTCAAAGCCAAACCCGAAACATTTATTGGAACTAAGTATACAATGTGGTGTTGTGTTATGTTCGTTACTTAGTCAATGTATATGTAACACTAGCTGACCCACGCAACTTCGTCTGCGTCACATAAGAGAGAATAACGAAAGGAAAAAAACGTCCCCGTTTTTGCAACATTTTTCGTTCCTGCTCCGCTCCTAATGATTGTAGCGTGATGTTATCTAGCCTTCCTCGACAAACAAACTCTTCTGCTTTATAATATTAGTATAGATATAATATCTTAAACACACACTGTCCGTCGCACTAATGATCTGCGTACTCGATCACACGCCACACACTAGTTTATCGAACTAATGACGTACACTCGCCTTTTTATCTTAAAACATTTGAAAACTGAGAGCCAATGTAACAATGTTTATGAAACTTTGAACTTTGTTAAATGTTACATCTCTTGAGTCTATGACGCTTCACACTTAGGTAGGGTAGGTAGGTAAGTAATTGTTAAAGCTTCGCGGCTCTTACATGTGAGCTTTCGATATAACGTTTAAGAAGTAGATAATAAAATAATAAATGTCCTGAACACAACGTGCAATTAATATTTAATCGACATTCTTCACTGTAAGCATGAGAACGTTGACGAAAACTTAAACGTTCAGTGAGTTCGTACTTTTTTAACCGACTTCCTAAAAAAAGGCAGTCAATAACTCGTGTGTCAAATGAAAAAAAGAATTTACTACTTATGTGTCCAATTATCTCAATTTCTCTAACACATTGCAGTGAGATTGTAGGCATAAGAACATCCTTAACTTAAGCATCGCTTTAAAAAGTAATCAGAGAAAGAGTTCAAAATAATATTTTACAAGAAAATTATATTTGATATGTGAATGACACGTAGTGAGAGTAATTTATAAGAATGTAGTACCTATTGTTGCCGCCATATTGTATACGTACAGCCAGGGATACTAATATTTCATTAAAACTACTACCAACTCTAATTTTCTGTACAAAGTGGAAAATTAATGTAGTGGTCTGAAGTACTACGTAGAAGAATATAAACATTTGCATAAGATTGTCAAAACGGTTCCTACAGCGTTATAGTTAAACTAGCGGACGTCACGCGGTTTCACCCGCGTAGTTCCCGTTCCCGTGGGACTACGGGGATAAAATATAGCCTATGTTACTCAAGGTGAATTTAGCTTTCCAATGGTGAAAGAATTTTTGAAATCAGAACAGTAGTTTTTGAATTTATTTATTACAACCAAACAAACAAAGTTTTTCTCTTTATAATATTAGTGTAGACAAAGAAACAACTGAAGTGAATAAACAATATACACAACAAAGTTAAACATCAAAGAAAAAGTTACTTAACATTTTTCTTATATTCTGGACACTATTTGAACATTACACCAAGGAGATGAGATCTCCTAAGAAATACAGACGGCACACGAAGTCCAATCTTGGCCACCAGCTCAGGGACGTCAGTAGATCCGTTCATTATACCTAATAGGAAAGCCAGATCTGCTATTTTTCTTCGCTCGTGTAAAGGATGGATGTAAAATTTCTTACACCGACTTTAGTTACATAAGTATTTGAACGATATTGAGTGTAACATAAAAATCCTTCGTATGCCTTCAATCGTATGCATGAGCCCGTGTGTGTGTCATTTGTTAGTGGGCTTGGGGGGTTCAGTATAGTGTACAAAACCAATGTGCGTCGACGCCGCCTTCCACTCCATATATATCTGTTACTGTTAGCCTGCATTATCCCACTGCTAGGCAAAGGCTTCTCCCCATGATTTCCAGTTTTTTCAATCCAGGGCTAATGTTGGCCACTGGCCATTGATTTGTCCAGCTCGCCCCGCCATCTTGTGCGAGGTCTGCCGCGACGCCTTCTGGCTGTGTCAGGGCTCCAGAAAGTGTATATTTTGGCCCACAGCTCATTGGGCATGCGGCAGACGTGGCCAGTCCAATCCCACTTCAACTTAGCGGCTATTTGAACAACGTGATTTAGGCGCGTCGCTCACTGGTAAGTCGAGGCGCCCGTCCGAGGATAGGTCTCTACGTGGAGTCGAGGCGCAGACCGCTGCTTCCTTCACATTCTATGTAATTGTGCGCCCGCGCTTTGACACCACCTCGACTTTAGCTCGTGCGAGCGACGCGCCTAATAATTTGTGTTTTGGAGCGCGGTGTGGTGTAAACCTGCTTGAATAATAATTTCCCCAGCTGTACATGTTTTTTATGATATAACTAGCCGATGCCCGCGGCATGGCCCGCGTAAAATCATATACAAAATCCTTCCTCTTGTATCACTCTATCTATTAAAAAAATGCATCAAAATCCCTTGCGCAATTTTATAGATCTAAGCATACATAGGGACAGACAGACGCGGCGGGTGACTTTGTTTTATAATACGTAGTGATTTTTGTGCATAAATGAAAGATTTCTTCTGTTATATACTGTCAATTAGTTGTATTCTTGATCACACTCTAGTTACGAAGACATTACCGCTGTGAAGTGCTTCACAATTTCACTGTATTTGAAATTGCTACTATTGTCTACGCTGTAGTGTGCGTCCCTTGTGAATGCGAGACATCGTCAGTAGGACGTCGTGGGATATGTTCTGTGGAAATTGTATTGAAGAAACCGGCCAAGTGCGAATTTGTACCATCGATACTAGAGGGCTCTTTATTTTTATGTTTGTTGTTATAGCGGCAACAGAAATACGTCATCTGTGAAAATGTCCACTGTCTAGCTATCACGGTTCATGAGGTACAGCCTGGTGACAGACAGACAGACAGAGTCTTAGTAACAGGGTCCCGTTTTTACTCTTTGGATACGGAACCCTGAAACCACCGCATTAAATGAAATAAGATCGAAATACATGTGAAACTATACTGTCTTTCTTATTAGCAGAGTATACCACGGCAAAGTAGTGTGGTCACCTGCTGAACGATATGTGTCCCTGAATGTACGTGTGTTGCGTGTTAGTTCCATCATAACCTCTAGTCAATCGTTTCGTGTTAATAAAGTTTATGTTACCTATTGTACTGTGTTTCTGTGACCTATCCTCGTCCCAACTTACGGTAATTATCCAAGTACTTACTCAAGTACTTACTCCAGCCAGTCCATCAGCAATGAAGCATATCATAACCAGCCTGTAACGTTCCCACTGCTGGGACACCGGCGTCTTCTCTATGAGAGGGAGTGGTGGGTTGGTGGGTGTGATGGATGTCGCCTGTCTTCAAATTTTTCAGTTGTCGAATATGGCTGCTTTAAGAGCAGTGCCTGGTGATTAAAAAAATACCCAAAGTCGAAGTATTATATATTATTATAAGTATAGATTATTTGTGTCAAAAATAAAGCGTCTGGACTCGAATCCAAAACTGCAACTCTTATTTCGAGCACCGCTTGCCGACAGCGACACTACTCCAATCCAGCGGTCGGCAACCCGCGGCCCGCGGACGTCTTACTAGCGGCCTGTGAATGTTTTGTAAATAAGTTATAAGTAACAAAGATACACGAACGAACCGCGATCGACCACATAGTGTGGATCCAGCCTTTGGGTGACACTACTCAACAATTTGGAGAGGGAATTACTCCATATTTGAAACTGTACATCCAAAGTCAAATATGATATCGTTTTGTCTGATTGTTAATTTTGTCTGTGTGGAAACAGAATAGTAAGATAAAAATTCATTAAAAAGTTAGGAACTACCAAAGATTCGTTATTATTGCCAATTTTGCGGAACTTAGTAATAAAAGATGAGTCAAATTCCAAAACAAAGTCGGTACCGACAAAGGACTAAGAGAATTAAACACAAATAAATTTTATTTGTAACTGATTTTAGCAGTTTTTTTTTTCACAAGTTCACTGCTTTTCATTTTTTCTATGGGATATCACCTATACGTATGATATATGCATAGGTGCATTGAACTTCTTGGGTAAATCACTAGTGCGGCCCGCCTTTACATTATTTTGTAGCCTTGGGGCCCTTGCCTGCCAAACGGTTGCCGACCACTGCTCTAAACCAATGCTGCCACAACCACGAGGAAATCATTGAAAATACATTTAAAAATGCTAGTTAGTTTCACATTGATATTTTATTTTATTTATGAACAACAGTACAAATTGATACGAGTACAGACACAAAGCTCGAATAGAAGCGATATCAGACACCCATTCATTGTAAACTGTTACAACAGAGTATTAACGTACAACAACTTGTAGACAACGTACAAACTTAACTGAGGGTCAATTAACACCGAGACGCGACGGGACGCGACGCGACGCTGCGCGCACACTTTAATAGAGCGACTCAAAATATACCTTTATTTACTACACGAAAAGATACATAATTATTTAATTGCGATGCGTCTCGCGGAGCGCGCGGCGCAGCGCGATATAACTGGCCATTTCCATTACCGACGCGCCGCGTCTGGTCGCGTCTCGTCTCGGTGTGAACTGACGCTTAGTATTTGTTACTTTTCTCCACAATAGGAGTTTCTCCTATTTCGTGGGTGCGATCACATACACAAACAGTCATACTCGGAACAACTACCTGTAGGCATAACTAATATTTGTATATTAGTTCAGTGCCGGGATCGAACCCGCCATACGCAGCGCAACAGCCACAGCTGTTGACTGCCACGTCTGCCACTGCGCCAACCACATTTGATGCCTACATCATTATTGTAAACAACTTGGCACATTTTATTTGGTATTACACAAATGATTGCAGCACGTCACAGGAATGCGTGGTTGTAGGTATGAGATCCCACGGGGGAGTCCATGGGGGCGCACGGGGGAGGTGTTAAGACCTGTGGCCACATATTTCTGCTACACGCTGTATCTAGGTGTAAAGACAAATTAGCTGAATTATACACCAGCAATAAGATTAATTTGGCATAGGACATACAAAAAGATGCTTAAAAATATTTTCCAGTAGGTACTTATGATTTACTTGAACTTTATTCGGCTTAGTTTTAGACAACATTTAGAAACATTTTACTTACTTAAAGTTTAGGGATACTGCTCTCTATTAATATTATAAACAACATCAAAAAAGCTTAAGGCTAATAAATACAAAACATTTGGTCACAACAACAGTATTATCAACTGCACACCATTATTACGAACTGCGAAAACCGCTCTTAAATTGTAACCGTAAACTGGCAGCTGACTGTACGTATTAGAACGTGGTAGAACTGGACGGCCGCTTGCGGACGAAAAACAAAGTTGAGCACAATACGATACACGCATCTCTTATGAAAGTAAATAACTTTGGTCAATTAGCAATAAGAGGGCTATCACTATATTCCTTTATTTGCGTGTTAGAGTAGTATGTTTTTTCTTTTTTTTTGTGTCCATATTTAAACCACAATCAATCACACATCTTTTTATCACATTTTTTCTTTTATTACAGTGTTAAACTCTTAACATACTCAAATACAAGAAAAATTATAATAGCCCTAAATATTTCTATGCCTATAATGTATAAAACTCTGGCCCGTTCGTAAGCGCCTTATGTCACTAACAATAAACTCGTAACACGACATACACTCGTAAGTACATAGAAAACGTTAATCAGAGATAAAATTTGAAAAAGGGCGTTAAAAAATTACTAATATATCCGATATTAGGTTGTAAGTATTCGAGGTAGTTATAGACATTGCCGGGGTTGCGGGCCTGTTCGAAAGAGATACCGCGACCCCGGAACGTAAAAGGCGAGGAAGGAACATGGATGGTTTTTAGTCAGTAAGAGTCTGACACTCCCTCCCGCTCCGCCAGAGTGGGGGGGGTCATTAGATGATTTCCCAACCTTAAAACAAAGGTAGTTATAGACATTGAATTTATGTAGACATGAAGCAACTCCAAGTGGAATCGGGAATATAAAACAGATTTTTTAACTCGACATTGTGTTGGTACACTCGCCCTTGCACGATGCACCCCTCTGACAACAGTAGAACATTTAGACACTCCTGACAGTGTATAAAACACTCAGTGGTACTCGCTTTTTAAGCGTTTTGTGCGTGAGCTCCTATAGAACGTCTTCCAAAATGAATGTCACCGGCTTGCCGGTCCGTTTTTGACTTTCTATCATCTTATTGTCGATACACTTTCAGTCTAAACTGTGACTCATTCACATTCAACCTTGTAAAACCACGTTTGTCACTCGGTGGGGTATACATGTACTACGGGCCACATCTACCAGTCTACCGCGCAGGCACGTCCAGCGCGACACTGACCGATACGACAGGCACCGGCAGGGGTTTGAGATCGGGCCGCGGCACGTCCTCGGTCCTGTCAGGCCGCACGTCGCTCGCGGGCCCGTCGGGCCGCTCCACGGCCGATTGGGGCCCGTCGCCGGGCTGCGGCCCCTCGCCGGTGCTGGCGCGCAGCGCGGCGGGGGAGGTGGAGGTGGGGAACACGGTGTCCCCCTTGCCGCCGGGGGGGGGCACCTGCTTGCACAGTTTGGCCATCGCACTCGCTCCCTCGCGGACCACTGGAATCATACATTGTTTTGGTTAGTTAAATGGCCCTTTTATTTTCTGAATTATTAATCAGATGTTTAGCTACAGAAATAGCAGTAGGTCCCAAAGTGAGATGAGAGTGATGATTGGTTTGTAATAGGCCAATATTAGCGGACATCAGCCATCGTCGAAGGAAATATTACAAACTAAATAGTACTGTACTGTTACCCTAGGGTGAAAGCTTCTTATTTAGTCCAGACTTGGGCGCCAATAGTTCGTGAGACTAAATAAGTCTTAAACCCGAGGTGAACACTGTACTTTTCATTACGAATTCAAGGAAAATAAAAATAAAAACACGAAACAACTCGAAAAAAAAATTATGAAAATGATCGGATTGCCGCTTTCCCGCCTATTTTGTTTTTTTTTCTGTGCCCGGCTATTCAGCCTTCATTTTTCACGTGTGTCACTGAAAACATAGTAAATATTTTGCCCAAATCTATGTTATTTTAAAGAAACATTTGTAACTAAATTATTACTAAGTTATTAAAAAAAAAACAATAATAATTAATATTGAATTTTATATTATTTCAAATTTACATCGCGCTGTAATTTAGAGGCTGTCTAGAAGTCGGAACATGGTTCAACAGAAATGTGAAAATAGAACTTGTTTTTTTTTAATAATTTGACAACTGTCAGTTGAAAGCGATTCTCCCTAGGGCTGAAAAGTGTTACATTCAACCCGCTCCTCAGGCAACTTCAGACCTATTTTCCGAGTACGAGTAATAAAAAATTGCACTTGGATGTTGTGTTGTTCCAATCAACATCAACCTAACCTTTTCCCAACTATGTTGTGGTCGGCTTCCAGTCTAACCGGATGCAGGTGAATACCAAGATTTTACATGGAGCGACTACTTATCTGACCTCCACAAACCGTTAGTACTAGGTACTGGGTAATATAAAACTCTTTGTCAGATTATTTGGGCCACTGACTATCTGTAACGACTGCCAAAGATGGACAAATGACAGCGTGCTTTCTGAGGCACGGAGGAAAGTCGGTATGTAAGGGTGGTCACCCATCCACAGACCAACCTAGGCAAGCACAAACCTTACGATCGACCCGAGCGGCTGTTATTATTCAACCACGAGCTCCTGTTGCGTCGTTCAAGTAAAACAACTAATATCCAAAGCCTGCTCTACAGTGGCAGTGGTTACATTTGGTAGCTGACATATCACACGTACATTACACTGAATACAGATAGAAGTTCTCAAGCACGCCAATATTGAGCATAGCCGGTACACACAGTGACAGGTGCACCGGCGCCGTCTGTTCCTTCCTTCATCCGACACAACCGGACTGTCCGAACAGAGACAATATTTCCAAGTCGGAGCTGCTACTGTGAAATGTCTAATACACAAACATAATAGCAATTTGCCCGTCAGCGACGTGGGAATCAAACCCAAGAGCCCACGAGAGGGGTGCAGTGAGTGGTGTGTGGTACCTGGCTGCACGGGGTATGCGGGGGCGGCGGCGGGCGGGGGGCGGCACGACGACGTCGGCAGCGACATTAGTGTGTCCGACGAACTCAACTCTGGAACATATCATAACCAACATCGAACTGAACCAAGAGTTTCATAAATAGCTTTATTGTCTAAAACTGAGAAATATATCCAAAAACTCTGGCTCAATATTTAATAGAAGAAGGTCGGCAAAATATCGTGAAGCCTTGTAAGTACTTATTTTATGATTGTCGTCATGACGATTTAGTTCTACTCTAACCTAATACAGTACTTTCCTCTCTTTAAATATAGTTTTTTTTATTCCAAGTGTTGAAACAGTAATAATTAACGGTCTTGGCTTTATTTTTACTAATACAATAACTACTTTGTCATGGACTGACCATTAAAAGGGAGGTTATCAGTTAGCAGACCGATTAGTGTAATCGATCCTGTGCCAATGTTATTATAAGTAAAAAGGTGTAGATAGGTTATAAGCGCTCAGAAAGCGGCCTGTTAAAATATGGCTAATTAGTTGACCTTGACTTCGGCGTCAACGGACGCACGTCACGCACCTATAAGTATTGTATTGTATTGTACAACGGGCTGGTGTCCAATACAATACAATACTAACTTATAGGTGCGTGACGTGCGTCCTATAAGTAAAAGTGACACAAAACCACCAAAAAGGCCGTTGTATTTATATATTGCACAAATTATTTAAACAAAAAATCTAAAACTCACATTTCATTCAAGTATACTATTTATCTTAAAATTTTCACGGGTAAATATTTGAATATCGAAGATTAAAGTACCTACGCTTAAAATACCAATATTCAAAACATCGAAAATTTAAATATCGATTAGGTATATCAAAATGTCGAAAATTGTTATACCTACGCTTAAAGCGTCGAAGATTGAAATGCAATTAAAGATTGAGTGATTAAAATTTCGAATGATTCAAAATATCGAATAACATTAAGTATTCCTAAGTTCAAAATATCAATATTTAATACATCTAAGTTCATAATATCTACGTTAAAAATACCTACTAGTTAAAATACCGGAAATAAAATTCTAACCGAAAAAAAAGGTTTCTGTCACGGTTCTGGCGCTGCAGGGCTCCGGCAGTCCCACGCGAGCTTAACGTCGCAGACGGTCTAAACGCTCACCATAGCGGGTGTTAAATAAAACCACCTGCTCCTAAGCTTGCGGGCTGCCTTGGCCCTCCGCGCCTACGCGATTCTAGATTACACTCTAGGGGTAGGGCAAACAAGACTCGTTGAGTCGGTTTTGCAGCGATACGTTTCTGTCACTAACTTTAGTAGCACAACATATTGACTTTCAAGAAAATATTTTAATTTAAAGACCTTAGTATAATCCCTTCACGAATGACCTATGCTTGTACAACTGCGGACACAGATTTTCATGGATAAATAGGTCTAAATTGTTCCTTTAAATATTCATTTTCGATGTTCAAATAATATATGTACCCATTGATATTTAGGACGATCGATAGTTTGTACTTCGATATTTAGGACATTAGATAATCTGTATTTCGATATTTGGATCTTTCGATGTAACTTTTGTAGATATTTAGATTTTAGATATATTAAACCACTACCTGACCCGCGCAACTTCGTCTGCGAGTGAGGGTTAGTTTTTTTTAATAAAAAATATCATCAGTATCACTTTGTACACATATTCTTGGAGGTATTAAGTAACCTTCTAATACCTCCAAGAATATGTGTACAAAATTCATGATGATCAGATGAGTAGTTTTCGCGTGAAAGCGTAACAAACAAGCTTACATTCACATTTATATAATAGTAAGGATTCGATAACATAAACTTTCGTTATTTTAATTTTTGGTTTCATGGTCGTCCGATATTTCCATTTTCGATGTTTTGAACATCGATATTTTAACAGTAGGTATTTTAATCTTCGATATGCAAATATGTACCCATTTTCACAAATCAAAAATTATATTTCCAAAATATCAGTACAGTACGCTGTGAAGGGGTAAGCGCATGTAAACCACTAAAAAGTGAAAAATATTTTTTTTTTGCAAGAAATATAAGCGACTTCTAGAAACACAAGAAAGTGAAAAATAACTTTAGCTTCAGAAGTCGGTGACAAAAAAACTAAACCAATCAAACAAAGGTCACCGACTTCTGAAGCTAAAGTTATTTTTCACTTTTTTGTGTTTTTTTTACTTATAATATCATTGTCCTGTGCACGTAACTCGACGCTCGGCTATTTCTCTTTAGACTAGCTCAGCGTGCTACACTCAGTCCAAATTAAAAAGTTAAGACGGAACTCTGCAAACAGAGAAGTGGGGCCAGTTTCGTAAACATGTGTGTTCTATTGAGATGTAGTTTAATTGTAGTTTAATGAAAACGTGTGCGTGTGAGCGTATACGCACAGAGCGAGACGTAGATTTGCGGATGCCTCTTTATTGTTCACAGCGCTATGTCTTTGTTTTTTATTTGGTCTGAGTTGCTATACAACATACGTTTGACCTTCTTGATGAAGTAGTAGAAGAAGTACAGGCACAGCATGATGAGCAGCGACAGGATCCCGACGAGCGCCACGTAGTACGCGACGTGACTGGGGCGCCGCGGCCCCTTCGGCACCGGCGACGGCACGCCCATCGCGCACCAGCACTAGCAGAACATCTCCACTGAGAACTTAGAACACTTACATTTAACAATAACTCTCTTTTTTTGACAAAACTTGTGCAACAGTGCCTTTGTTTTTTTTTTAAGGATGGGAAATCATCAAATGACCCCCCCCACTCTGGGCGGAGCGGGAGGGAGTGTCAGACTCTTACTGACTAAAAACCATCCATGTTCCTTCCTCGCCTTTTACGTTCCGGGGCCGCGGTATCTCTTTCGAACAGGCCCGCAACCCCGGCAGGGTGCAACAGTGCCTCAAAAAGGGAACTGGTGCTACGCGCGGACGTAGCGAGTGCTACGACGTAGTAATACGTAGCAACTATGAGATACCTTATCATGGATAGAGCTACGAATTTGAATAGAAGCTAGACTTGCTTTAACAAAGTTGTTTAACAGAGTTACAATTATAATTAAGCTCAGTTTAGTTTGACAGAGATATTCTCTGTTTAGGACGACACAAGATGTCATTAGTAGCAGTTTTCAATAGGTACCGTAGTTGGTAGCACGACACGAGTTCAGTGAAAGCTCACAGAACCGTAACATACAAAGAGAGACGAACGTTATAAGTGACAAGTGCACGTTGAGCCGCGGTTCCTTCCGAGCGGAGGCGCTAGAAGTGCCGCGCGGCACACACTGCCCGCTCAGCACTCGCTGCACGTGGATTAACAACTGATTAACATCGCTGTGTCCCCACTTCTGATGTGCACATCGCTATAATCTTATTACCATACAAGCTGTAAACTAGCGACAGATCAGATAATTTATTTTTGCGATCTTTACACCGAATGCGTAGGACTTCTACCCATATAAAGTCCTACCTAACATTCCGGTGTAGTTCACAGTTGAAATGATCCTGTAGTGGCTTATAAAAGTACTGCAGTCAACAATCAACTATGCACACTTCAACATCCTCGAACAGCCCCCAGCCAGAACATGATTGATCGGTTTGTCCACGTGACACATTGATGTCACAATCAAGTAATTTATGAACCAGTAATCTGTGTTTTGGTTCAGCCATGTGTTCTTCAACCGCACCCGCTAGGACCCAGTGATGTGTCTAGCCAATTACGAAATTTACTAAGTCGTTTAGATTCTCGAACCCCCTTTTTTTCCCTCGCCGTAGTCGAGTAAAATTTTGTGATATTTATTTGATCAATGTGAATAATCTGGCGGGGTCATTAACCTTAGTTTTTACAAGTAGTAAATACCTTATTAGAAGTACTGCCTTAACTTTTAACCTAGTCATCATTGACTCACCTCTGACGGTATCCGCACGAGCAGTCACAACAGTTGGTCACCCCTTCAACTTCTAACTCTTCTCTCTTCGTCTCATACTGTAGAAGCCGTCACTCTCACTGCGCCACTCTCTCCCACCGATACCTTCACATATCAACTGCTTCGCCACCGACTCAAATGTAAAACTATAAAAAGGTTGAATGTATTAAGTCTTGAGGAGATCATGTCCGACGCGACGATGTCTTAGTAATGGTGAGTCGTCGACCAGCCAGCGACACAGAGAGCACCGTGTGAGACACACAGTGACACTGTGCTCGACACGCTGAGGCACTGTGCAGGACACGCAGGGACACTATGTCACTACAACAGGGAGAACAGAAGGGTAAGTCGACCTTACTAGTTAACACCTGCACCCACAGGTAAGGCAAGTAGTTTCTCACATAATAACATTCTCATCAAAGTAATACTCGCCCTTAAAATAGTTAATAGATATATAAATATTTCTTTCTTTGTATTTTACAAGATATATCCGGAGTCAATCAGTTATCAAAGTCGACGGGTATAAAATAGTCGTCCCGTTATTCCATGTTTAACATGGTTATTTTCAATTTACAATACTAGTAGAATTCCTGCAACTAAATACTTAGGTATTCAAAGAAAAATAAATAAATTACTTAACAGAAACCTATTTGGGAATGTCTGTAGGTACCTACATACCCAGAACGTCCCCAGAAGACTGGCAGCATTGCTACGTAGAATGGCAATGCTAATTCTTTGGCCAAAGAGAGAGCCAGCCAGGGTTTCATGCGAAATGTCGACCAGTCGACGAGAGATCTCCTCAAGGGAACGCGACCCATTCGTTTTGACCCCAATTTTAGTTTACACTACACCTAGCCATTGTGTTTTGTCCGAAAGAGGCAAGTGATCTCGAGTTCGAGGAAGTGGATTACATTATCAATCAGGATGTGCAAATATTGCCGCCACTAGCTGGAGCTAGTGGCGGCAATATTTGCACATCCTGATTGATAGACAATCAACAAAGAACTGAAATAAAAAAGCACTAGAATTTAACCTGTTCACAAAAAAAGTACAATCAACAAAGAACTGAAATAAAAAAGCACTAGAATTTAACCTGTTCACAAAAAAGTACTGGTGAAACTCCCACGAAAAGTCATATTATTTATAACAACACTCTTCAACAGCATGCAGAGAGTCCAATATTTTCTCAGACTTTGGAACAATTCACAGATCTTATGATCCTCAAACTGGGAAAAAATTGCTCTACAATCTTTCTAGACATACTCCAAGCTTTTGACAAGGTTTGGCATAAAGGACTGCTCTGGAAAATCCAGAATAGCCTCCCTCACAGTTACTTTCTGCTGCTGAAATCATACCTGGCAGACTATACTCTTTTATGTGAAGGAAGCTGACTCCACTTCCAAATTCCAACAAATGCAATGCTGGCATGCGTACCACAAGGATCAGTCATGGGACCGGTGCTGTATACCATATATACGTCTGACCTGCCAGAAGTGTCACTACAGCCACATTCGCTGATGATACGGCAATTTTAGCAAACGACAAGAATCCTGTGCTCGCAACACGAAAACTACAAACAAGCCTTGAATTGTTAAGGCTTGTTTGTAGTTTTCGTGTTGCGAGCCAATCGGCTCAAAAAATGGAGAGTAAAGGCTAGCGCATCAAAATCCGTACATGTAACGTTCGCACTGCGAGGAAGAGTCCTAGCACTACATAAAAATACAAAGGGAAGCTGGAAAGACACCCCAACTGGCGGCTAAGCTAATAACTAGAAGCTACAAAAATCGCCTCAAGTGAAAACTGCCTCATCCTACAACACATCTGCCTGCTAATGCTGATTGCAGATAAGAAGAAAAAAATAGTTTACGAAAACAAGTTTACTTAGGTACCTATCACCCACCTACTTGGCACACTACCTACACTGCTACACAGAACTTGTTTTTCTCGCCATAAATAAGACTTATTTTTCAGCAAGTATAAGTAACAATTACACATATTTCTACTCTTTCATGTAATTCGATTTTCGCGTAAATGCACTATACGTACACTTCGTAGCGCTACGAGAGCACGTAGACCTGTAGCTACAAACTCAGTTGCCCTTCTACGCGGGTTTCTATCGAATTCTCAGTTCAATGAGCACTGATCACTGCGCTATGGACATGTTTCGTGTCTCAGACACCGTGTGTCCGTGTGCCAGTAGCTGGAACACGTCGCGACGCGGCGCAGATGACGACGCGACGTCGCAACAAGTGCCGGCGACACTCCGGCGCCTTTCACGCTGAGCCCGCTCAGGGGTGGCACTGCTTTGTTTTTATCTCAGACTGTCAAACACATACGACGATCCGAGCTACTTTTAGAACTTCCATAAGCAAACTAAGTTATAACATTCGCACTGCTGGGCCTTTTCTTTAGGAGAGGGAGCGGATAATAATCCAGCATGCGGGCAAGATGCGTATCTACGAGGTGCAGGCACTTGATTCCATCTCGATATTCTCCTTCGCCGCTTAGTTCGTGGTAGGATGATAAAGCATTTTCATAACAAAAGAAAAGAGATGTGAGATAAAAGTGTTTTCGTCTATGTGTAGGCACATTGCGTGCAAGTAACGAAGCTATTGAGCGATCGTATATTTCAAACGTCATCGTTTTAACTTTCAGGCTTTCAGGCTGTGGATGATTCTTAGGCCGAGCAAAGGGTTATTGAATTTTTCGTTTCATATTCCCATCCCTTGTAGTAATGTAATTACAGCTGCTCTGCGTCAACCCTGCGGAGCGTGATCTCAGTCGCGTCAGCGTGGCGCCACCGCACGCGCGTGCGCACTGCCGCTCGACCCTCTCCACCATGTCACGACACACGACACGTCACTAAACATGTCAACCGGCGAGACGAGAGACGACGTGACACGGACACCTATAAACCACAAGGATCTCTTGGCCGATCGCCCAACCTAAATCAAACTAATCACGCCATTTCATTTTTTCAAAACAAGTGCCACCCGATCTATGTAGCTCTTTACAGTCAGCTGCACATAGGTACATTGGTCGCTGTATCGTGATCTGATGTAGTGATCACTGACGTGGTTACCCGCTGCCCACTGTGGACCACATCCCGGGTTCGATATTAATGACAATTCTGATTAACACTAGGCCACACTAAGGGCCTCCGCAGACGACGGACTTATTGTGCGTGACGGACAAAAAGTCTGCGACAAATTTTGCGTGATTAATGTATTTGACTACTTATTTGACCTTTTTTGTCGAATAAATGGCGATCAGTAGGAGCCTTTCCATCAGTAGATCCTTGTAGTGGACAAAACGTAGTGAAACACAATTAAACACGCAAAATTTGTCGCAGACTTTTTGTCAGTCACGCACAATAAGTCCGTCGTCTGTGCAGGCCCTAAGGCTTAAATAAAAGCGTAGGCTGAATATTTCAGAGACCCAATTTTCATGTCTTGTCATATTACTCCGCATAGTTAAGAAATTACGAAACCAGAAGTCCATATTCTACTTCCTAAATAAATAAAGAAGAATCAATCAAGCCCGTTTTTTCCATTGATCACTTTAAAAAAAGATATAAAGGAAAACGTTACCAAAATCATCATTTTTTGGCATGTCGCGTTTACCATATTTTGATTAAATCCGTGTTACATAAATTCAACGTTAAGAATCTCTTAATTTTTAATATCAGCATTTTATAACAGTTTATTAACTATGTCTTTTCATAAAATAAATATTTAAAAAAATAATTGGAAGACAGTTAAAAACCGCGCAAAACAATGTTCAAATTTTTAACGCCATTTGCGGCAACAGTGCTTGTTTAAAAAATGGCGGTGAAACGGAATGCGACCGACGTATGTGCCTACTTTGACGCGATGGTCCCCCGTCCTCCGCAGTCAGTCGGCGCGTTTGAAAGGGGACGGACGCTATGTATTTCGAGTGGTGAGTTGTTTAATTTGATTCTACAAAACTTGTCATAGTAATCGTCATTCTAACTTTTAATCGTATCTTGAAAGTTCATGCAGGGTGAAGCCTAATTGTGAATGTCACGAAGAAACATTTGTGAAACTAGCTTACGTAGTGCTTTTGTAGTCTTTTATCTTCTATAATATTCTTAGCACGTGGAATGTCCTAGAAAAAATCATTGTTGGCAACATCATTCGCAGCAACATTGCACGAGATAACAATGACGCAAGTTGCGAATAATGATAAAGTACCTATATGCACAACAATGACGATTGTTGCCAATAATGATTTAAATGTAGGTATATGTAGTGTATCAATGTGTGAGCACACGCATGTGTGCGTATTGTATCGGACGGGCAGTCCACAATAAACGGTTGAACGGGTTGTACGTGTCTCATTCCAATAAACACCTCAGTGGCTAACGAGGATTGAATTAGCGTGCGGAATTGAACTTTCTACTAATTTTCGGCCAAAATGACGATCGGGAAGTTAATGGAATTTAGTGTGCGTTCCGGGAATTGGACATTGTATGTGGAACGAGCGGAAATGTATTTTAAACTGAACGAGATAAAACAAGAACTATGGCTACCCACATTAATCGCGGCAATGGGCGATGAAGCCTATGAATTGTTAAGTAATTTAACGAGCCCCGTGAAACCCAGTGAAAAAACGTATGCGACAGTTACACAAGTGATGAAAGACCATTTACAACCCAAACCTTCGTTTATGGCGGAACGATATCGCTTTAGACAAAGGAGACAACAAGCGGGCGAGAGCATACCTCAATATATTTCGGAATTAAAGAAATTAGCAAGATATTGTGAATTTAAGACGGTGTTGGAGGAAAATCTTCGTGATCAACTGGTGTGTGGACTCAGCAGTGAGACGATCAGGCAACGTGTATTCACGGAGGAGAACCTAGAATATGCCAAAGCCGTTAAAATCGCATGTGCGATGGAAGCGGCGGAGCGAGACGCGGCAGCGGTGGAGCGGACCGAGATCACGTCCCACACCCGTGGCGGTGGCATCGATGTACTTCATGCTGGAGTCGCGCGGCGCGGGCGAGGTGCTTCGGCTCGAGGCGGCGCGCGCTCCCCAAGGCCACGCGGACCAAACGCCGGCGGCGGCGGTGGCGGGGGCGGGAACAAGGTGGATTCATGTAACGCCTGCGGAGGTTCCGATCATCGAGTTGATGATTGTCAATACAATCGTTACATCTGCGGCAAATGTAGACAACGAGGTCACCTACGTAGGGTGTGCCCGGCGCGAGCGGCCGGGGTCCAAGCGCGGCGAGCGGGCAGCGACGCTGGTGGCGGCGCGGGCGGCGGAGGCCTGCTGGCGCACGTGGAGGCCGGGGACCAGGAGCCCGACATGGGAAGCGGGACAGACCTGTCTGGAGACGACGAGTCACCGCCCGAGGATGAAGAGTTGGAGATTGAGGAAGATCTGTATCAACTCTGTCTAAATGGCTATAAGCCGGTAAGCATATCAATTAAGATTGATGGAATTAGCATACCTATGGAAATAGATACCGGCTCATTAGTATCCTGTATTAGTAAAAAAATGTACGATAAGTATTTTAATATCAGAATGTTAGAGAAATCGAATTTGGTGTTCAAGTTTTATAATGGTGCCAAGGTTAGGCCCCTAGGAGTTTTTAAACCGTCGGTAAGCTACGGTGGGGAATTTAAATCTTTGGAACTTTTTGTTATTGAAGGTGGTACTACATCTTTGTTGGGAAGGCAATGGCTCTCCGAATTAAAAATAAAAATACCCACGTTGTTCAAAACAACGGTTGAGACGGAAAACAATAATTATGATAATAAAAGATTAATGTCATTGCTTTCCAGGTATAAAGAATTATTCACGGAAGGACTGGGTCGGTTCAAGGGAGGAGCGGCGCGGCTGCGGGTGCGCGAGGGGGCAACCCCGGTGTTTTGCCGCGCTCGGCCCGTGCCGTACGCGCTACGGAATCGCGTCGATGAAGAGCTGGATGTAATGCTGCGCACCGGCGTCATTGAGCCCGTTGACAGCGCGGACTGGGCCACTCCACTAGTACCGGTGCATAAGGCGGACGGGGGACTTCGTATCTGTGCGGACTATAAGGTGACGTTAAATCCTGTCTTGCTGATCGATAGATATCCTTTGCCCCGCATCGACGATCTGTTAGTTAAATTAAATGGCGCCAAGGTATTGTCAAAAATTGACCTCTCCCAAGCATACAATCAAATTGAGTTAGACGATCCCGATAATTTAACAGTAATTAACACGCATAAGGGCCTTTTCCGGTACAAGAGATTGGTTTATGGACTATCATCGAGTCCGGGTATTTTTCAGAGGATAATGTCGAACCTCGTCAATGATATTCCAAATGTACAAGTATTTTTAGACGACATTATAATAGGATCAACCACGATGACCCAGCATTTGGAAACATTAGAGAAATTACTCGAAAGATTACATAGCAGTGGGATTAAATTAAAGAAAAATAAGTGTTTCTTTATGACAAATGAAGTAAAGTATTTGGGATATATAATCTCCGCAGATGGAATCAAGGCAGACCCAGAGAAGGTAGAAGGAATAGTAAACATCCCTTCCCCTCGTAATGTCACGGAGTTAAGGTCGTTTTTGGGAACAATAAACTTTTATGCCAAATTTGTTTGTAACTTAAGCACCATTTTAGCTCCGTTATATAATTTACTTAAAAAAGGTATCACTTGGAAATGGGATCACGAATGCGAGCAAGCGTGTAGGAAGGTTAAATCCATTTTAACGAGTGTAGATGTCCTGGCTCATTACGACCCGGATAAGCCATTGTTTTTGACATGCGACGCCAGCGCGCGTGGTCTAGGAGGTGTGCTAACACAGCTGTGTGAAGAGGAGAGCGCGGGCGCAGGGGGCGGCACGAGCCCGCGCGAGCGACCGGTTATCTATGTATCGCGTGCACTTACCTGTGCGGAGAAAAATTATTCGCAAATTGAACGGGAGGCGCTAGCGATTATATTTAGCTTAGAGAAATTACATCAATATCTTTACGGTAGACAGTTTACGTTGAGAACCGATCATAAACCGTTGGTAACCATTTTTGGACCCAAACAGGGAGTTCCATCAATGGCAGCGAGTCGACTACAACGATGGGCCATTAAGTTGTCTGCGTATACGTACAATATTGAGTTTGTAGGATCGAAAGATAACGGGGCTGACGGTTTATCGCGTTTGCCAGCGCGCTCGGCATGTAAACAATGCACTAAGATGCCGGAACAAACGTACTTACATTTTGCGCAAAATGCGATGCTAATGGATTACCAGGAAATTAGGAAACAGACTAGCCGTGATCCAATGCTGGGCCGGGTTTTATCTTATCTTAGAGACGAATGGCCATCTGATGAAATAATAACTACGCTGAAGCCATATTACAATCGGAAAAAAGAGTTATACGAAGAATTAGGGTGCGTTATGTGGGGTCACAGGGTAGTAGTGCCGGAAACCTGTAGAACAAAGGTATTATCAGAGTTACACGAGGCGCATATGGGCATCGTTAAGACCAAATCATTCGCTCGTAGTTATGTGTGGTGGCCTGGCATCGATGAAGCGATCGAGACAATGTGCCGTACGTGCCGGACATGCACAGCCGAGGCGGACGCGCCACCGCGACACGTACCCTGCCCGTGGCCCTGGCCCGATAAACCATGGGCCCGCGTTCATCTAGATTTCCTAGGACCTATCTCTGGTAGAATTTTCTTAGTTATGGTTGATGCAAGAACTAAATGGATAGAAGTAAGTCAGGTACAGAGTACGGCGGCGGCCCACACTATAAACAGGTTAAGTGAAGTTTTTGCGCGTTTTGGTTTACCAAAGCAGGTAGTTTCTGACAACGGCCCGCCCTTCACAAGTAGTGAGTTTTCTCAATTTTTAATCTCAAATGGAGTAGAACATCTATTTTCTGCCCCGTACCACCCAGCGTCTAATGGTGCTGCGGAAAATGCAGTTAGAACGGTAAAAAGAGTAATTAAAAAAGCCTTAAGAGAAAAACTGGACTTATCATTATTTTTAAACAATTTTCTATTGTATTACCGCAATACTGAGCACTGTACAACGGGTGAAACGCCGGCGTTGTTAATGTGCGGCCGGAGGCTGCGAACCAAACTAGACTCGTTAAGACCTGATAGACGCGCTAAGGTTAGGAACACCCAACAAAAGCAACAGCAGACAGGTGGCGCAAACGGGACACGTGACCTGCGTCCCGGGGAAGAGATTTGGCTCCGCCAGTACAGAGGAGGTGATAGGTGGGTGCAGGGCAAAGTAGCAGAAAAGATAGGTGCTACAGACTATAGGGTAGTCGATGCTATAGGTAGGGAGTCGCATAAACATATCGATCAGCTTAAGCATAGGAAGCGTAGTTCACTTATTAGTCCGTCAAGTCCTCCCCGTAGCAAGGGGGAAAAAGCCGTGGATGGTGGAGGGCCCAGCCCGAGTCGCTTGGATGGAAACACGTCACAGGTAGTCACGGTAGACAACAGGGTTGATACTCAGGAATTGTTCGAAGACTGTGAGGAGCAACCTACACAGGAAGTTACTCAATCGCCGCGCTTGCCTACTCTGGAGCCGACCCGGTCCCGTCCCATGCGCCAATGCCGGCTAAATAATCCTCCTACATATAATTATTAATTAATTAGCATTAAGGTACGGTCTGAATGTTTTGACCATTTAAAATTAAGGTTAACTTTTAAGGATCTCATAGCATTAGCACTAGGGTAGCTTGTGTAAATTATAAGTAACCACACCATTTAGTTTGTTTATTTTTTGTATTTGATTAGAGGTAACTATAGAATAAGGGTGGAGGATTGTAGTGTATCAATGTGTGAGCACACGCATGTGTGCGTATTGTATCGGACGGGCAGTCCACAATAAACGGTTGAACGGGTTGTACGTGTCTCATTCCAATAAACACCTCAGTATACTACTACGATCTATTCGTGATTAGCTTGAATTGCTACTTCTAAATGTACCTATACCTAGCTACATCTGCAATATAATATAATTATCTTTCTTTTTGACAGGTATATAATCAAAGGATCTGAAATTTTAGTGATCGGTTAGTGAACCGAAATTACTAGAAACTGAATGTTTTACTTCACAAGGAAGTAAAACATTCAGTTACATTTAGATTTTTTTTTAAATACATTTGTCTTGTCCATGTTGATTTCTCGGAAAATTACTCTTTAAAGTATGCCGAAGAACTACAACCCTTCCATTTCGGTGGCAGCAGACAACAAGTTTCGTTACATACTGGAGTTATATGTACGCACAGCTTTGATACTGGATCAGTAACCCCAACATCCATGTGCACCTTATGCGATTGTTTGTGCCATGACGCTGCAGCTATATAGGCACATTTGCTGCCGTTAATAGACGAAGCATTAAAATTGAATCCCTTAATTGACAGTATCCACTTCTTGTCAGATTCGCCATCATCTCAATATCGAAACAAGAGTATGTTTTATATCATTACAAAAATTCATACAAATTTTCGACAGTTACATAAAATAACATGGAACTACTCAGAGACTGGACACGGAAAAGGTGCCCCAGATGGCATTGGAGGAACACTAAAGAGGACTGCAGATCGAATGGTTCTGTATGGAGAAGATGTAGGAACATTTAGTCAATTCTATGATTTAATTAAAAGATATGTACAAAATGAGCAGCTTAATTATCAAAATAAAAAAAGTGGAAGAGACAGACATACTTCTTAAAAGTAACTTGGTTCCTAACAATATAAAAGCCTTCAAGGGCACCTTTTCCGTACACCAAGTCGTATGGGAAAAGTCTGAAACTAAAATGATTTTAAGAAAAATGAGTTGCTTTGATTGTTCTGCTGCTCAAATCTGTGTTCATGGATATCATCTAGGGCACATAACAAATGTGGAGCCAGAACGGCAAAAGATAAAAATTTTGTCCGATATTACATTGAAAACGGCCAACACTCAGGAATGTCAGCCGAAACCTTCGTGCTCCAAAGATACGTTTTAAGATTTTTTTTAAAGCCCTGCAGAACAGTGGCTAATTATTGTTAATTCCTTATATTTTTTTTATTGTATAAACGATAAAAGTCTAAACGACTTGTGTTAAGTTTCGTTGATTTCTTGATGTTAGTTTTAGATGAATGCATACAACTGCATAATACTGCAGGACTGATCAATGTAATTAAATTAGAATCTATAGTGTCCCTAGACTTAGCTGTATTTTTTTATAATCAATCAATCTAGCCAAAATGTGGCACAATAATTATATTTTTGTATTTGTTGACATAATTATTTAATGCTACGTACATTAAAGACCAACATTTTGAAAAATGGGACATGAAAAATTTGATCAGAAAGTGCCTAGGCATGTTTTTGTAGTTGACTCAATGGTTGATTAATTTTTAATGAAAATGTTATGTTTGATTGTCAACTTTTTTGCAATAAAAAAGAGGTAGGATAAGAAAGTAAGTATATTGTTTTGAAATTATGTTTAATAAGAAATTTAATAATAGTAATTAAAGTTTAAGAACTATATCAAGACTGAATCAGAGAAAATCATAAGACTGTAAGAGTTTCTATTCTAGGTTTTATATTAAAAATAAATAGAATCAATAATACTGTTGTTAAAAATAAAGCAAGGTGATTTATATATTTCGTATTTTATTTTCGTAATAATATACATATAAAATATTGACAGTCTTATTTGAATTTATGATACAGGTCATTGTCAGCAACAATTTGTCATTATTTTCCACAATATCATCATTATCCTCAAAAATCGTCATGACTGGCAACACAACGATTTTTATAATTTTAAATAATTCGAAAAATACTGTACTTTTTGGAGTGCCTCTTATTTTAAATTACATAATTTTCACTACATACTAATCCAGCGTCAGAAATAAGTTGCGGCACGAGGTTTTAAAATCACAAGTTTTTTTTGTTCAGAATATTATTTTGGGGAGAACTAGCCCGTAGCATCTTTTTAACGTTGAGCTAAGCAAATCAAATCAAATCAAAATCATTTATTGCTTTAACCATAATGTGGTAGATGGTGGTAAATAAAACTAAAGTAACAATTATGGACCCTGTCGGGCACAGCAATTTTTAAAGTAAATAAATAGAGAGAGGAAAAGCGCTTTATAACTTATACTATTCATTATTTTTTTTTTTTTTTCCATTTATCTAAAAATCCTAATAGAGAGACTATTATAATAGTAATAATAATAGTCAATATGTTATCATTTCTTATTTATATAATTATGTTCGAGGGTTGAATTTGCAACAGTGCAATAATATTTAGGCATTTTAGTGTCGCTTCGTATTAGTGAAAATGGGGAAAGGGTAGTATTGGGTTCTTTCACAAGTAACTTGTCAGCAACAAGCTGACTTACTGAGCTGAGGGCTCATGTACCTACAGCCATTTGTTCCCGTCGCGCGCCGCTTCACATGGCGCGTCTACGAATATGAGCCCTTACCTGAAAGTCATTTGAGCACATATTCAGTCTTCACGATTTGACTAAAGGTTTACCTACTAGTTGTATTTGACCCGAATGGCGCAGCGGTAGTGAGGCTGCCTTACGTTCTTAGGGTCCCGGGTTGAGATCCCGGTAGGAGCAAAAGCTATGTGATGAGCATGGACATTTGTTTTGGAGTGATGGATGTTTATCTGTATTATATTAAGTTTGTATTTATGCTACGGCCAGACTTGTAGGCGAAAATTCGAGTTCGCGTTGTCGCGATAAAAGTTCGTGTTCGCTCTATGACGAAGTGTTTGGCCACACTTGGAAAAACCTTTCTACTGTCGCGATAATCTAGAACGTCGGGATAATTCATTTGCGGAAAACATGGAAGAAGCGGTTGCGATGTATCACATGGCGGGTAACAATTATTTACTACATCTTTCCTTATCCTCTCATTATTCCAATCCGTGATTAAAAAGTTCAATCAAACACGTTCAAATCTCTCAGAGTATCGCAGTCAACTAGAGCGCGCCAAGTGTAGCCAACCACACGAACTTTGTCGCGACAAAACCCTTTGATGTGCGGCAATTTACCGAAGGGCATTCGTATTCGCGAAGTTTATCGCGATAGGACGAATTCTTTGGCCAGACGTGTCGCGACAACGCAAATCTTCGCGTTATCGCGATAGTGTAGCCCCAGCATTAGGTACAAACAAAAAGAGTATCTATGTAGTATATCGACTATGTGGTGTCCACGACACAAGCCTCGTTGCTTAATGTGGCACTAGATAGCGCTGTGTGTAGTGTTTAGCGACATTTATTTATTTATTTGTATTGTCCTAAGGTTGTTTTTTTTGGCTTGGCACGGAACCAATCATTCTCTTTATTGAGGCCATGTTCAACAGTTGTCCTGCACGTCGATCGATTATTTCCATGATTTCCCGCAACGCAAACGCATTCTCGGTTGGTTTTGGAACGCATGCATAGCGTACGTGTATTGTCTCTACCAGGGGAATACCCGCCGCAACTATATTGCTTACAGCGCTCGAGACTAGGTATATTAGGAGTGCGCATTTGGTTATTTGGGGAAATGACAGCCGGCAGTATTTCAGTATATAACATTGTAATATTAGTGGAGACAGTAGGTAGGTACCTATATTTTGATGTAAGTTTGAAGGGAATCATTTATCTTGAACAAGAGGAAAGGGAGCGCAACAGCGCCACTACGTGTTTGCAGCGATTCGGAACAAATGTAGTACTGGATTTAGATCTCTTCGACGAGTCATGCCCTATATTATCAAACAATCCTCATATGGCTGTATCTGGCGGATAAGCGAGATGCTGATCTCGCTTATCCGCCAGATAATCGAAATCGAAGCGAAGCGTTTGTGAATAGTTATGCAGATCTGCTGTCTCTCTCACACTCTATGCACAAACATCAGAAATATTTGCTCGTGACGAGGGTTAGGTATTTCCTGTATTGTAGTAAGTAGTAGATTACTATTACAGATAGACGTGATCAAATAAAACCCACAAGGTCATGCGTTACGCACTTTATTTTACATAATTTTGTATGAAAATTAAAATATACTTGGTGGCTTAAAAACTAAAATGACAATATTTTTTATCATAACAAAATGCACCTTATTGAGTAAGAAATAAAGCTCAAAATAATATTTGGAAAAAAATACAGTAATCTTATCGCTTAGCCTAGAGTAAATAAGAGTAATCTGAAGTACTAAGTGTACTGACGTCTCATCGTGTACTCCCCACATATCACAATGTACACTTAACACGAAAACGGCTCAGAGTACGTTCACAGCGAGAGCATAGTTATACAAGTGAGCACTTAATGTTATTGGAAGATTTTAAAGGTTTGTATACAATAAGGGATTTTCTTTTTAAACTCTTCCCTAGTCGCTGTATAGATGGCGCTGAACTTGGTACGTTACTGCAAGGAACGGAACGTCACATCATTTCACTTGGATGTAATGGTTATATTCAGAAGCTTTAGCAAACGGAAGTATCAGTCAACGAGCGCATGTTTTTTTTTTCCAATCGTTTTGCCTTTGGCACATTGTAACGTAGTCAGTTCAACGCCATCTACACAGTTCTTGGACACTAGGTTTTTTTTTAATACTCAAAAGAAAACCTCTCACTGGTTGAATGTGTGTGAGACGAGTAGCGACAGGAACATGTTAGTGACTTCACGAGTGTCACGTACGCCGTATTGTACTAGTTTACATACTACACAACAATCTGATTGGCATTACAGGAATAGAGGTAATCTTCTACCATTATACTGTAAACAGTGTACACACACACGATCATATGGGACAGTGAGCTTTGGAAAAAGGTCGGCTTTGTATAGCGGTATCTCCGTCACTCATACATTAATTTACATTAGGTAAAGATACAATGGGATCGGTTGTCGGTCACTACCGGAGAGGTAAATAGGTACTACATCACTTCACTAGGTAACTGTACAATGGATATAATTTTCTATAAAATGTAAACACTATCGAATATTTTAAAACCGATTACAGACATTTAAATATAATATTTGTGACTATTAATCTCGTAGCCTCTAAGTAAGATTTAGAAATAAGTTACAAGTTTTATTATTATCTTTCACCTTCACTTAGAAATAATCGTTTCAGATGTAGACAGTAGGAGGCAGTCTAAATTAATAATAATTAAGTACTTGTCGGCACGACTGTACCGTGTACGTGTACTTGTACGTGTACGTGTACTTGTACGTGTACGTGTACGTGTACGCGCGACAGTACGCACACGTACAACTAACACAATGTTTGTAAAGGATTCTACACAAAACTGAGCATTCGTCAACAACCGAACAGTACGACACACTCTGATGATACACAGAGTGTGGAACAACCGACTATGAGGATAGGCAATTTTGAAGCCTGTTACTTAATCACATAAGGTTGTTTTTAGTTTAACATTAATTTTGCAAGAGCAAATAAGTGCGGTCTATGATAACATTTTAAAGAGACAGAATAAAGATTACATTCCAATATTAACACTCAACAAAAATCCCTCAATGTTCACTGCATTGACAGTCCGTGTTTCAGTTTGTATGCTATTCTCAACCCTCCCACCTCGTCATAAGACACAGTTCGGCACTGTAACACGCACAAGCATGTCCTCACTTACACTGCAATACGGTAATCTCAGTCAACAATAGATCATTCAACAACTCTTAAATTTACTATCATTCATATGAAAATTACTATTTAAGTGAACCAGGGTCACAATACAATGAACCAGTATGTACTGACCCAGGTTAACTAACATTTAAAATGAATTCCATGTACACAATTCACTATTAATAATTTCTAGAACTGCATCGATACCTAAACATTTCATAATCGACTAAATTCTCGATTAGAGTAAACGAATTTAGTCGATTATAAGATGTGACGTCGATGGCATCTTTAACATTTTGTAAAATTTGAAAAACTTGAATTATTATAGAATGTTAAATGTTCTGTGTGAACACGACACTAAAATATGGTTTACAATTTGAGATCTATATCACATCTAATATTCATATTTAAAATAAAACTATTCAAGAAAATATAAATCTGTTATTTAATTGTATGTTTTCAAAAGAAAAAAATACATACCCCTGTGAAAAATAATTCGGAAAATATACTTGATACAGAATCTCATAAGTAAATAATAAGAATACGTTTAATTGAGACAATGGCGAGTGACAATAATATATCTAACGTACGGTAGCTTACCCTGCTTCACTAAATCATTACACTTAACTAAACCATCATATCAATAGTATATCGAGCAACTAAACTAAGGAGCCAATTTACAACGGTAAAAAGAAACAGACTTATATCTCACTTAATATAGAAAGAGCGAGATAAATACAGAGCACAAATGATCACTCGGACATTTGACAGTGTATCGATATAATGATGGAATAGAACAGAGATCGGCTCGATAGTTTAGTGTTGTGCTCGTGACGTCGCGTCGAGTATCGATTGTACTTGTGCTCGCCCGAGTACTGAGTACTGAGTACTACTGTACTACTGCACTACACTGGCGAGCTAGGCCGAGCGCACACCGCGCCATTGGTAACTTAATTGTGACCTATATAGAGGTAACATTTCATAGATTTCTATTATAGAGATTAGTTTTTTTATGGCTCGTTTTTGTTTGTTTTTAACGGATCTGTCAATATATCACGAGGTGTGCAATCGCCTGAATTATTTAGTTCATTTATAGAAAAGTTTCGCTTAAGAGTTGACACTCCCTCACCCACAGACTGCTACACGTGTGTGTGTGTGTGTGTGTGTGTGTGTGTGTGTGTGTTAGTGCGGCGCGTGCGGGTTGTAGGGCGGCTGCTTGTGTTGGTCGGCGCTCATGACCTGGTCGTAGGACGGCGGGCACGCTGGAACACAACACGACAAACACGTTAATAAATCGCGTTCACTTTCAACGACAAATGTTTGCTAAATTATTTAGTTTTAATAGGCATGACGACAGTAACAAAAAATTACAAATCTATTTAGTCTGTCAGTTAGAGTATTGAAAATAATGGACGCGTATTTTTTGGTTTTGTAAATCACTGAATCACTGAATCACGCATCAAAACTCGTGACTTCAGAACGGACTAAAAATTATCCAAGGCGTGACGTTTTGAGAATTTTAAAAAGCATCGTATCTTCGTCAATTTTGGTTAACGTAACAAAAACAAATACGGGCCAAATATTTGTTGATAATCTAACTGACGGACTATTTTTTTATTGTCGTCTACCCTACTCCGCCACATATAGAATCGCGCTTGCGTGCACACAGTACAGGCCCATTATTCGCAACCATTCGACTCGCTTCCGATTCGGAAAGTCGTATGTCTATCTCGGTCGTTTTTGTAATGCCAGAAGAAGACAGATATACGACTTTCGTTGCTGTTGTGAATAAGGGGCCTGGTCGGATATATTTTTACAGAATTAAAACTAAATATTTTTGCATAACATTTTACTATGATTGGTTTCCACAAGTGACGTCCTCCATACCTCAGTTCACAAGTAACACACTACGTGACGGACACAAGCGAGGATGGACATGTTTACTAATTCTATTAACGTCACGACTGGATGCAATTCAATCGACTACATACGATAGCATAGCTGAAAGCGACGTATGGCCCTGTTCCCACTATGTCATGAAGATTAATGGTTTCGTTGGTTTTTACTTGGCAAAAGATATGGAAGACAGTTATCGTGTCGTCCTATAAAGGGTGTAAAACACCTCCATTTTTTTGTTCTACACCATACCTGGGAACCGGCTAGTTACTAAGATATTGTGGGTCAAAGTAACAACTTTTTGACAAGTTTTTTTTTTAATAAGTAGTTTTTATTGTTAGATTTTAACTTTAATTACCTCCACGAACCCCGTACTATTCAATCCATCCGCACAATGTTTTGAGTGCGATACATTGAGTTATACCACAAACTGTGATTTTTCACCTAAAAAAAAAAGTTGTTTCCTACCAATAATTTTTGCGTAAAGTTACTTAGTTTGATGTACAGATTGCTTGGTTGACGGCTTCGTGATGGGGTGATTTACACCCTGTATGTGAACACTTATATTTAAATACACAAGCCACGACATTTAAAACTACACGATTATCTGTCGTCACGACAGAGTGGGAACGCGGCCTATAGCGTCACGCTGGAAACCTATAAACGGTAAGTTACGTAAGAACACAGAAAACAAACAACATTACTTTATGGTTGATTAAATAATGTACATAATAAATAAAAATGGCGGTCTGTGCCGACCACAAATACTTAGATGATGGGACACAGACAAACACTACGAACACTGACCCAGAGCAACTAGAGACAGTCTCCATGCAGACACTGCCTGTACAGTTGTTGCAGTCCAGCACGGCAATAGCGATCATTGAAACATCCACATTTTATTGACTTCTTCATTTCAAGAACGTAAATAATTTATTTACATTTTAACGTATTTTAAGGACATGAATCGATATCTATCTCAATATGCCACCAATGAAAAGCACGTAAAGTTTTATTTATTATTCTGGTTCGTACAAGAAATATTAGGGCACAAGAAGTGATCGCCATTGCCAAGCTAACACGCAGCATACTACAACTATATGACATCAATGTATTTACACTTTGCAATGTTTTACATGAGTATACAGAGATGAAACTTGGCGGCAACTGATCTGATTTTGAGTTGAACGCTAAATACTTCATCTGTAACAACAGGGTCCGTCACATTGAGAGCTCAACTGTTTACCCAACTAGCACACAAGCTCTACAGCAAGCCGTACAGCGGCCGGTTAGAGGTTTCTAATAACGGCATAGGCTCTACAGGTAAGGTCTCCAGTAGATGTACAAGCGGCTATAGCGCCGCTGTACCCCCAAAAGAGGTCCACGTAGTACCGCCTAAGGGTCTACAACATTGTAGACCCTTAGGTCTACAATGTTGGTTAGGTCTACAGTGGTTGTACAGAGGTGTTCGGGATCTAAAATAAGTTCTTGTAGCGCGACTGTAGAGCTCGAACCGTATTTAAACGCGACTGTTTCTCTTAGATGAACAAAACTAATTGAAATTTTAACTTATGAGTGATTGATGGATGAATTGGAAAATAAACAGTAGTGTTGATTTTTCCTTTTATGTATGCAAAATACCAGTGCGAGTGCCACTGTATTGTAAACATATTTTAATATATACATTTATGTTCTAGCTAAAATTTTCACGCGCCTGCTATTTATGCAGTTTTTTGGATAAAAAGTACATTTGATTGGAAGGTTTGAATTTTAAATTTAAATTTAAGACAGTTTAGTTATCTAGGTAGTTTCTTTAGAATCCGGGGTGAGAAAGAGTGACGTGAATTCGGTTTTTATATATGATGTTAATTAATTTATAAAAAATCACAAGAATTATTTTTATTAAAAACTCTAATGGCGTCTCGGTTACAACAGCCTTCAGAGTTTACTAGCACCATTCTACCGGTTAAGGCGCTAGTATCGACCATTGTAGACCTTTCAGTTCTATGCTGGTGGTATTGACGCTCTATTGTACTCTTCTAGGTCTATATCGGTAATTAATACATCTTTTTAAGAGTCTAAGGTGGTGGTACAACGGATTATTGTAACTCCGTTGTACAACCTGTTTCTCTGTTGTAGATATAGAGTTACAAGTATGCTATATATCACCTAAAGCGCTTTAAAGGTAGCTTGTTACTCCATTTAAACACTTAACTATTATAGCCCTGTTGTACCGCTATTGTACCACCTGCCTGTTAAAGAGCGATTGAATACGCTACTGTACCACTTAAGTAGTACTAAACCCCTTGAACGGCTGTTGTAGAACCTTCAGGTTGTACAGAAGTGATTGAAGCAGCTTGTGTGCTAGTTCGGTATGATCTACCAGAACAGAGTGCCACCGAGATATAATAGCTAACACGTCGTGGACTCACATTGTGAACTAAACTTCGGCTTCGTGAAGAGGTGTTTTACACCCTTTATGTATAGTTAGTAAATAATAGCACCCTATCCACTAGTTAACAGCTCGTCGATATTACCGCACCCTCAGGGGTGGCACACATATTCGGGGCGGCCTAATTCGGCACAGATCGGGCGGCAAATTCGCATATACACAATGTCGCTCAAATGTGCCCAATTGTGCCAAAATCAGGTCGATCCTATAATACCGTGTAGAACACTTTATTCTTACAGGCTACTTAAACACAGATGTACCGCCAACACACAGCGACACAGTACAGCATGTGTCAGTAAGGTGTGCTCGTGAGTAAGAGATAGACTATCATTGAACTTTTTTCTCGTATCATCATAAATCTGCTCAGCCTTTTCTCAACTACGGTGGGATCGGCTTCCAGTCTAACCGGATGCAACTGAATACCAGTATTTTACATGGAGCGACTGCCTATCTGTCCTCCACAACCCAGTTAATATCTGTTTAATACGATACCACTTGGGTAGACTGGTTGTCAGACTTTTTGGGTCACTGACTACCTGTAACACTCCCAAAGATGGACAAATGAGAGCCGAGGACCAACAGCTTAACATGCTTTCCGAGACACAGAGGAAACTCGGTATGTACGGCTTAACCTAAAGATTAGCGAGCCGAACGGCTGTTATTATTTAGCCACGAACGAGTGAACTATTTTCTGTATGTCCTGTCATTATCTACATCTAAGACAAAGTTGATGGTCTGTATCACACCCTTAAATATGAGCACATCTTATCGATATATCTGTATACCGTGTATACTACTCCTACAGCAGCGAGCTCCGACACAACGTTGTTCTCAACAAGCTAAGCGGACGAACACGAGTAATACAAACACGAGTAATACGAGTATGAGTTGTATGAGTACGAGTTAGTACGACCCACCTTGCGCGCTCCAGCCCGGCGGTGCGACTCCATAGAAAGCTTCACACAAAGCGAACACGAGTTAGTTATATATTAGTACACTTACAACGCGTTATATTATAAAGCTCGGACTTGTGGGTGAGCCATAGAAATCTTCTTTCTAATATCTATGGTACGAACCTTATAAACATAAGAAACATCATGAGAAAAATTATAAAATTATATTGTTTACTTTAATTCATCCTGAATGTACAATGTTGTGCTCCTGATATTTTAGTGCATGAGCTCTGAAAGTCTAGCCAATTAATGATTTGGTCAATTACAATGCTTAATTTGATGTACTTATATACCAATCATTTAATATTGACTGCAAATTAATTAGTGAGACTTTCAGAAACAGCGCGGTTAGTACATTTATTACTTTGTACATCCAAACAACACCAAATAGTTATATATTTACAGTAAATACAAGAAACCCAATACATTTTGAAAATAATAAATGAAAATGAAACTTTTATAACGTAGGACCGAAATATAGTGTGCGACCTGTACAGTGTGCATGAGAAATGAAAATATTGATGTACTGTCAACCGCACGAGTCAAGTTGTCAATCAGTCAGTGACTATGCAACAATTTTACAGTAAGGGCAGTTTCAGTTCAAGAGCCTTAAAAACTAACAACAAATTCAAAAAACCCCCGACACAATGTACTAGTTAATTTGCCATTTTATGGTGGCGGCCATCTTGGATTTTTAATTTATCATAGAGTATAGTATTTTATTAGTCAAGCCCTTTCATTTGATACCCATATTGAGGGAGTTGTTGAATAAATATGTAATCCGCCTTGGTGGCGGCGGCCATCTTGAACTGATTTTTACCAAACCTAGCTAAGAATACTCCTGACTAAATCACCTTTCATACAAAAAAAAAACAAAATCCAAATCGGTTCATCCGTCACGTCAAACCTATAACACCCCGTCGTTTTTGCGATGGGCGTTAAAAATATAAACTTGTAATACCTATGTACATATTGTACATACACCATATAATATGTGTGATTGACATTGGTAACCGCACAGTATTGAGTGAATCAGTGCAACGCGATAAGATAACGGTTGCAGCCAGACCTCCTCCCTCCACCCTGAGTTGAATCACACCTATCACTCTGGGTACGTCGGTACGTTTCGGAGGGCATCGTAGGGGCGTGTGCTTCGATGACACGTGTCGAGAAGGAACAGGGGCCCAAGTCTGCTATTTTAAATTCGTCATTCCAATCCAACACTATCTCATTCTCATCCCATTGTCATTTTGCTTAAAGTTCGTAATCTGCTAAATTCATAAAAGTCGTTCATTGGTGGGTCAATGGTATCGTAATAGAATTGTGTTTTAGTGACATTGTCCTATTGCCATTATTATAAAACCCGCCAGATTTCATTTATATATATATTTTACAAATTATTTCTTAGTGTTTTATGCAATCTGAAGTAGTAAGAAGTTCGTAAATAGCAACAGCCAACCAGATATTACGATTCTATGCAATTTCGTTCAATGAAGTGCCAGTGGGTGACCATTGGAAAGTCATAATGACGCCATTATATTACTAAATTACCAAACTTGTCAAATCAACAATTATGAAATCAATGATAGACCATTCTGACACTATTGTAATAGCAGACTTGAAGCCCTGGGCCGACGGCGACGCCGAGACAGAGCAGAAACAGTGCAATCCACCGAGTGCGTCTGTCGACCTCTACCAGGCGGAGTTCTCCCAGACTCGATTACTTGATAATCTCGAATTCTCGATATGTGTGATCAAGGCATTATCGTAACAGGTAAATTGGACAGGTGCCTCGACTGACTGTTACAGGGACAGTCCTCACTACCGTCACAGAGTATACAAACATCCACATTGGAAAAGTTGAACACTCCTTTGAGAAGCACTGTTTTACAGTTCAGAGTCTGGATGCAATTATGAAATAATTTTTCGTCGAAAATCAACTCGTTAGGATTGTGAAGAATATTAACTTTCACTTCTAATTATAATATTAACGATAAAGTGCTTTGTTCAACGTTGATGTTTTGAGTTAACAAAATATTTATATTTTGGCATTCATCGAGGCGCGCGGTAATTTAGATAAATTTTGTAGAATTACCAACATTAATCATTATAATCATATCAGAGCGGAAACGTGCAACGTATCATAAATACCCCACGCGTCACGTTTGACAAACTAGACATTTTTTTCAACTTAGCGTGATCTGTCAAATAATATCTCGCATCACTATTTCTCCTATTTTCCGAAGTAATAAAATTGTAATGACGACAACACACAGTGTCATCATCATCATCTCAGCCTGAAGACATATGCCTCCCCCAAGTGTCGCCACATTGACCGATCCCGTACGACTCGCATCCAGCGGACCCCTGCAACCTTCACCAGGTCATCTGTCACCTAGAATGATGAATGAATGTCTTGTCATTTTGTTTCATTTTTTCTTCACGGCTGTCTGGCAATTTCAGTTCTATAAGCGACCTACCCAAATGTCCTTTCTTTGGTATTGTTCGTCGCACTCACTGGACAGGTCCACTCAAATCTGTATGGTTCTTTCTTCAAAAGACCATCTCAGACACTTATCTGCATAGTTCTCATGTGAGCTGAACAAGATTGTCTGGACTTCAAAAGAGACTATGACCTCTGAGTTTGTTTCGGCGGTTTCTTCTCAGAGTAGTCAGGTGCGAAACACCGCCACCGGTCTCCTCTAGTTTAAAAAATAAGGACGTGTAAAAGTGTCGGTGAAAACCAATTTGCAAAATAAATATAATTTATCATTTGTTTGAACATGTTTTCAACTTTATTTTTGTTGTTTATGACAGTCATACATTGTTTTTGTTCAGGTATCAATTATAGTACCGTGTACGGTGCGCACCGAGTCATCATTTGGTAAAGGTTGTCGAACGTGTATGCGGTGAATTCCGGTGTACATCGCTGAGCGCCTGAGGTCGCGCTCTGCTGATGACGTCAGCAGCAGATCAATGTATTTCTTTTCCTCATGTAATGTAGTACGGTACGTGCGTCTACGTCAGGCGCGATGCACTTCAACGTCATCGAGATTTATTATTTATTTTATTTTATTCTTTTATATTTAACTTAGCAACGGCTGATACCTTTTCTTTGACTGACTGCGTCTTTTACTTCGTTATGGAACTTGGATCACGATTTAAACAGATTTTTTTGCCAAGAAAATTGCTTTACTATCTACAATGACGTACTTTTGTGAAAAAATGACATCGTCTTAATTATAAGTTGCTATGTACATACTTTAAATAACAAGTTTTCATGGTTTCGGATCCCAAAGGAAAAGTCTTTACATGTTTTGATGTTGACTACTTCAGAGCTTCAGACACACGGCACGACTACAAGAGACAGACACCCGATACATCGTCTTAAATAGAAACGTCAGCGAGTGTGTCGATATAATATCGATATCATCAGCAATCAGTCGGTACGTGCCGAGTGCGAGCTCACCGACGTATCTGTGAGTACATCAGTGTGAGTTCGCGACACTTATTGCAACACATTGTGCACCACACATGACAATGATTTATTTACAATGGCACATTTTTGTACCAATATGACAAGGGTAAGCAAGAATAGATAAGATTTGATAAGTAAGTACATGGGCGTCTTCCATTAAAATCCATTTAGTAGTATACGGTCGAACAAGCTAATTGGTTTACAGTTTAACCCACAAATTACATTGTAAAGTTCAAACCATATAGCTTGTTCGACCGTACATCACAATCAGTTAGTACACCAATCTTTGAACAGCTGCTGGTGAAGTGGGGACGCAGCTCCTCACTCCACAACATCATCTGCCTGCCTTTACCCAACTATGTTGAAATCGGCTTCCAGTCTAACCGGAAGCAACTGGATACCAGTATTTTACATGGAGCGACTGCCTATCTGACCTCCACAACCCAGTTAGTACTGGGTAATAGGATACCTCTTGGTAAGACTGGTTGCCAGACTTTTTTTGGGCACTGACTACCTGTAACGACTCTCAAAGATCTACAAATAACAACCGAGACCAACAGCTTAACAAGCTTTCCGAGGCACAGAAGTTACTCGGTATGTAATGGATGGTCACCCATCCACAGACCAACCTAGGCAAGCACGGGTTAACCTAAAGATTGACCCGAGCGGCTGTTATTATTTAGCCACGAGGTCCTCACTCCACAACATTGTGCATTATTTAACCTTTTGATCGCCACAGCATAAACGATCGCGCGTGCCCTCCACGCCAAGCTACAACTTCATCGACTATTTTGTCACATATTTGTGTCGTTTGGCGTACAGGGCACGCGCTTGTTTGTCACTTATATCTGACAATGGCGTCCAAAAGGTTAAACACAAGTTCATTTATCATCTGTCTGCCATTTCCCAATCACTGGATATTCAGCCACACCGCGCATCGCACTGAAACCAGAATAGGGCATGGAGCGACTCACGACTGGCTATCCTCCACCACCCAGCTACTACCTTATACGATTGTCACGCTCTCTGACTACCTGTGGCTGAACACAAGTACTGTACAGAAGCACGGTCTGTTTCATGTATCGACAAACCTTGCCACGTGGTGCTGGATCACGGATATTACATACCAACCAGCACATACATGTTTATGTACTCGTCGTGTATGTAAATATAGTGCACTTTTAGCACGAGCGTTCATCTGGCGTGCCGCTTAAATTAGAATAAAATAATATGAGGCGGTATGTTATGTAGTGAACGAATACTTAACTATCGCATAACAATGGGCTTTTCCAGTATTTTTTCCAGTTTTCCTTAAACCACGCCATGTATCCGGCCTATAGAAGCTAACAGACTATACAAAAATATTATCTGAAGGTACAAAAATAGTATCAAACTAATTTTGCGTTCCATAAAATTGGCACATGCATGCATACCGTGGAATTCACTAACTGAATTGACTGAGCTCACTTCTTTTAGTATATTATTTTATACAGTTAGTAGTCGGTACTCGGCAGGTCCATAATCATCTGATCAGGACGTATAATACAAACAAACGTTCCTTCCTACTACGTGCCCCTTGTATGGAGCCACCATAAACATTAGTGAACTGTCTGTGCCGACCGTATCGAGCACGGCTGAACACTGAGCAGTGAGCACACACTCACACACCACATTAACTAACTAACCGACTACCTGTCGGTAGGCCAAAAAGCCTGACAACCAGTCTTACCAAGTGGTATCGTATTATACCCAGTGTTATCTGAGTTGTAGAAGTCTGTCGGTATAGTCGGTATTCAGCTGCATCCGGTTAGACTGGAAGCCGACCCCAACATAGTTGGGAAAAGGCTAGGCAGATGATGATGAAAATTAATCTGATACAAGTAGGTGTTACTTGTAATGATTACTTATACGAATTTTAGCGCGAGGACACAAGGTTCGCTGAAAGAGTTTTCTTTACCCTTTTTAGTTCTCTTTGTAGTCCATAGAAATTTTTGTCATGAAGGTAAAATACTTAGGTCAACAAAGTTAATATACATTTTGTATAGGACACCGCGTGAGCTTTCTCTACAAAACGAAAATCTTGTAAATTGGCACAGTAATTACGAAGTAATCGGAGTTCGTATACCTACGTAAAAAAATAACCTCCTCCTTTTTCAGAAGTCGGTTCAAAAATACCCCATGCAAAATGTTCTGCGAGTGACCGACACACACTATATACCGACACATCGCACAGGTGTATACTACACTTATAGGGAAGTCCCCGACCAAAACTAGAACAAAGAATGCCAAGGTCAGCACATCACCGAGTGCGTTCATTACTGATTACGTGACAAGTCCTCGACAGGCATTTTTGTTCTTTTTTTTATAATAGCCTGTATTGTCCCACTGCTGGGCAAAGGCCTCCCCCATAGTCTTCCACTCCTCTCTACGTGCGTATTTTTGTTCTTAGCAGACAAAAATCTCTAGTCGGTGCGGATCTCAAGCATTATTGTTGTCATTTTCGCACAACTTTCAAACTAGAATTACGAGATAGAGACGGCGATACAACGTAGCTGAAGCACGTGCTGTCACGTTATCAGTCGCGGCCGTGATGACATGAATGACCCAAGGCGAAGGAAAAAGGAATATTTGAACAAAACTAAATGAGAGAAAAGAGTATTGTACACTCTTTCCTTGCGTGCTGGCGGTGTACTTGTAACGGGTGGAAACCGTGGACATACACTGGGCACGTGGGCATTCGAATAACAAGAGTCGTACACAATCAGAGTTCTTACTTCTTAGCTAACAGACAATGTGATGCTGGAGAGTTTGTTTCGCCACTTGTTCTTGACAACTAAAACCAACCAGCGGCGAAGGTTCCACACAACTCGATTCCCACCGGATTTATTTTGAAAAATACACAATAAAGACTCCGGGCTTACCTCTTAGGAACTTCGCTACTGGAGGAACGGTAAAAAGGAGGCCGTATTTGCCGTTCATTCGATATTAATATTAGATAAGAAGCCTCTGCTTTGTGGTAGAACAATAAAGTTATACCTAATCATTACTGAATAACGAATTAAAGTCGGTCGCATGACTCACCTGGACCGTGCACACTATCGACTCGCTTCATTACGAGCGAGTTTGTTTGACAGCCGACAGTTCGACACCGAAACTAACCGATCATTTACAAGCTAATACAAACTCATCAATTTGGTGACGTCACCACCATCGGGGATACTCGCCACAGAATACAGTAGCGAGTAATTCTTTCGGTAATAATGACGACTTGTATATGTCACCGTAAAATTGTCAAATACGTTATATTGTAATATCTCTAGCGATATTGTAAAGTCTCGAATTATTGTCAAATGAACATACTGCTTACAACAAAACGCATTATTTTTCGTGAAATGCATGCGATGATAGTCAACTTACGCGGTGTGGAGGGAAGGAAGGGTCCCCCTTGCCCAGTGGCACAACTCTCATGAAAAGATAATGCACCATTCCTCAGAGATACCGATTAATATAACATAACCTTAAAACACTTTATATTCACCCTAAAAAGCGTAGTCGACGGAGCCCCGCTTCGCGGGGCCCCTATTTCCGAGTGCAGGGTTTAAAGGAACCTAACTAACCTAACGGGGGGGTGCCCCAAGTCCCGATTATGGGGGCAGAGATACTTCCGTATGTTCAGTTGACAATAATTCGAGACATTACAATATCGCGAGAAAAAACACGTTATATTGTAATATAACGTGTTTGACAAGTTTACGGTGACATATATTCTAATTCCGCACATAGTTTTTAAAGAGAAGAGATATCGTATTGCCCACAACTAACTGAGTTGTCGCTCCATGTAAAATACTGGTATTCACCTACATGCAGTGAGACTGGAAGGCCGACAACCAAGATAATTGGGAAAAGACTAGGCAGATGTCTGTCGATTCCGAATTTACGACAATGGTCTCCAATAAAAGCATGCTTAAGGCGATTAGACGAGCTAAATTAGCAATTCTATTTGTGGTGGTTTAAACTTCGATTGAAATGCTGTTAGAATAAAGTTCTAATCAGCTTGCACTACAAAGTGGTTGTTACGTCAGTCACTGCGGGCCACATAGCGCGAAATGAGTGGTTTCGATCGATTTACAAAAAAACTGTTGATTGGATTTAAAACCTAAAACACTATCATGCTAATGTATTGCTTGTAGAATTATTTGCCAAAAAATCAGAATGATCGCATGCATATTAGTATGTTTTTTTTTTGTTTGAAAAACACTATCATGCTGGCATATATTATATCCTGAAGAATATCATATATTGTTCTGGTTTTGTTTATAGCAGTGAATCATACACTTTTAGTAATTAAAAATTTCGCGTTTAGCTCATGTAATCGCCTTAAATGACGGCAACATCACAAGATGAGTTCGTTGCGTGCGTCTGTCTGCAGTCGATGATAACAGGTTTATGTGGGCAGACGAGATAATTGTGCGACGGTGCTATCAGCCACAATTACTCGGAGTTACGATTTTATTAAAAACCCGCAAATGTTATCAAAAGGAAACGTTGAACAAACCACATGCGAGCTATCTTCACATTATTTCACTAATGTATGTAACTGTGTAGTGATTGTAGAGCGTCATACACATTTAAACTCGTTTATTCACAATACTTTACTGGTATTGGAAACGCAGAGGTGTTGAGGCAGTTATTTACGTGTCGTCCATCAATCAACCTCGATCTTTGTCCGTGAAATTATTATAAAAATATTATGTTCCTCTTTGAATCGGACTTCGTTAATAATTTAAACTTTTTTTTGCACGGAACCCTAATACTTTTTCTAAAATAACGGTAGCCTTAGTTACTCCTTCTCACCTATCCAGTAAAATCTCGTCGAAATCGGTCCAGCTGTTTTGGAGATTAGCCAGAACAAACAGACAGACAGAACGACAACAATTAAAAAAAAAGTTTTTGTGTTATAATTAGTACCGTATTCAAGAATACTCTCATATACAATATTGCATAACAATATATGGATATACAAATGTCTATAGCACCCACTTGTTTGGCATGGGGGCCAGATAGGGTTCAATAATATATTAGCGATCGGAACTGGACAGTCGTGACGATCAGTATTATGAGCAAAGAGGCTTCAAATCTATTATTCTAGTTTCTCTAACTAATTTAACTTGGCCTCCTCAACTGTTGTCATGATGGTAACAGTTCATTGCAAGGGGTTAGTTACCGAAGCACACTGAACAGCGCACACATCGACAAGCTCCTAGCACAGTGCACTTCTATTGCGAAACTCACTCACAATCATGATCGAAAACGCTACGTTTGTAATTTGAAAAATTTTGTTGCTTCACAACGTAGACAACGCAATGAAAATGGATAAATTTAAATTTACAAAATGTAAGGGCTCGTGAGTGTTGTATTTACACAAGAAAGCATATCATTGTGTTATTATACATTAGCGCCAAGTTCACCAGTGAAACTCAACGCAGTCCGCACAACAGTACTGCGTCATGATGCGTTCAGTTTTATCAGTGAAGTTCGCGCTTCAAGTGTAGTGACGTACCGGTGGCATCCGGCGCAGTGGGCGCGGGCGGGTACGGCGCCGGCGTCGGGAAGTGCGCGGGGGCCGCGTGCGGGTAGGGGGCGCCGCCCGGGTACGGGGCGCCCGACGGGTACGGCGTCGTCGTGGGGTACGGGGCGCCTGTGGGGTACGGGGCCGCCGTCGGGTACGGCGCTTGTGTCGGGTAGCCTGCGCCGACCGGGTACACCGTCACTGGTTGGGCTGTTCACATTCAAAAGGTTAGCGATGCATCTGACAATGTAGTATAAATTGACAGATTGTGCTGAGAGGTCTGTTGGCGCTCTGACTGCATAAGTGCATACTATAGTTAGTGCACTCCAGCACATCACCATTTTTATTAAAGATGGCCACCAGCGAACTGTAGCACCATTTATCAGGCATAGCTTCTTACAGCAACAACTTAACACTACAAGTAAAGCTAACCACGTTCATCTGTGTAATAACTTCCAAACCTCAACTGATATATACCTACGTTCAAGCCCTATTCTTTCCATTTACTACTGATCTCACTTCATACTTACTTACCTTGTTCACAAACCCCGCCTTTACTGATGTACTATTTATTGTCCAGCACACAGTTCCACCGGTCCTTCATTTTTGTCATCCTCCGAAAGAACCATTTCACATTATCTTTTACGTATTTTATTTGGCATCATCCTTCGCCTTTCTTTTTAACAGAACCATATGCTAGTATGATAAAAATTAATCTAATTTGACATCGACAAGTACAACTAGTACAAGAGTCGGCAAGTAGACAAACAAACACGAGTAAATAATAGTTTACTACAACATGCTACTGAACACAGAACGGATAAGTATGAAGAGTATAAAAATCAAAGCATTTATTTCAAATAGGCCACATAGGCACTTTTAAATGTAGCTACAGTCCCAGTCACAAGACATAAAAACTGTGAAAGTAATGTAGTTGCCCACTCTCTAGCGTAGATCTCTATGGAGAAGAACGGGCAAGAAACCCCATAGAAGAAAGGGGCAAGAAACTCCATAAACTCCATACTTCATTCTGCACTCATTTAGCGCTACACTACATACAAACTTGCCAAACCCATGCATGACTAAAGAAATAGCAGCTGACTGTTGTTAAGGTGAAAGCGTCAGGGTGGCGCGCGAAATTCTAATTATCCTACGTTTTTTCTGATATGCAGGCCAGTGCTGAGTTGTATGTTGATGAAAATATCGTTCTCGACATTATGACGTATGTTGTTACAGAATTATGATCATCAAAATCAACAATACAAACCTGAAAGTTCATAAGAGTCTAGGAACTACTTTTTCCAAGTCAAAATCGTTCCTCGACTTTTGTAAACTTGGAGCCTTAAGAACAAACTGTGAAATGCCAAGATTGAAATGATTTGAAAATGTCATGTAACAGTTCTCCGATCCATCGTTTAAGTTCCGGTTCCGGCGATCCACAGCTGTTTTGCACGTTTCCACCCGCGAAACAGTCGTTTGCAAACATGTCTGATGAGATGAAAGAGTTTAACTTGAGAAATTCAGAGAATTCAACATGTTATAGGTACTAGAATGTTTCGCCGGTGGGACGCTCAGATACTCACGCGGTGGTAGCGTGTGTGTTAGTGGTTCCGTGCACCTCGTGTTAGTGTGGGCATGAGTATGGACTAGCTACGCTACCTTGTGCTGCGCTCTCACCCGGGAATAGCGGCGCGGCGTACTGCTGCTGCGGGTAGGGCGCTGGCACTGACTCGTCACGGGGGGGAGGCGCTGCAACCACACCAAGCGTTACATCAGCGGTAATGACACCACACGTTACACCGTGGACATGTTCGCGATCATGCACATCACTGTTCAATGCCCAGACTGCATCAAAGTGGAGACGGCAGAGATGAGAGCAGACGAGCAAGACTCGACCAATCACAAGAAAAACTGGCAACGATGTGGATGTAGACCAACGTGATTGGTCGATTCTCGCACGTGTTCTCTCTGCTCAAGTCGTCTCCGCTGTGGTGGAGAGTGGCCCTAAATCACGGGTTGGTTGATGACATATCATAAATGTGGAGCCACTTTAAATGCTGAGCAGACGTCTGCATCTATTGCGGAGTTCCCAATAAATGCTGGTTATATGATACTAGCTGACCCACGCAACTTCGTCTGCGTCACATAAGAGAGAAAAACGAAAGGAAAAAAAATCCCCGTATTTGCAACATTTTTCATTCCTGCCCCGCTCCTAATAATCGTAGCGTGATGTTATATAGCCTAAAGCCTTCCTCGATAAACGGACTATCCAACACAAAAAGAGTTCCTGAGATTAGCGCGTTCAACCAAACAAACAAACTCTTCTGCTTTATAATATTAGTATAGATATATGTTTAGTGACGTGTTATTGTTATTTGTGATACCCAATCAATGAAGATTTATGTACAAAATGAAATGCGTGTCAAAAGACAATGATAACGGTCGTGTTATAAAATTACACAGATGAACGATGCATCCGTGCAGTCCAAGTTCTCGAGTTAACATTGTAAACGTGTGTTATATTGTTTTAAAATTGACTATTATTAAGTTTTCTCACAAAAGTGTGTAGGTACCTATTACGTAAAATGTAGAAAGCACTCGCGATGACACAAGTGCGGACCGTTAGGTGGGCGGAGAAACCGCCAACTGTTATCATCACAAACCTGTCTCGATAACTCGTCCGCGAGGTCGCTTGTACCCACGGTTGGGGAAAACCTCGCCCGAAAACACGTGAATCATGTACTTATGACGACTATCGAATGATCGACGCGACCAGATAACTGAAGGCTGACTGCTGAGCATATTCAGCGGCTACACATAATAGGGCGGGGACTGACTGGCTGTTCCAAAAGAAATTAATTTTTATCTGACAGAAGGTGAACTGTTGCTACCAGCTGTGGTTCAAAATACAGAATCGTAGGTAGGTAACTCAGTCAGAGTTTTTTTTTAATTCTTTCCTCTCCAATGATCTAGGTATGACATAATATGGTTCACTGCCATTGTTCAACCATCGTGACTTGTTGGTGGACAGTGTATTGATAATTGATATACCTACAGGGCGAATGGGTCTGGAGTTCTGGACCCGCCATAGCGAATTCGCAAACAGAGGTCATTTGCAAATTTTCAGACTCCTTAGTTTTTTTTTTTTAAAGCCTCGGCAATTATCTTAATTTTTAACCCTAGTTTGAGGGAATTTCCGAGGAATTTCAATCACCAATGTATATGACTACCAAAAATTTATTAAAAAACTACTAAACTTATTAAAAAAGAGTTTGGAAAAATTTCAATATAGGTACCAAGGTCTGTAGGTGTACCTAGTACAAAAAATATAGAAAAGTGTTATGGGAAGCAGAGTTCAATGATTAGTAAATAACCTCCTCTGTATGCTTTACTATGGCTGGTCCAGACACAATCACTTTGTAGAATGTTGGTGGATCGTGTCGGATGGTGTAGTGGTGTAGGTGTGGTACTCACGCGCAATTACTCGGCCGCGCGACTTGCTCCGGCAGCAACAGCGGCAGATGATGGCGAGCAGGATGGACGTCACGACGGCAGCCGCCAGCCACAGCAGCAGCTCCATGCTCGGGCCTCGCGGAGCGCTCACCGGGTAGCGCTGCGCACAACACAATTTATTTATTTATTTATTCAGAAATACATTTTTAAGCTAACAGTTTTATACCAAAACGCTTAAAAGCTTACAATAGGATCCTTTATTTTTGTTTATTTTTTTTTTTTATTTACAATAATTAAGAAAGCAAATAAAAAATTAAAATTACATGTCAAGTGGAATAATATCACTAATAGAATATAATATGATGTCATAAAATGTCATAAGAAAATAATAATAAAATGTTATGTCATGTTGGGCAAATAATGCCGAAGTCAAAACTAAAACTACTAGTGTTACAACATGTCAGTGAAATTCAGTAATATTAAAATAACAGTCACAAATAAAATAAAATAAGAGATTACAAATCAATTGCATATAAATGATAATACATCTTTCCTTAAAGTGCCAATAGTATCCACAAATATGTCGGCATTTGGGCTGCTGTCAAGGTAATGATTAATGAGGCCAATTGCTGTTGCGATACATCACTTACAGCACTATCCCGCCACACAGTGCACAGAGAATGGTGGAGATTTGGTCCCCACATTGAAGTAACATTACAATATTACTACTATAGCTTCAAGCAAATGGAGTTATTCTAGGCAAGCACCACGCTCCACTCTCAGCTACATCATCGCTTCACATCAGGTGAACTATGGTCAAACGCAGGCCTAGATCACATAAGAAAATAATACTCTCAAACCCACCAAGACTCGACAAATCTTTTGTTCATCTGTCATTGAATCAACAAAATGGGGTCGATTTTGATAAATTTTACCTCAAGAAAAATATATGAAATGTAAACAATGTTGCTGGTTGCAGCTAGGTCACAGTGCACACAACAGTATTCAGAAGGCCAATCTCTTAACACAATGACATAGTCAGGCTCACTTCCCGCGCAGCCGGAACATGTGGGTGCCTGCGTGCCTGCGTGCCTGCCGCCGGAGATAACATATATTCAAAAACTGTTTGCTCTATCACAGCACTATATCTAACTACAGAGCAGTATTCATTATACAAGTTTAAATTAAGCCAATGGCACGGTTATGTGGCATGTTTAGTAGGGCTAGTAGCAACTTGTTGCATGATCAAATGAAATATGATTGTGTATTGTGCAACAATAACCACACAAACACTAGTAGTTAGTGCAGGCACACTCATACTACTCAGAACCAGCAGCATATCTTATTATTATTAATTGAATTACAACTTGATACACAATACTCTTTGTTGCTAACTCTATCTGAGTCTATGAGTTAGTGTTGCAGACTTGCATGTTCAACATAAATATAACACCATCCTGTGCTGTACCTACACCATTTTAGTTTATTATTATTAATACTTATGGCATTCAATCAACCTCTTCCCTTTTGGGTGCTCAAAGTTCAGTTTTAAATTAATAATCCTTCATAACATGAACAAGAGAATATCTAGCTGCTTGTTCATAACTAGGTTGGAGTCAGTTAATCAGCCACCAGTCCAAGCAGATGCAGCTGAATACCAGTATTTTGTATGGAGCAACTGCCTATCTGACTCCACAACGACCACAACACAGCTACTGGATCATACAATTCCCCTTGGTTAAACTGCTAGTCAGACTTTCCTTATAGTGACTACCTGATTCCTACAACATTTTTAGAGAGATTGTAATTGGTGTGGACACACAGTTAGAATAGGCGCAGGTCATCACCAGTACATTGTACAGATAGAGAGATCTGAAGTGCTGATGTAACTTCTTATCAATGACAAACAAACTACATTACTCATAACACATCTGAATAAACTAGAAGGCACAGGATACCTAGATAACAGCACTTTTCACAGTTATCTTACAACACACTGTACACAGACTTAGCATACAATGTGAAGGACACACTCATCCACTCCTGTATTCACACCAATGTGGCACATTACCTGCTTGCCAAGGAAAGTTGAAACAGTTGTTGTGCACACAAAACCTGCACCAACAGTCAGCACAATCAGGCACAATGTGTACAGCACCACTACAGAACAAGCTCAACAGGTATGAAACACTACACTCGACTGACACTCAACACCTCCAGGTAAGGACTGCATTATCACACCTGTATGTACCTAGGCTGATTGCCGACTGTTAATCGAAATATAATATTAGTACTCCTGATAAAGTTATGCGACAATGATAAAGCATTAGTTCAGCGGCGCATCCGCGTGCGACGCCCGTCACTCTGGGCACTCGTGAGTCGTGACGCACCTACCTTGAAAAAATCGTCGTCTTCAAAATCATTCGAGTAACTCATCACTTGTAAATAAAAAACAATAACAATGACACTGCGCTCCACTTCACTGAGTCGCCTTCACTTCACGCTACTGACTGACTACTGCTGAGCGGCTCACGGCTGTGCCAGCGCTGAGCGCTGACTCGTTAGGCACTCGACAAACACACAACACTCATCGGACTCGCAATGAGTCACCTCTATGCCCAGCGCTCGGTGTGAGCCGCGGACAAACCACTCGATGCACACGAGAATTTCCGGATTTTACAAGGAAATCAAGATACGCTTACGATCCAACAAAGCGATCATAGAAATTAAATTCACAAAATAAAAGTAAATTACACTTTTCAAGATTATATGGGAGTTCTGCGGATCTAATCGAACAGAATTTAATTTGCACTGTCTACGAAAAAAACATTTTTACAAGGTTTTACACGTTATAATCCAAATATTCCAAAAGAAAACATAATAAAATGTCATTTTTACCTAATTATAGGCCTCAGAGCGAGAGTGATAAACTGATAGATAAGTGAAAACTAGTGAGGAGATCTATAGGTACCGATTGTAATAAGGAATAAGGATGTGATCATTTGTGATGATATTTCTTTAGAATCGCTACATAATAGCATTTTTATTTTGAGTTACTTATTATTGTTTTCATTTTCACACAATGAACTCGACATTAATTTAATAACTCACAATACTTACGAATTTAATAAAGTGTAGAACTTAGTCCTTGAAATCACGTCTCGCTTATGTTAATGTTACACACTGACTGTTTAAATAGGAACATTACAATTTACATTAGTAGCAAAAACAATACCTTTACGGTAAATAGGTACATATTTATAAACAATACGAGCGATAATTCCAGGAAAATAATAAATTAAGTATATATATAGGAAAACACCACAAGTACCACAATTTCAAAAAAAATGTTCTGGCTTAGTCCATAATTTAATTGTGCGCTTTTCGTTTTTTTTTTAATTAACTACTCCCAAAAAACCTTTAAAATGTGCACAATAACATTAGTTTCAAAAGGCGACTTTTGCTATTACTTCATAGTTGTGTTTTTTTCACAAAGTTTCGCTTTTAGAGGATTTTAACCAAACAAGGAAGTGCGACCAGGGCAGGGTAGTATGTAAAATCGTTATTTTTTGTCCTTTTTAGGTCAGTGTCGCTTGTCTTGCTGTATGTTGAACAAAATGTGATTCGTGGTCATAAAACGTTAAAGATTTGTAGTAGGGAATGAAATCATCAATAGGACTTTACCAAAATAAAAACCAGAATCGCCAGTTTAGAAAAAAAAGAATAACCCTGTGTTTAAATTTAGGTACCTTTTAATTGCCACATATTCCAGGATTTAAACAGGACTCTGGGTTATACATTTTAGGGCTCCGTACCATAGCCTAAGCTGTGCCTAAGCGTAAAAACGGAACCCTATTACTAAGACTCCTGTTTGTCTGTCTGTCAAGGTGTATCTCATGAACTGCGGTAACTAGACTGTTGAAATTTTCACAGAAAATATATTTCAGTTGGCGCTATAATAAAACCAAAATAAAATAAATATTTAAGTGGGGCTTCCATACAGCAAAGATAATAATGGTACGAAACCCTTCGTGCGCGAATCCGACATGCAATAGGCCAGTTGTTTTCTTTACATGCATTTTCTATTGACATGTTTTTTCAATTTACCCCGAAGGAAAGGCTATAATTCTCTCGACCATATTGCCTAGTCTTACGTCCAATCTTTTGACATGACAAAAACAGTCATACCGATTTAACACACTAAACTCGAATCGTCAAACGTGTTGTCAAATGACTCGAATCTCGAATCATCAAATGTTTCGTTTCGAAACATCACTATTTGTGACATTTTATTTGACAATCATTTAATTTTGTTTGTTTCATGTTACCTACATTTTGTTTGTATATTTCTTGCAGGAAAAAATAAAAGTGAAAAACTATTATATTATGTTCATAAATAAAATATCACTGTTTTGAAGTCACCAACAAGCGAATGTACTTAGAACAAATGAACAGGTTTCCTGTAATATCGCCATTTCAAAACGCAAATGTCACAGTGATTGAAAAGTCAGCTGTCAGTGCTGTCACTGTCAGCTTAAAACCAAAACATAACCTCAAATATCACTATTAAATTATTAATCCAGGAACTCTTGCAATTAATAATATTGTTATTATTTGATAAAGTTGTACACAATGTTTTCTGGATTCTTTAGGACAATATTACCATTGCGGCAGATGCTGGTCGTTCAGTCATCACACTTACACAGCACAGCCGCTAACTATGCTGTCGTCAAGAAAACCACATCCGCCGCAGGAGGTGATTAATATCTGTTATTGTTTAATAATAATCCTCTCAACAGCTTTAACAATTCAAATTTTTAGTAGTATTTATTTGTGGAAGGAAATGGGGAGGCCTTTGTGGGCCATGAGTGGGAATATAGGTACTAACTAGTGGTCTGCGTTACATAGTAAGTAGAATGGGTCTGTTTCCAGGTGTGATGGGCCTGGGCAAGGGCAAGAAGAAGGGCGGCAAGTTGAGCACCATGGAGAAGAAGGAGATGCCTGTGGAGACCGACCCGCACAAGCTTGTCCAGTACGTGTGCGGCTCCAACATCTACACAACCGGCGAGGATGTTAAGGTGACACACTGTACCTTTCACCTCGTCATGTCAGGACATCATGTCTAACAAACTTTCGTTATGAATCGGTTTTCAGGATCAGTACTGATTGGAGCGGGTAAAGTAAGGCCGCATTCACACTACTCTAGTTTTCTTGAGGAATCCAGAGTAATGTGATACACTATCCAGGTGGCAGAGTGACCAGTACTGAGTATCTTAGGAAATTATCCATAATTTTTGTGAAATTTTGATCCCCATTCACAAATTATCGAAAAAAATTACAGCTAGTAAGAAAATGGCCATTTTACTCATAACATTTTTTTGATGCGAATGGATCCCTCTAGGTAGCATTCAAAAATTCCAGCCTGTACTTTCCCTATTATTCCTCATCTCAGCAGTAACTATGTATGGTTGTGTATGTCAATTAAATGTGCAGGTGAAAACCATTGACAATATGTAACATAATATAATGTGCAGTTACAAGAGGACAGCGCATACCCGGAGTGGCTGTGGGCGCTGAACACTGGCCCCGCGCCGCGCCTCGCCGAGCTCGACCCCACCACCAAGCGATACTGGCTACGAGTGCGCGCCGCCGGCATGCGCCGCAACAACAAGCTGCGCGCCATGCGCAAGTTCTAGTGTTCTAGTGCGGTGTGACCGACTACCTACTTATAGTGAATTAATTATGATTAGCTACTAATTGTTAAACAATAAACAAGTTGTAGGGGCTCTTGCTTGATAAAACACTTGATTGTTTCGATGGAAGACAAAATGTTCTTGTTGACGTCTTGATAAAATAATAATTGCTTATTACCAAGGTGTTTACAGTAAAACGGCCGAATGTGTACTCAATTATATTTCAATGATATTCACATTACAATAACTATAAATGCTTATGTTAACGAATTAATAAAATGCTATGTAATCATACATATTCCCGGACGAGATAGGGAGGATGAGGAGGAACTAAATTTACAAAAATAATTTTAAAATACTTAAAAATGCAAACAAGTTATAAAACTTAGTTTTTTTAATCTAGGGGGACGTTCCTATATGTACGCGAGGGTTACGAGGATGATGGACGCGCACGCTGTCCAAGTGTCCACTTGTTTCGCTGCTGCGGGGCGGCGCGGCCGGCAATATTCTTGATTCCTCAGCGACTGGCGGAGACTGTAATGATGGAACTCGCCATCTACATCTTGTGCGGCGAGTTATAATTATTATGATTGCGATGCACCCTATTCCATACAAAGTGTAGATCATAACGTAGTGATGAATATCGTGATTGGACAGGTCATCAGGTAACATCACTTCAGCCTTTTTCAAAGACTGTATCCTTTTGTCTACTTCACCGATTTCTTGTTCTAAATCTTCAGTTTTGTTATCCAAAACTAGTTTAGGTATGCTGATATTTATGATGTGGTTGATAGGGGCAATCACTGGTGCATACAGGTCTGGTTTGATCTCGAGTTCACTTGAGTAAGGCTTGTGGGAATACAACGTAAAGTTGCTTGTCTTGAGAATGCATCCTTGACCTAGGTTAATTAGTCCGGATTGTGTCAGCTGGTGTGCGGTAACTTGATCGCCGCATATGGTTCGAACTTGACACTTATCACAACAAAAGTAGAAATAACTATTCAGCGTGTAGGTTTCTTGCCAATTGTCTTTACACGAACTTAAAATAGTTTTACAGTCCGAATTTTCTGTTTCACAGAAGTTTTTGTCCCCTTTGATCTGGTAAATGGGTCTGAGGATGTGGCAGTAATATACTTCAGAAACAGTTGTGCACGATCTTAGGTCTTCTTCCGACATGTCAACGTAGGTATCTTTCTTCATGTTTACGGAGATGTACTTAGATACTGAGAGGATGCTGACCATGTCATTTCCCGTTGTTTTAGGGATAGGAATTATTTTGAAAATCTCATATGAATCTCGACTGATAAGAGGTATTTTCATTTCAAAAATGATAATGTCTTCCAGAAGTCTTGTTTTTATTTCTAGAAGATCGTATATCTTCCTAAGGTCCGAGTGTATGTTGTCAATCGGTAGAGAGACGTCCTTCGGTAACTTGCTAGAAATAGTGCTTAGCTCGTCGATGAGTTGTTCAGGTGTTATCAAGTGTAAGTTGAAACGACCATTGTAAATATCCGTGACGGTATCTAATAGCATATTTTGTATGCACTTCAAATTGTACATCATGTTACTTGCTATAACAGCTCCCATGTTGAAGTCATTAATAACACTGTTTGTTTGGACGTTGTTCTTCAGTTCTCCTACAGCTTCGTCTAGCTTGTTCATGTGTCGATTTATCAGTTTGAGTTGTTGATTCATGTCATGCTCTGTACGCTGTAGAAGGTTGTTTTCTGCTTCCATGAGCGAAGTCTGATTTCTCCAAAGAGAAACTATGTGCTTCTCGTTCTCTCGGATGAGAGAAATATCCTTTCTATATTTTTCCGCGAAACTTTCATCGAGCACTCCAAACAGGCTGTTCGCGATGTATCCCACGCCGTTGATAAGGCCTCGGCGCTGACGCAGTGTCCCAAGTCGCGTGCCAGAATGCTGACTTAGTAGTACTTGGTTGTAGTGCTCAAGTTCCGAGAACGCGTGACGTAGTTGGAGTACGATTACGTCACAGTGAACTTGGTCTTGTATGGAATCACATGTTTGTTTGAGAGATTGAATGTATTTATTGAATGTTGTAGTCGAATGCCAATATGAATCCATGCTGTAGTAAACTACAAGTTTCCAATCATCTCTGATTAGCATCATGTTTGACACTTTGTCAAAATACAAACTTTGGTTTGTTTGGAATGGAGTTATTTTCATGTTGCATTCTGAACTTGTGATGAACGTGAAGAATAACATCAGCGTAGTGACCAACGTTGTAAAATTAAACTTGCTGTTCGTTGACCTCCTTGTTGCGGGTTCTTTATCTTGTTGCTGGTCAACTTCTTGCTGTTTTTCTCGCGCCTTGTCGCACTGTGAGGCAACTTCTTTGTGTTCTAAAAGTACGGATACTTTTATGACAGGACGTTTCATTGTGCCGCCCTTTGTTTTTAAGGTCACGACACGCACGTGGCCGTCCTTGCCTGGATGTAGTTCTACGACCCTTCCCATCATCCACTTGCCGGCTGGTAGGTTGTCGTCGTGGATAAGAACAATATCATCCAACTTGATATTGGATTGCGGTTGCCTCCATTTGCTTCTCACAGTTAACTGAGCGAGATACTCAGTGCGCCATCTTTTCCACAGATCTTGTAAGATTTTCTGTGTTAGCTGCCAGCGTGTGCGCATATCTCTTTCAGTCTCAACTAACGTTAACGCAGGCCCACCAGTTAAAAAGTGAGACGGGGTTAAGAAATTTAAGTCTTCGGGATCTTCTGAGATTGCACACAACGGTCTTGAGTTGAGACAGGCTTCAATTTGTGTTAGAAGTGTGGTGAACTCTTCATACGTCAATTTCTGTTCACCAATCACTTTCTTGAGGTGTTGCTTGAAACTTTTCACGGCTGCTTCCCATAGGCCTCCTGCTGATGGCCAAGAAGGAGCGTTGAAATGCCATGTGATCTCCATATCTGCGATCTCAGACAATAGCTTGTCGTCAATAATTTCCTGCAGTTCTTGATACTCCTTTTGTAGCACCTTGCTTGCTCCTACGAAGTTACGACCATTGTCACTATACAAATGACAAGGAGTGCCTCTTCTAGCTGCCATCCTGCGTAAGGCGGCGATAAAAGATGACGTTGTAAGGTCGGAGACTAGTTCCAAATGCACGGCTTTCGTCACCATGCAAACAAATACTGCCACATATCCTTTAGTGGTCTTGACACCACGGCCCTTGTTGGTTTTGATATAGATATGACCAGTAAAATCCACGCCAGTATGCATAAATGGACGAGATGGAGTGATTCTTGCTGCAGGTAAGTCTCCCATCAGAGGTTGTAGTTTTCTTGGTCTTTGTTTTCTACAGATAACGCATTCACGTAGTTGTTTTTTAGTTGCATTATTTCCCCCAATAATCCAATATTTTTGTCTGATGTTTGCTAAAGTAATTCGAGCTCCGCCGTGAAACGTGAGTTTATGCGCGTGTTCTATAATTAATTCTGTCAGACGATTCTGATGAGGTAAAATTGTAGGGTGTTTAAGATCAGGATTGATTGCAGCATGATGCAGTCTCCCACCCACACGAAGTATTCCTTCTTCGTCAAGAAACGGGTTCAAATTCAAAATCTTGCTTGTAGTAGACACTTGGTTGGTTTTCTTTAGGTCATGTATTTCTTGTTGAAATTCCGCTTGCTGGATTTCTTTGATTATAACAGCCTTTGAATTGCGAAGCTCCGTTAATGTTAAGTAGAGTCCTGTTGGCCTCTTTGACTTTCGGATTAGCCAGCGCCGTAACCATGCTAGTACGTGTACAGCCATTGTGAATGAGTTAACTCTGCTAAGGATTTTGTAGACGACGCTGTTGTCTTTTGTCATATCTTGTGTTACAGCATGAACGTGCTTGTTAGGATCTTCTTCGTCAGTGAAATTTGTTCTGGGATTGGTCTCGTTCTCCGGGCTATAGTAAGGTAGCCATGCAGGTCCATTCCACCACAGAACATGTTCCATTAGCTTCAGACTTGTTAATCCTCGGCTAGCGCAATCTGCGGGATTCTCCGCTGACTTAACATATCGCCAGCATCCTGAAGGCATTTCTTTTGTTATTTGTCGCACCCTGTTGGCAACAAAAACTCTCCAGCGATCGGGATTCCCTTGTATCCATCCCAGAGCCGCCATGGAATCAGTCCACCCGTAAACCTTGATGTCGTGACCGATGAGACTTGTCTTTACTTTAGCCATTACTTTAGAAAGCAGAAATGCCCCACTTAATTCCAATTTGGGCAAAGAGATGCTTTTGTTGTAAGGTACCAATCTTGATTTCCCAACCATTAAAGTTATTTTAGTTTGACCTAGATTTGTTATTTTACAATAAACGACACATGCATATGCCTTCTGCGATGCGTCGCAAAATCCATGTAACTCGATAGTACGTCCGGCCGTGTCAGTGCCTATCCATCGAGGTATTTTGCATCGATTTATGTTTAATATATCTTGTTTAATATTTATCCATTCTTGGTTGATCTGCTCTGGAATCTTGTCATCCCATTGCAGGTTTTTCTCCTTCCAGATGTCTTGAAAAAGTACTTTCATCTTGATGGAAACTGGAGTGAGCCATCCGAGAGGGTCAAAGAGTCTGGATATCTCTGACAATAACTTCCGCTTCGTAGGATGTGTGTCAGTAGAGTCGTCAATCCTGGATTGAAATGTGAAAATATCTTGTCCAGGATTCCAGTGAAGGCCTAATGTTTTCGTTGACTCTGCTTGTTTGAAGTCGTAACGGTCTTGCTCGCAACCCTTGTCGGTTTTGTCTTGTACTTCTTGAAAATTGGACCTCCATTTTCGTAAATTGAAGCCACCTGTCTTGAGAAGTAGCGTCAAATCTTGCTGTAATTGTTGTGCTGACTCTACAGTATCGGAACCGTGTAACAGGTCGTCCATATAGAAGCATTCTTCAACTATTCGAGCTGCATATGGGTAACTTGATCTCTCATCGTTAGCTAGCTGCCTGAGCGTCATCATTGCTAAAAACGGAGCGGCCTTGGTGCCGTATGTGACCGTAGTTAGTTGGTACTCTTGTACAAACTGGTCAGGGGAATCTCGCCAAACTATTTTTTGTAAGTTTTGGTCGTCTTCATGTACCCAAATTTGGCGAAACATTTTTTCAATGTCTGCGATAAAGGCTACTCGATGTTGCCTCCACTTCAGTATTAGGGTCATAAGGTCTTTCTGAAGGTTGGGTCCTGTATGCATACAATCGTTTAAACTAGTCCCAGTAGAAGTTTTTGATGATGCGTTGAATACTACTCGGAGGGACGTAGTTATTGACTCATTACGTAGTACGCAGTGATGCGGCAGAAAGTTCTCAAGTTTCTTGTTGCTATGGGCCGGTTTCATGTGGCCGAGCGATAAGTATTCATCAATGAATGCCTTATATTCTTTTGCAATAGACTTGTTTCTGTTGAGCTTTCTTTCGATTTGAAACAATTGAGCAATAGCCTTATGTTTGGATTCTCCAATTTCCGTGTTGAAATTAGACTTTAGTGGCAATCTCACTTGATATCTTCCGTCTTCCAATCTTGTTGTGGTTGACTCATAAAATCGAATGCATTCTTCATCTTCATATGTTGTTTGGGCGTCTTCGTGTATATCTTCTATCTCCCAAAAATGTTGAATGTCTTGAATATTGTTAAGGACTACGTTACATTGTAGACTTGGTACTTCGCCGAACAAAATCCACCCAATGCGTGTTTCTTGGGCAATATAATTACTTGAATCTTCTCGATGCACATTATTCATGATAATTTTAGCGTATATATCCGCACCCAATAATATGTCAACAGGGTTGCTTATATAGAACTGTGGGTCAGCCAAATCAATTTGTTCTAAAAATGCCCATGATGGCCTAGAGAATGTCGTGTTCGGCAGGTTTCTTGTTAGATTCTTCATTATGAGAACTTCAGTGCTAAACGTATAAGTGTCATCCAATGAGGTACATTGAATGCTCAGTATCCCTTTGCATGTCTTGTCATTCATGCCGACGCCTGTAATAACTCCCTTACATTTCTGTCGGGGCAACCCTAGCTGTTGCGCTGCTTTTTCGGTGATTAGCGAAATTTGTGACCCTTGGTCGATAAGGGCTCGCATTGTTCTTTTCATCCCATCAGTTCCTGACACCTTGATAATTGCGGTTGCTAAAATAACTGTCGACGCAAGCTTTTGCTGTGCAACGTGAGCCGCGTGACTTGACTCTTGCTCAGACAGCACGTGGCCGGATGCGCTATGCGTCGTACTAGCGTTTGTAAAAACATCGTGAAGCAAAGTATTATGTTGCCCTTTATTTATTTATTTTATTTATTTAACAATTTATGTACACACTAAATATAGAGAAGAAGAAAGGAACAGAAAATAGTACAAAGGTGATGCTTATTTCTAAAGAAATCTCTTCCAGCATACCTGCGAAAGGAGATACTAAAAAAGAGATGTAGACATAGTGTGTAAAAGAAGGAGAGAAAATGGAATACATACAGCATAAAACTAATTAAATATATACATACTCATACATACTACTATAAATATACTATACTAACTATACAAACTTACTACTTACTTACTTACTATAAAAACAATAAAATAACAAACAATAAATAGGTACTTATGCAATTATGACGATATGGATAGGTAATGATCTTTCACTCTTCTCTTAAAAACAGCAACCGTTTGGCAGTCTCTAATGTCAGGTGGAAGTGAATTCCACAACCGGACGGCGTGGACAGTGAAGGAATAGGAGTAGAAGTCGGTAGAGTGCGGAGGGGATTTGAGGAGGTTCCTAAGATGCGACCTGCAAGGTGCATCAGAGGGACGAGAGTAGGAAAACCGTTCCCGCAGATAGGATGGCGTTTTAGGGTTGTGTAGGATGTTAAATAGCAGACACAATATCCGAGAGTTCCTGCGAAGTCGAATTGGGAGCCACTTGAGCATTTTGCGAAAATGAGAAACATGATCGTACTTTTTAAGATTAAAAATGAAACGAATACAGATGTTTTGTAAGCGCTCAAGTTTATTTAAAAGCTCCTCGGTGGCATCCAAATAACAGGCATCAGCGTAGTCAATGATGGGTTGTATGAGAGTTTGCGCAAGGGAGATTTTGGTGTTCAATGGCAAGAAGCTCTGGAGGCATTTCAATGAGTGAAACGTGTAGTGCACTTTGCGACTAACCTCAGCCACATGTGCAGTCCAAGATAAATAAGAATCTATTGTCACCCCCAGGTTTTTAGCCTTGATTGCGTAATCAATCTGAACTCCATTCAGCCAGAGTGGAGACAGCGACGCAACATCGAGCCTGTTCCGCATATACCTGCCGCCAATGATTAAGGCCTGAGATTTCCTAGGATTGATCTGCAGCCCGAAGGACCGCGACCACTCACTAATCAAATCCAGATCCTTATTCATGGCAGACACGGCGGCTTCTGCATCTTCCCTCAAGAAATGATGGTAAAGCTGCAAGTCGTCTGCATAGAGATGGAAGAAGGAGGAAATGACTCTGGTGACGGAGTTAATGAAAACAGAGAAGAGAAGAGGAGAGACAACGCCACCCTGAGGCACACCCGCGCTAAGAGGGCACCAATCAGAGAAAGATTCATCCAGATGAACACGCTGGGAGCGGCCTTTGAGATAGGAGTCAAACCAACTAATGGAGGAAGAGGAGAAATTGAGAGATTTAAGGATCCCCAGAAGGATGTCGAAATCAACTGAGTTAAAGGCGCTACTAAAATCAAGAAGAACAAGTAAGGTAAGTGACTTGTGGTCCATAGCCCAACGGATATCATCAGTAACCTTTAAAAGAGCCGTTACAGTACCTACTATGGCCAGGACGAAAACCAGATTGGAAAGTACTAAGAAGGTCATTCCTAGAAATGAAGGCCGAGAGTTGCTGATGGACAATGTGCTCAAGGACTTTAGAGAGATAAGGGAGGATGGAAATGGGTCTGAAATCGGTTGGTTCAACAGGATTAGAGATTTTGGGTAAGGGGATGATATGGGCTAGTTTCCAGACATCAGGAACAGTACAAGAAAACAAGGAATAGTTGAAAATGTGAGTCAAAACTGGGAGTAATGTGGAAAGGATAGGAGTAATCATTCTTAAGCTGAGATTGTCATTACCAACAGCAGAGGAGGAGATAGTAGCAATAGACTTTTGGACCTCAATTTCACTCACAGGCCTTAATTCAAAGGTAGGACATTGCGGCAAAGGCAAACAAGAAAGTTTATTTAAAGTTACCGACTTGACGTGCGGATCCAACGTAACAGGAGGGAGTGAAAAATGTTTGTTAAGAGCACACACATCAATGTCGTTACCTGAAACAACTAGGGACTTGCCAATGCCAACAGATTTTAAAAACCTCCAGACATCAGAAGAGTTGCGGTTATCGAGAGATTTGTGAAAGTAGCGTCTTTTGGCATCTCTACACATACGACTGCAGCGATTACGCAGCAATTTGTACGCAGCTAGATTGCGCTCGGAAGGACAGCGTTTCAGCCTTCTCTTGGCTCTGTCTCTACTTGCCATCGCATCCTTAATGGCAGGAGTAAGCCAAGGAGCCGGAACATACTTAACCTTTACTCGACGAATAGGGGCGTGACGATCATATAGACTAAGTATATTGCTGTTTAAAATACGAACCTTTTCGTTGATACACGAACTCTCAAGGATTTCCGTCCAGTCGATGCTACTGGCATCTTGCAATAATGCCTCCAGGTCTATGCCCTCATAGTTCCGGAGTAGAATGTAGCGCGGCTTGCGCTTAGGAGGGCGTAACTTATATGACAAGAAGACGAGATCATGATATGAAAAACATGCAGTAAGTTGTCCGTGGATAGAAACATTATTCGAATTGGATACAATTATCAGGTCCAAGAGAGAAGGGGTACAGTTAGGAAAATGATGAGTAGCAGACAGAGGCAAAATACTGAGATTAAAAGAAGAAAGGATAGATTGAAGTTTGTGAGTACGCGTATCATTTTTAAGAAGGCAAGTATTGAAATCACCCATCAGGACTACGTGGTCATATGCTGGACAAAAGTCATTTAAAAGCGAATCAAAAGAGTCAAAGTAGTCGATGCTGAGATTAGGACTATACACAACCCCCAGGAGCATTTTAACACGATGTAGTGTTATTTCCAGAAATAGATGTTCCGCTGACCCAGAGTACGGGGATGGAGATATGCTAACAACCTTATAAGGAATATCAGCACGCAAGTAAATCGCTACACCGCCACCACCCTTACCAGTTCTATCATTACGAATAAGAACAAAGCCTGGAAGGGCATAATGTACTGATAAAAGAGAGGGTTTAAGGAAGGACTCTGAGATCAGCAGAGCATCTATATGTGCACTGTTAAATGAAGCCAGAAGATCGGAGTAGTGGCCAGGAACACTCTGGGCATTAATGTGGGCTATGTTGAGATTGTTAGGGAGGTGGGAAAGCAAGGAGGAAATCTGATCACTGAGGATCAGAGGGGGGGAAGAACCACTTGCCGCACTGAGGAAACTGCTGGAAGAGGAAGAACAGGAGAAAAAATCATCATCAAGGTCGATATTGATCATAGTTTGCATAAGCAATAAAAAACAAAAAAAAAAAATACTAATAAAATACTAATAAAATATAGTAAGGATGGTATTAAAATTACTTAACTAAATCACTTAACTAAACTTGGCTATTATTGTTTGCTTAAACAACAATAGACGAAAACACAAATAACTGATAAAGTCACCTAGTCGCCGTAGCTGGTAGAGCAATAGTAAAAATAAACTGTAGGTACGTAAAAATGTGAAGGAGAGCTAACAGAAACATTAAAAGAAAGAAAAAAAAAAAATTACCAACTAGAATACCAGCCACAACATTTGTAGGCACATAATAATAAAAGCAGAAGTGGAATGGAACGTTAACTTGCAACAATAAAAATGACATTTGACACTGACAGTGACAGCGATACTTTAACAAACCTCACGTCATTACAACAAAAACACAAAACATCTACCGGCTAGTAAATTTATAAACTAAAGTAGTAATAAATACGAATTATAAAAAAAAAAAACTATGGGTAGATCAACGAACATTTAAACAAGTACCGACTATAACCGTTGTAGGTGTAGCGATCTAAGAAAAACATGGTACCAAGTTTATCGACGAGCCTTCCTCACAAGCTTCCTTTTGGGGGTTGAGGTGACAGGCGACGCAGATGCCGCTGCTGGCGATGTAGCATCAGCAGGCACGGGGTCACGGGGAGAGGCAGCACGGGCGAGATCGGGATAAAGCGCAATTAAAGTTTCAAGCTCACCCATAGATGATATCGTCCGGCGTGACTTGTCAGGTGCCAGGACCATGATCTTCCCTTCAGCAGACCAGCAGTTGTTGATACTGAAGTGCTTGCGGGCTGCCATAAATACCTGGTGTCGTGTTTTGGTTAGGAACTCCGAGATAGTGATACCGGTGCCCTTGAATGTAGTTTTGCCATCCCAAACTAACCGACGATACTCCAAACCACTGAAACGTACCAGCACCGGTCTAGTTTTACCCTGGGAGGCTCCCAGTCTGTGGCAAACTTCTAGATAGTCCGTTTTGAAGTCATCTATCTTCAGTTGCTTGGAGATGATGTCGAGAATTGAGTCACTCAATTTCTCATTAGGTTTCTCTGGAATACCGTGAAACAGCAAAATCTTACGTCGCATCGCAGTCTCATGCCTGTCCAGACTCAAAGATAGCAGTTCTATCTGTGTCTTGATGTGAATAAATGTTTGACAGACAAAGGACTTGAACTCTGAGAAATCCAGTGAAAGCGAAGCAAGATCTGAGTGCACAGGAATAGGTCCAGCTGTAGCTCTCTGCAGCTTATCCTCGTACTCGCGCATGCGAGAGCTGAACAGCTTCTCCATTTGCTCCATGCTGTGCACAAGTTGGTTGTCCATGATGAGTTGAAAATTTGCAGTGTTGTGGTTGATGTAGAGAGAAAGTGAAAGGATAGTAGAAAGCGAAGGTGGGTTTATCAATTAATTAAAACATTAAAATGGAAGAAAATAACTATTAACTATTTTTAAATAAAAATTAAATAAGGAAGCACCAAAAATACGTTTGTATGTACAGCCTACCCACATGGGAAAAAAGCCCCTTTGGCAACGTTTACTTGACGTGCATTTTTTTTCGTTGTGGTTGTACAGGCAATTTGTACAAAAATCAAGTTGTGTAATTGTTTTTCTTTTCAGCTCTGGTGCCATTGCTCTGAATTCCTTGCAAAAGTATATGCCATGATGGTTGTTGCATACTGGACAACGGATGGATGTAGGCTTCTGTGACGTAGTTTTGTTGCTGACATAGTACTGTTTACCTTGACTTGCTCTTGTGTTCCCTGAACTTGAAGGGGAATTTGATTTCTGTGTCGCATCTTGTTTGCGACGTGCGGACTCCATCGTGGTGAACTTGTTTTCCAAAAATTCCAAATATTCTTTCAAAGAAGGTAGTTCTCTTGGTTGTTTGAGTGAATTAAAATATTCATTTAAAGTTTCCGAATCCATTTTTTGCGTGAGCAGGTGTACTATTATTGGGTCCCAGGTGTCAATTGTAATAATAAAAAATAAAAAAAATATATTTATATTGAATGCTAGGTGTTTTCCTGTTGTGAAGCTACTGGGTTAAAATAAAATATGAATAGTGTATGTGTGCTCAAAATATAAGTTTAAAAATGAACCTCGGGCGCCAGAGCACACACCATGCTTACGGATTGTTCAGGCAGCAGGCATTAAGAACCTTTAATCTGCTAGCGGGGGGCATCAATAAAAGTAGAACAAAGTTATAAGAAAAATCTAACTTTATTTGCCCGTAGGCTGCTGGGCTTAAAACTAAAACAATTGAAGATTCCTTCCTAAAGAAAAGAGTACTTATTTAAAACTAATAAAGAGGGTCAGATCATTATTGCATTTTTTTTTAATATTACAGTTAAAATTATACCAGGGCCAGAATAACCAGCCCACCACACACGATGCTCATCTCCTGGGTCCTCCACTCAGGCGTGCGTCCCAGGTGAGTTGGTGGGAGCCGCGCGTCCAAAGTTTATTTGTAGAAGGTAAAGGAAACACCTCATTGGGCTGAAAATACGAACAATTTTGTTACGTGACGCTATTACCAAAAATATGGCGTCGCAGGCCTTCCGAGAAAATCTATCAAATGTACTACTTACTGTTTCCTTCAAAATTCAAATTATTGTCCTCCTCATGCAGGACATCTAGATTATCAATTAAGGGTATGATTCCTGAAACAATGTAATATTTGCATCGATGAGCGTCGGACACTACGCAAACACAATTTTGAATTTGTATTGGAAAATACGAAGAACTCGCTTACCATTGAAATAAAACGGAATCCTAGGGGGAATCATGGAAGAGTACCGGCAGCTAACGCATTTCGGACTAATTTCTGGTGTCTTGCAACCCGATTATACGGATTTATTATCCAGCGATCTAGATCACCACCATTCTTCCAAAATGTTCAGTCGGAAAGTGACAGTTGTCAAAGACAAACTCCACAGCTAAGCAAAATCAGTGTGACCACTACACAAAAAAAATAATTTTAAAGAAATAAATCCGCTTTCATGTAACAGGCTTAAAAGACCCGTTACATTACATCCCTCCCCGAAAAATAAAAGAAAGGAACTTTCTTTTATTAGAAAGCAATCTTCAACCAAATAAACCAAACCTAATTACTTTCTAATTCCAAATAAAAGAAAAAAATCATAAAAGATTCAAAGTGTAAATGAATTCTGAAAACGTCAAGCGACTAAGTATCAAGAACTCTATAAAAGCAAAAAATACAAATAACAAAAAAGAAATCTGTGAAAAACAGAATAAAAAAATAAGTTATAAAACTTAGATAAATGAAACGAAGAGAGAAATCTCTTACCGCTTCCAAACTACAACCTTTAGTGCAGTTAGGCACCTTCGCCACTGACTAAAAATTTCGAACAAACTCGAACAATATACCAAAACAAACTACAACTTTTGGTACAATTAGGCACCTTCGCCACTGATCAAAAATTTCGAATTAACAATATACCAACACAAAACAAACTACAATTTTTAGTGCAGTTAGGCACCTTCGCCACTGACTAAAAATTTCAATCCATTTGGAACAGTACAACCTTGAGTGCAGTTAGGCACTATCGCCACTGACTACTAGGTCAGCTGCTTCCAACTCTACCATCTCTAGAGTGCAGTTAGGCTCCATCGCCACTGACTAACTCCGTGTTCTACAATCCAAAAAATATTTGAAAATCCAAACAAAAGTTTTCAAATAAAGCTGAAGGACTTTATTTAAAAATATTGTTACAGGAACAACCTGCAACAAAACAAAGAAAAAAAAGCGTATTGTGATCGGCTCATCACCACCGAATTCCCGAGCACAACAGCTGCAAAAGAATGTGAATGCTGTGACTGGCTCAACACTACCAATCTCCCAGACACAAACAAATTCACAAAAAAACATTGAGATCTCCAATGAGAAATCTCAATAACAAAAGTGCGAAACCCAAAGTTTCACAATGCGATCGGCACACCACCACCGAACTTCCGAGCGCAAAGAAAAAGAATGACGAAAGTCAAAAAAAAATCCCGCATTGTGATTGGAACAACAATGTCCAACACAATGGAAAAGGAAAAAATATGGCCAGGGCCAAAATCCCACATTGTGACCGGCACAACACCACCGACCTTCCGAGCACAATGGTAAGAGTCGAAATCAAGGTCAAAAATTACACCAAGATCCAAAAAAATGATAAGGCATTTTGCAACAAAAGTTACAGAATGACCCTAAAAAGCAAAGTCCAGGATGAACGCGTTACTAACAAAGTCAAATCTGATCATTAAAAAGAATGAAACTCTAGTAAAAATGAGAAACAATTCTGACAATGAACAAAACAAAATAGGTTTAAAAATCGATTACTATTTATAACGAAGAGGAAATAGAATGATTTTAAACTATGAAAAAAAGTGAAGATTACAAAAACTTGAAATTGAATTTAAGTCTTTTAATCCCAAAGTAAAATTACCTGAAGTGTAGGATCATATAAGATTCTAATAAAATGTAAACAGGTAAAAAGGTTACCCTTCAAAAGAAAATAGAATCATATATAATCCAACAAAAACAAACAAAACATAAATAAGATCCTTCGATGTGAAAAATAGTTAGTGTGAAAAAAAATAGTATTAAATTAACCAGAATGACCTAAGCTTTATTTTAGAAAGAATCGAATTGGAATCTAATAAATTATAGTGAAGTTACCTAACATAATAATAAGTTTCAAACAGCGATAGCCTTTCATACATCATTCTAACAAAAGCTGATCTTCACACAAAAATACTCAATAACAAAACAAAGTCTAAAAGTTCCCAAAATTAAAATTTAATAATATCTTTAACATGATAACGCCCCACTGAACCTTTATTTAAATCTTTCAAAACATAGACGTTATCTGAAACCTTTTCAGTTATTTTACACTTTACAAACTTAGGTGCAAGCTTAGCCGAAAAATATGCAGGCGCATGAGATTGAACAAAACTTCTTCTCCACACCATATCACCCACATCAAAAGAAATGACTTTCCGACCTTTATTATAATAAGCGGCATTTCGCTTATACCCCTTTAACAAGTAAGCTTGAACTTTAACAAAAATATCACTAAGTGAACTAAGAGAAACTGCATAAGCATTCCTATTTGAAATTTCTAGTTGAGTTAAATCTTCAACAGAACTACTAAAATGATGTAATGACGCATCAAGAATAAGCTCCCTACCAAACATCAGAAAGTTAGGAGTAAACTCAGTAGCAAGGTTTACACTATTATTTAAAGCTAATTGAACATTGGGCAAAAAACTTGACCAAGTTCTATGATCATCTTTAACAAAACACGATATGCAGGTTTCGACCGTTTTATTATACCTCTCAACAGGATTATTTTGAGGTGTATACAAAGTATTATAAAATATTTTGGTTATATTAAAACCTTTCATAAAATCTACAAAATGTTTTGAAGTAAATTGGGTTCCATTGTCACAGACTACTATTTTTGGACAACCAAACTTAAGAAATATTTCTTTTTCAAAATGTTTACAAATTACTCTAGTGGTAGCATTGATCATTGGAAAGAACCAGCAATATTTAGTAAAAACATCTACAACCGAAAGTATGTATCTATGACCAGAATAAGTTTTAGGTAGAATTCCTATGATATCAACGGATAGCATGAGCATGGGACGATCAACCTTTTTAGGATTAATCATAATACCAAAGGGTGGAGATGTAGTATGTTTATAAGCTTTACAAGTATCGCAAGTCAAAATGTATTTATGAACATCATTAAACATTCCCTTCCAAAAATAATGTTGTTTTAATTTCTTCAAGTCAGGCAATTTAGAGAAAGGAGGAAAGTTTTTTTCGAATATTTTCATTCACAAGCGCATTCAAGGAATTAAACGAAGGCAACGCTTGAGCCGTAAAAGCCGAAGAAGAGTGAGCGATTCTCGAGTCAAAGGGGTTGTTAACATCTGTGACATTAACCATCTCATGAACTTTCTCAGCAGCATTCACATCAGCAGCAGTACCAGTATCAAGATCACCCGATTCCTGAAGCGGCGGAAACTGAACTCCCTTGTCCATGATTAACAAAACAGCAAGTCGAATAAGAAGCGATAAGCAAGAACTAAACGTCAAAAAGTTTTAAGATTTGAAAATAAATTCTCAAGTTTGAGGTTAAGTATGAAAGTCAATGTGGTTTGCCCATGAAAAATTACTAAGTTAAATATTGTTTTAAAAAAGTGCAATAATCACTTACAAACAGCTTAAGTCTAGTTAAATTAAATGTACAATATTGTACTTAACAATTAGATTAAATTAATTACATACAAAGTTAAACTTAGTTTTTTAAAATAACTTTCCTGTTGAGTGCAACAACTAAACGCGGTCTATACTATAAATATGTTGGTTTTGCTAAGAAAAAACATGTTATTAAAACAAACAAGTCAATAAACAAAATTATCAATTGTAAACACCAAACATTGTTTACAAAGATTCACCAAAATAAGTTAAGTACTACTTATGAGTCAAAAACTAAAATAAACACAAAGTTATTAAAATAACAATGATGAACAAACAAAAGACTCATAGGTTAATTAATTATTGTGCAATAATGACCATATATACTCATAAACAAGCACCAGACAACCTACTTCAAGTCCCTGTTCGCTGAGCGACAATTGTAATAATAAAAAATAAAAAAAATATATTTATATTGAATGCTAGGTGTTTTCCTGTTGTGAAGCTACTGGGTTAAAATAAAATATGAATAGTGTATGTGTGCTCAAAATATAAGTTTAAAAATGAACCTCGGGCGCCAGAGCACACACCATGCTTACGGATTGTTCAGGCAGCAGGCATTAAGAACCTTTAATCTGCTAGCGGGGGGCATCAATAAAAGTAGAACAAAGTTATAAGAAAAATCTAACTTTATTTGCCCGTAGGCTGCTGGGCTTAAAACTAAAACAATTGAAGATTCCTTCCTAAAGAAAAGAGTACTTATTTAAAACTAATAAAGAGGGTCAGATCATTATTGCATTTTTTTTTAATATTACAGTTAAAATTATACCAGGGCCAGAATAACCAGCCCACCACACACGATGCTCATCTCCTGGGTCCTCCACTCAGGCGTGCGTCCCAGGTGAGTTGGTGGGAGCCGCGCGTCCAAAGTTTATTTGTAGAAGGTAAAGGAAACACCTCATTGGGCTGAAAATACGAACAATTTTGTTACGTGACGCTATTACCAAAAATATGGCGTCGCAGGCCTTCCGAGAAAATCTATCAAATGTACTACTTACTGTTTCCTTCAAAATTCAAATTATTGTCCTCCTCATGCAGGACATCTAGATTATCAATTAAGGGTATGATTCCTGAAACAATGTAATATTTGCATCGATGAGCGTCGGACACTACGCAAACACAATTTTGAATTTGTATTGGAAAATACGAAGAACTCGCTTACCATTGAAATAAAACGGAATCCTAGGGGGAATCATGGAAGAGTACCGGCAGCTAACGCATTTGGGACTAATTTCTGGTGTCTTGCAACCCGATTATACGGATTTATTATCCAGCGATCTAGATCACCACCATTCTTCCAAAATGTTCAGTCGGAAAGTGACAGTTGTCAAAGACAAACTCCACAGCTAAGCAAAATCAGTGTGACCACTACACAAAAAAAATAATTTTAAAGAAATAAATCCGCTTTCATGTAACAGGCTTAAAAGACCCGTTACACAATGTTGACGCCTAAATTCTTGATACCATTCAGGCACTCGGTTGCTACGTCATGAATGCGTTTGATGTGATTTGATGTCGCTTGTTGCATAACTGGGATATTCATTAAGGTGCTCATATGAGTGGAGAAAATGAGTTTCTTGTTGTTGTAACGATGGTTCAATATTTCCCAGCACGTAATATAGTTATCCGAACTAATCGGAAGATGTTGTATCAGGCGTTCTGGTTCACCTTTAATCTTGCTCTTCAGGAACTGCATTTTTTGTGCTGCAGATAAACATGGGTTGCCGTGAATGGCCTCGGTGAACAGGTCCTTGAACGAAACCCAGTTTTGGTAATTTCCGTTAAATATAGGAATATCCAGTTGCGGCGTAGACTTTTCTCGGTGCGATACAGACCATAATTTACGGTTTATTTCTTTCTTGATCTTAAAATACATTTGCTCCTGTTGCGTGTATGAAGTTTCGTAATTTGCGTCTGTTTCATCAAGTTCACTGTCTATTTTCCAATGCAGGTCATCGATGGCTTTCCAACGTGCTTCAAGAGTTTTCAAAATGTCTTCAAACTCCCATTTTTCTTCTACTGCCGACAAATCTATATTCGTTATGAAACGACCAAGGGCTTTGAAGTTACTACCTTGTTTACGTAACTTTTCATCAAATTTGCTATCAGTTCCCCGAGTAGTATACTCCGGTATTGGCATTGGACTCAACGGGGTAGTTCTGCCTTCCGTGGCCGCAGCACCTGGTTGCTGGCGGCTGAACAGAGGTGGCTTGATCAAACCTGCTCTCTGAATTGATTCTCTAACTTCCAAGTAGAACGCCTTGGTTTCTTCGTAGTGGTTTCCGATAAAATAGTCATGCGTCTTGTCTTCGTACATGCACAGCGTTTCATGATTTTTCTGAAACTCGTTCCAATAGCTGTCCAGAGTTTCAATTCTTTTCTTGATGTATTCTGTAGTTTTGCGATCTTGACCATCTTTCTTGAAATTGGTCCAAAGTAGTTGCATGCCACTGACGGCAACATGTTGTTTTTGAAGTAGGTCTTCCATCTTGATTCTTGATAAATAGGATAATCAAATAACTGTAGTGATTTTCCCTGCTAATTTTTGTGGAGTACTATCGCCGTCAACTTGCTTGATACTTGCTGTAGATCGATCTTTGTTTTGGGTTGCTAGCTAGCTTTACTTGATGTACTTGACGAGGCCTTGTTGCCAATATAATTACTTGATGTTCGCCTTGATGCTGCTTGTATTCTTGGACTGCTTGCTCTAGTCACTTGTTCAGTGTGAGTGCTCTGATATCTTCCCGTGTGATCTTATGCGCCTTCTCAATTCGTGTCGGTGAGACCCGCTTGTGGGAGGCCGACTGAACCGATTCGCAACCACACGAGAAAAATAAAGAACACAACACTTACGCTCGAAGGACCATATGTAGGGGTTCTTGCTTGATAAAACACTTGATTGTTTCGATGGAAGACAAAATGTTCTTGTTGACGTCTTGATAAAATAATAATTGCTTATTACCAAGGTGTTTACAGTAAAACGGCCGAATGTGTACTCAATTATATTTCAATGATATTCACATTACAATAACTATAAATGCTTATGTTAACGAATTAATAAAATGCTATGTAATCATACACAAGTTATACTAATTAAAGCTTTATTCAATTTACAAAGACCTCAAAATCAAAACGGTTCACAAACGATTTACAAAAAGTTGTTCTCTAAACAATGCTAAGACTTGACTATATTTCAACATACAAACTAAATACACTACTCAACAAAGTCGAGGATAATGAGGCAACTGTACCAACTGCCGACATTTGAATGCAGGTCTATCCTTGCCGATCATGTCTCATATGATATCATATAAAGTTGGGCAATACTGTGACCAACCAGCACGGTCATCGCTCACCAATATCGACTCTGCCAACATTAGGTTAATTAATTCCCAAGACTTGGTTGAATAGTGTAAAGAAGTTGATAATGTGGACATGACCGAAATTACGCAAAAAATATATTTAATTCCCTTCGATCCACGACACAGAACAAACACAGCCACTTTAACATAATTCGCGACGTTTGCCTAAAATACGTTTACCATTCTACGTGAATCAATTTCCAAGTGATTTCTAATACAAGCCGACGTTACTTCACTGGACTTGACGATTTTTTAACCGTTTACTTAACTCACACATTGACATCACTGCATCATATGTATTAGAAACCAGAAATATCCACTTCTAACAATGTTCGAATAAACGAACAGTAGAACGTGGGCGGAGCTATTGCGAGAGTTGAGCCATCGCGTGGTGCCACCGTGCTGCCGCGCTACAGACAGTCCATGGTGTCCTCCTTGACGATGAGCGGCGGCGCGTAGTCCCCGTGGTGCGTGCCGAACGAGTACTTGTACGGGTTCTGGAATGTTACAATACATCACGAGTACCGCACGACACTAAAATACGCATTAAAAACAAATGTTGGAGAAGAGTAAGTTTTTACCAGTCCGTGATTAGACCTGTCGTATTGTATGAATCAGAATGGGCTGTGAAGAAGATGAAAAACGATTGCATGTAGCGGAGATGAGAATGTTGAGATGGATGTGTGGAGTGACAAGAATGGATAAAGTAAGGAATTAATATATTAGAGGAAGTTTGAAAGTGGCACCTGTTACTGAAAAATTGAAAGGAAGTCGTTTGGCTTGGTATGGACATGTAATGAAGAGGGATGAAACGCATGTGACCAAAAGAGTGATGGACATTAATATTAATGGATGGAGAGGGAGAGGAAAGCCAAAGAAAAGATGGATGGATTGTGTGAAGACTGATATGAAAGAGAAAGGAGTAAATGATGCCGTGACGTCTGACAGGGGAGAATGCAAGAAGAAGACGTGTTGCGCCGATCACAAATAAAATGGGGAAAGGGCAGGAAGAAGATGATGATGATGATGACGGATGGAGAGGAGGGCAAGGATTGTGTAAGGAATGATGTGCAAACAGGAATAAATATTGGCGTTACGGCTGACAGGGGGCGAACAACTTGTTGCGCCGAACGCAAGTAATATGGGACAAGGGCAGGGAGATGACGATAATGCGTCGCCATACTTGTAAGTTAGAAATGTGAGGCAGCCTGCACCCATGTAGTGATGTAGGGAGAGCTGGAGAGGTGGGTCATGTTACCTTCTTGACGTTGTAGAGGTCGGGCGGGTAGGCGGCGGGGCCGGGCGTGCGCGTCGCCTTGCCCGCGCCCTCCAGCCGCGCACCCAGCGAGTACACCGGCTGCTTACACCGGTACACGTTGGTGTCCTTCTGGAAGTAGACGGCGGGCCCCGGCGACTTGGCCTTGAGGTTGAAGCCCACGCGGGCTCCCATCGTGTAGGCTGGCGTGCCGGAGCCCAGGCGCAGCGCGTACGCGTTGGGTGCGGGGCCCGGCCGCTTCAGCGAGAAGCCCAGCCGCGCGCCCATGGAGTACACGGGGGCCCGCGGCTCGCGCATCGGCGGGCACCGCTCGGGCGCGTGGGCCCCCGGGCCCGGCGTCCGCAGCGTCGAGCGCGTCGGGAAGCGCGCCCCGAAGCTCCAGCAAGGAGACGACATGTTGCCATCGCGCGTCACGCGCTCGATGCGGTAAGTGGGCCCCGGGCCCAGCCCCTTGACGCGGTAGCCCGCGTTGGTGCCGAACGAGTACATGGGGTTGCGGTACCGCGAGGGGTCGTGCTGCGGGAAGCCCACCGTCGTCGGCAGCTTGTACGCGCCCGGCCCGGGACCTGACACGCAAAGTTTTAATAATATTAGCTGGCGAAACTTCTTCATTATAATCATGTAAATACGATAATACAACTAAATAAACCAGTTAATTAATTTATTTTTTATTTATTTATTTAAACTTTATGCACTAAATGTACAAAGGCGGACATTTTCTACCAGTCTACCTTAGGGTGATGCAGAGATAAAACTGTAGGTGCAAGAGTAAAGAAAATTTTGACGAATAAAATATAACAATAAATACTTAAATACATACATACAATAAATTATAAAAAGTGAGGAAAGACAAAAAACAATTTAAAAAAAAATGTTGATGAAGAAAACAAACAAATTAAATGTGGGATAAGTCTGCCAACTTCTTATGTAAGTACTCCCGAGCTTTCATTTTAAAAGTGAGCCGACTGGTTGCCATCCTGATATTCAAAGGGAGCGCATTCCAAAGAAAAACCGCCTGTACAGGAAAGGAAGATTTGAGAACACCAGAGCGGTGAGTAGGACATCGTAGAAGGCGATTATTGGAAGAACGAAGATCCTTGCTGTGCGCAGAGCATAAATACTGGAAGTGAGAAGTCAGATAAGAAGGAGAAGTGGGTTTGTCTAGAAGAGAAAACAGAGTTGTCAAAGCCCTTAACGCTCTGCGCTGCCTGATGGGTAACCATTTTAAGCGCAACCGATGTGCGGACACATGATCATAGGTACTTACGGAGATTAAATACGAATCGAATGCAGTTATTTAGTTGTATCATCGTGTCTAAATTATTAAACACGACTTACTGTAGCCTAGGAATTTGAACTTTGTGAAGCGTCTACTATATGCCCAGGATTCCTGACAGAAAAAACCCCAACAAGGTAGGACCCCAAGCTCTGCAGTCGCGCTGGCGGCCACTAGCCCGACCAGAGCACCACTTCAGATATATAGAGAGTAAAAAACCTCTTCACGAAGCCGAAAGCAACATGATCTCCCCGTCATTGCGATCATTTTTTTGTTCTACACCATACCTTCTAGTTACGAAAATATTGGGGGCCAAAGTTACTACTAAGTGACAAGTTTTTATTAAAATACATTGTAAGATTTTTACTTTTAACACCGCGACTAATCTGTGCCGCGACCGGCGTCCCGCGTATATGTCACCGTAAAATTGTCAAACACGTTATTTTATTACAATATAACGTGTTTCTCTCTAGTGATATTGTAATATCTCGAATTATTGTCAACTGAACATACAGAAGTATCTCTGCCCCCATAATCGGGACTTGGGGCACCCCCCCGTTAGGTTAGTTAGGTTCCTTTAAACCCTGCACTCGGAAATAGGGGGGCCCCGCGAAGCGGGACTCCGACGACTACGCTTTTTAGGGGAATATAAAGTGTTTTAAGGTTAGGTTATAATAATCGGTATTTCTCAGGAATGGTACCTACAATATCTTTTCATGAGAGTTGTACCACTGGGCAAGGAGGACCCCTCCTTCCCTCCACACCGCGTGAGTTGACTACCATCGCATGCATTTCACGAAAAATAATGCGTTTTTTGTAAGCAGTATGTTCATTTGACAATATTTCGAGTTTTACAATATCGCTAGAGATATTACAATATAACGTATTTGACAATTTTACGGTGACATATATAGGTACTATTCAATCCATCCACCTGTGTTTTGATTGCGTTGCATTGAGTTCTAACAAACATGATTCTTCACCCCAAAAAAAAAGTCGTGTCCCAGTAATCATTTTAACAAAGTTATTTAGTTTGATCTACAGAATGCTTGGTTGACGGCTTCGTGGTGAAGTTGTTTACACCCTCTATGGTTGAAGGGTCGGCGCTCTTCATGTTTACATCTTGCATGGTTTGCGGGAATATCATAAACGACGACTTCCAACATAGCATTGCAATAACTGTAAATGCGGTCACATGCTGCTTAAAAAACTCGGAGGAGCAGTGCAGTCAGTGCAGGGCGCCAGTTCAACACAAGCTTAAGAGAATCACTCACCCAACGGTTTCGACGTCATTTTGTGTGTTTCTTGTTTGTTTTAGATTTAGTTTTCACTGAAATTTAATATCATTGAATTAATTTGCGGTGTGTACAACTACGGTAATTTTGACATGGATCCGTCGGCCACGACTGTTGAAAACAAATGAAGTTTCAAACGTCGAAACTTTGCGGCGCGTGCCTTGTGATGTCCAGCAGCAAGGAGGCCGCAATGAGAATGTAAGTGTAGTTTACTGTATTATAGCAGGAGCTACTCACAGCTTGCTGCGGGTGTCGATTACTTAGTTGGCCCAAAACTTCGCCATTAGCACGGTGTTCTGGGGCCACAGAGGGCAGGAAAGGAGATGGAACATTTGTTGTAGCGCAGCTCTACACCCTACCGGTCCTGGTCCATTGAGGTAGCCCCACTTCACGAGGTGGGAATTATATCTTCGGTTCGGAGTCGGTTCAGTTTCAGGTGGACCTCGAAAGGTTCTAACCTTGCAGGACGATGCGTTGGTACATAGAGAGTGGGTGCGGGGTGGGGGTAAGGTCGGCACAGTTTGCATCGGTCGTCTGGTATTGTGTACGGGACGCACTGCAGCACACGTCGATGCCAGTACCCAGCGGGGAAACTATCGCAAGGAAATAACAAGAGGAAGGTACGGAGTTATGTATTTATTTTAAAAACCACGTAGGTAGGTACATATTATGGGTAGGTAGGTACTCACGGCAACACACAATCTGTACATTTCCAGTACCTAGGCATATTATTGATTAAATTCGAGCAACGATACTCATACAGTGTTAGTAACTAACAAACAGTAGTTGCTAGTGTGGAAAACGTGGCCTCGCTTTTAAAGATTTCCGCTTTTTGAGAGATCCGCATATTATTAAACTGGTTTTGTAAAGCTTGACTGGTCGTCGTGCGTATGGTACATGATGTCTATACGTATTTATAGGCAATAATTATATAATCACAATCAAGAATTCTAAGATCTAAGAACATAATTATAAACAAAATCTAAGTGTCGACTGTAGTAGCCGATCCACTTTTCAATAAAATAGCTCAAGTAGCGTAAACAAAGCGGTACCTACTATAGAACCACTGAGGACCGCCAGGCTACAGTAATGAAGACATCCCATGTCCGCTAAGAATGCATGACGAAGAATGACAACAGATAATATTAGAGCTAGAGTGGGCAGCGACATCTCGACGGAGAGCTAGCGTGGTGCCGCCGGGGACGCTCGCGCTGCCAGCGGCGCTAGCGGCGTGTCTTCCGCGCGCGCGCCCTCCTCGTCGCTCTCGTCGTCCGGCGAGCTGGCGCCCCACTGCGCACACAATGACACGACACACGTCACGCACGCCGCACTGAGCCGAGCTAGTCTCACACACACAGTGTACACGTCATCATCACCTGCTCGGAGAGCGGGTGGCGCACCAGCGCGCGGTACAGGTGCGCCAGGTACAGCAGGTTGAGCACACCCAGCGCGCGCAGCGCCGACTCGAACCCCACGCACCACGCCACCGCGCCTCCCGCCACCGGCCCTGTGGCACACGCACGTACATCACTAACTGCGGCTGCAGCTCCCGACCGCGAGCTATGGAGTAGCTTGTGGGAAGCTTCTATACGACTATATAGAGACTCTGGCTGTAACACCCCTAAAGTGTTCACTTTTTTTTTCATCAAACCCATCATCATCTTAGCCTGCAGACGCCCACTGCTGGACATAGGCCTCCCCCAAGTGTTGCCACATTGGACGGTCCCTTGCGACTCGCATCCACCGGATTCCCGCAACCTTCACCAGGTCATCGGTCCACCTAGTGGGAGGTCTTCCAACGCATCGTCTTCCTGTTCGCGGTCGCCACTCCAGAACTTTTCGGCCCCAACGGCCATTCGTTCTGCGAGCAATGTGCCCTGCCCACTGCGACTTAAGTTTGGCAATTCTTCGGGCTACGTCGGTGACCTTGGTTCTCTTGTGGATGTCTTCATTTCTGATTCGATCACGCAAGGAAACAAAAAATCAAACCCATAAGTCTGGGGTATCTATGGATAGGTCTTCAAAAATGATTTTGAGGTTCAAACATCCTAGCCTAGCGAGCTAGCGAGAACGTTACCGAGCGCGTAGGCGGCGCTGGAGGCGGCCTGCAGCAGCGCGGCCACGTGCGGCGCGTGGTGCGGGTGTCGCGCCAGCAGCGCCGGCACCAGCGCCGCGTCCGCCGCGCCCAGCCCCACGCCCAGCAGCGCGTGCGGCAGCGCCAGCGCCGACACCGAGCCCGCGTGCGGCACCGCCAGCGCCGCCAGCGCCACGCCCAGCTGTCCCGCCAGCGCCACGCGCTCCGCGCCCAGTCGCCGCGCCGCGCCGCCCAGCAGGCTGGCGGCCAGCAGGTAGCCCGCGCTGTCCGGCACGAACACGGCGCCCGTCACCCAGCGCTGCGGGTGGAACTTGTGCATGATCCAGAGCGGCAGGCACGGCTCCAGCGCCGCCATGACGCACGTAGTGAGCAGCACGGCGCCGGCGCACGCGCCCGCCGCGCCGCGCCGCGCCAGCGCCGCCACACCGCGCCACGACACGCTGCCTCCCGACAGGCACGGCTGCACAGTACACGATCATGCCTAACGTGGCTCTCTGGTGGAGGCTTTGTGTTTGGATCATTAGCAGTAAGTTAAGTTCAAAACCGACATATACTTACGCGATTATACTCCTCATTATCCAGAAACATGTATTGCATGGCTGAAATTAATCAACATTTGACAATAATATGAGTGAAAGAAGTCACGTGTACGCCAAAACCAAAGCGATCGTTGTTTACCGAGGTTGGCGAGGAGCGCGGCGGCGATGAGCAGGAAGGGAGCGCCGCGCGACCACAGCGCGTACGTCGCGCCGCCGAACGGGTAGCCCACCAGCACACCTGCACGTACAGTGTACACACAACACACCGCTCGGCTCAACCGACAACCATTTCAGGTCTGTAGCGCAATCATTAAGTACATGATTTGTTTCAACTGGTTTCAACCATTTCTGAACCAACCTTATGTAGTATACTGAACCTGAACCATGGACAGTCAGATACATGTAGCTGTGTACTTTAGCGTCTCTAGCTAGATACAAGAGCTTGAGCACAGAAACGCATTTGACGTTACGCGCTGCCGAGCGCATCGTCGCGTCGATAGCACTCCCACTCTGTTCTTCGCTCTATGGAAAAGAATAGGAGCATGGAAAATTGAGATTCCAGATGAGGCTCATCCCGAGCGAGTCCGATCCAAGTGTGCGTGGATGAGAATGTGTATGTGTGAGGAGAACCGACTCTCCTACAGGGTGTATATGTCACAGCCAAATCGTATAACACGCCGTATTACATAATGGCGCGCCAGATTGAAAAACGTCGCCGTTATGTAATGCCGCAACATAACATTCAGCCAGATTGTGGTGGCGATACGTTCGACAAATCGGCGTCCAACGTTTAGCCTTATTATCAGCAAGAAGAAACGACCGAAGAAAATACTGAAAATTCCGAAAATATTTACGAACGCGAAGTGCTCATTCAATGCGACGTACTTTATTTCAGCCGAATTGTAATCCGGCTGAACGTAACAGCGATGTTTTCCAATCTGGCGCACCTTTATGCGGTACTTTGGGCATCCGACGTTAACTTTGGTTAGGTTACTTTATAACCTGCAGACAGAAATAGGAGCCCCACATAGTGGGGCTACGACAAATTATTTTCGTAGTTTTGTTCGATCGTTTGTTCTTGCTGACAATATTAGGGCCCCATTCCTTTCCCATTAATTTATCGTTGGTTTTTGGTTGGCAAAAGACGACAGTAATCGCGTCGTCCTATATGTGAACACCTCTATTTAAATACACAAGCCACTTGACATAATCTGACGTCACGACATACTAGGAACTAAGGCTGAACGTTGGACGACGCTTTGTCGAACGTATCGCCACAGGACGCCTCATTACATAACAATGACGTTCTTCAATGACGATTGGCGTGTTAAACGAATTGGCTAGGACATAATAAATACCGAGTGCGACGGCTCCGAGTAGCGCGCCGATGGCACGGTCGCGCTGGTGCGCGGGCACGGCACGCGTCGCCAGCGCCAGCCCCGCCACGCCCGCCAGCGCCGCGCCCGCGCCGTGCGCCGCGCGCCCCAGCGCCACGCACAGCGCCGCGCGCCACCCCACTCGCCCGCTCACGCACGTGAACACTGCGCACATACACACAGGTCTATCACTCACTACGACTCCAGAACGGAGGATCGAACCCTGCGGTACGCCATATGCCTGCAGCAAAGCAAGGGTACATTGCAAACATAAAGGCCACAGTTGACTCGCAGGTGTCTGTAAGAACTAGAAATCGGTAGAAGTCAATCTTGGCCTTGGTCAGCTCCGATGTGTCCTTCCCCGCATTCAGCAATGTGGTGTAACGTCTCAAAGGAATTTGAGACCTCCAAAATATATCGAGTGACGTTGCTAATTTTTGCAAGGCTTCAGAATGACCGTCAGCGGGGCAGGCTACGTATGAGTATGTGTGGCGCTACCGATGGCCGCGCCGGCGAGCGTGGCGGTGGCGGCGCGCAGCACGGGCGCGGCGCCGCGCCGGCACACGGCCGCGCCCGCCAGCGGAGCCGCCAGCAGCTGCGCCGCCGCCTTCGCGCCCAGCACCACGCCCACCAGCGCCTGTGACCCGCCGCCTCCTGCACACCACACACACACCTTATTGTGGCACATGCAGCCTTCAGAAATTCTTCCTCTTTTACTCATTCTAGAATGAAAACAAGCAAAAGCTAAAAGTTCGGTAAAGAAGATTGTTAAATGGTGGTTAACCATAACTTTTCTGCAATACAATGGACAGGCTTTGATTGCTTCATCATCATCATTTCAGCCTGCAGACGTCCACTGCTGGACATAGGCCTCCAAGAGTCGCCACATTGACCGGTCCCGTGCGACTCGCCAGGTCATCAGTCCACCGAGTGGGAGGTCTTCCAAAGCAACGTCTTCTTTATTGGATGCTAGTCGCTAAGTCTGTTTGTTCCGGCTAATCTCTGTAACGGCTGGAGCGATTGTGAAGGGACTTTCACTGGCTGATTGTTGATGTTAAAAGGAGTAACTAAGTCACACAGCACCTATATACACAAACTAAGTCTACTTTTCTACTTTACGATTTAAAAAAATCGATTTTGGATCCGTGCAAAATAATGAAGACCCGTAATTTTTTTGGATTTGAAACTGACACTGTGACACAATGTTTGTTTTCGACCTCCCTCGAAAAGGCTTGACCGATTTATGTTTTTTTTGTGTATATTTGGTAGGCCTGAGAATAGATCGTATGTTATTTTTAATCTCACACATACACATCAAACCACGCGAACGAAGCCGCTAGTCTGTAGTTTTTCTATAATATTTTCACAGGGACGAAGGTCGCGTGAGCAGCGGGCACCAGCTAGTTGAGGGAAGTGTTACCGGAGTCGGTGTCGATGTGACGCACGGTGTGGTTGAGCAGGCTGGCCAGCGGCGCGTCCTGCGTCGTCCACAGCGCCAGCGCCTCGCCACGCACCCAGTCCGGGATGATGGGCACTGCACACAACCCAACCGCGTCAGACTCCAGTGTACCACACACACACACACACACACACACACAGACGCACTGACCTAGCACGGTGAGCAGCACGTTGTCCAGAAAGAACGTGAAGTAGATGAGCGCGAACGCGATGGCGCCGGACGAGTCGCCCGCCTCCTGCATGCTGAGCTATGTGGCAATGTGGCAGTGTGGGCTGCCGCACGAACAGACCGAGAGTAACGCGCGGCAAGTCTGCCGCGCCGCGATAACGGCCCGATGCGATACATTTACCATCAGCGGGCGACGGAGCGTGTGCGCTTCCTGATTCAATTTTCTGGTCCGCGCACTGTAATGGCGCCCGACGTGGGACTCGATCATTGTGAGACGATAACGAAATTGTCGTGAACACACGACAGCGTCGCAGCTTCAAGTTGTGCTTATACTTATAGCTTAGAGCTCGATCAAACGGATTTAATACTAGGTAGGTCTAGCCCGACTGTCTGCACGTCCTAGACTCCTAGGCCGATTATGAAACTGAATATGCACAGCTATATAATGAAAATGATTTACTACTTATAACTAGCTTTTGCTCGCCGCTTCACTCACATTTATTGATAATTTTGCAATCAATTCGGGTTGTACCTGCTCTGTTTGTTTTACTTTTGTTTCTCTGCGATTCTAAAGACAAGTGGCGCCATCTTCTGTCATAAGAATGTTATTTGTTGTTTTCAATACTAAATAGGTACTTTATTGCATTCCAGACAATCATGGACGCTGTCGGGCACCCCCCCCCCCCCGCGGTTATCGCCTTATTTTTGTCTGCCCCATCACTACGTAAAATCTTTCTAGTACGGTTCAGGTCGATATCGGCCTGCCACTTGTCCTGGTTTATTTCTCATTTCCGTTTGGCCGATCCCGGGGCCAATCGAACCTAAGGAAGTTGAGTTCAAGGTCATTCTATCAGTACAAAAAAAAATGTACACATTATGTTTTAGCAAAGTTATAGCATTTCAATCTATCCTAGTGCTAGTGGGTCGAGAAAGACCTGCCACGCACTGGCGGAAATATCATTGGGGGCGCATTTCGACCAGTCGCGCGTCGTCGCGTCGCCGCACTAGATGAAAGTTTATGATTTTACTTGCCGTTGCCGCAACTGAGGCCCTACTCCCTAACGTTTCGTCCATACGGACGGATCTATCCGCGTCTCTCATCTATCCGTCGTATGGACGAAACGTTAGGGAGTAGTGCCTCTGAGCCGAAAAGCCGCTTTTTCTCCCCATCATTACGTTCATTTTTTTTGTTCTATGCCATACCTGGGAACCTTCTAGTTACGGATGATTGGGGGTCAAAGTTACAACTTCTTGTTTTTTTTTTCAATAAGTAAGTACAAGTTTTACTGTAAGATTTTTTACTTTAAAACACCTCTACGACATTCGTACTATTTAATCCATCCATCAGCACAATGTTTTAAGTAAGTATGTTACATTGAGTTCTACCACAAAACATGATTTTACACCCCAAAAAAAAGTCGTTTCCCAGGAACAATTTTTGCGTAAAGTTATTTACTTTAATGTACAGAATGCTTGGTTGACTACTATACTTTTTAGGGTCCGGTTCCGTAGTCAACTAGGAACCCTTAAGTTTCGCCATGTCTGTCTGTCCGTCCGTCTGTCCGTCCTCGCTTAATCTCTGTGACCGTTAGCACTAGAAAGCTAAATTTTGGTACCAATATGAGTATCAATCACGCCGACAAAGTGGTAAAATAAAAGTTGGAAAAAAAAAATATTAGGGTAGCCCCCCATTATTATGTAAAGTGGGAAGTGTTTTTTTTTTATTTCAATCCTAACGTGTGATATATTGTTGGAAAGGTATTTAAAATGAATAGGGGTTTACAAAAATCATTTTTGATAATGTCAATAATTTCGGAAATAAATCGCTCCAAAAATTTGATTACTTATTTTTTTTTGGGTATAACTCAAAGGGGATACCTCATCATCTGCCTAGCCTTTTCCCAACTATGTTGGGGTCGGCTACCAGACTAACAGGATGTAGCTGAATACCAGTATTTAATATCTGACCTCCACGACCCAGTTAGTACTGCAATGGGTTATACGATACCACTTGGTAAGACTGATTGTCAGACTCTTTGGGTCACTGAATACCTGTAACGACTGTCAAAGATGAACAAATGACAGCCGGGACCAACAGCTTAACATGCTCTCCGAGGCACGGAGGAAACTCGGTATGTAAGGGTGGTCACCCATCCACAGACCAACCTAGTCTGCAATCTAGGCCATGGCTCAACCTAAAGATTGACCGGAGCGGCTGTTATTATTTAGCCACGAGCATACCTACACAAAAGTATTTTTTCAATTCCAATTAGTAGGTAGTTCCTGACATTATCGTTCAACCAAATAAACTCTTCAGCTATACTATTAGAATAGATGAAATAATAATAAATAAAAGGAATAATATAAGTAAGCATAGATTATATAGTTAGGATAGGATTATACATAAGTAAGTACATACTATTATATTATTAGGGGGATGAGTAACTACAAGTCACGTGTCATTTAATACAATTTCTCGGTACGTCGTCGTCAGAATAAAAATCAGGAACCTACCTATAACTGTGCCATAACTTATTTCATTATGTGTAGATGGATTCAATTGAATGTAAATGTGGTTAAGGATCTCGTCACAGTCATCAGGCGCGCATCTGCGCCCGGCGCCTCCTCCCACTCCCACCCCTCCCGCCCCTCCGCTTTGTTGTGCGACAATCTGTACCCACCTAGGTCACCCATCCCAACCTGTAGCTCAGAAAAACTCCATCATTGATGATTAAACAAAGGTCTTAAGGTTCAGCTACATTATAGGCAAGGTGTACCTGAGTGTTGTAAGCTCCTTCACAAAGCTACAACACACTGGGTAACTAACAACCTGCGCAAATATTATTGCTAGGAGACGACTTTGTTATAGGCAAGGTGTACCTGAGTGTTGTGAGCCCCTTCACAGAGCTACAACACACTGGGTAACTAACAACCTGCGCAAATATTATTGCTAGGAGACGACTTTGTTATAGGCAAGGTATACCTGAGTGTTGTGAGCCCCTTCACAGAGCTACAAAACACTGGGTAACTAACAACCTGCGCAAATATTATTGCTAGGAGACGACTTTGTTATAGGCAAGGTATACCTGAGTGTTGTGAGCCCCTTCACAGAGCTACAACACACTGGGTAACTAACAACCTGCGCAAATATTATTGCTAGGAGCCGCCTATGTTATAGGCTAGGTGTACCTGAGTGTTGTGAGCCCCTTCACAGAGCTACAACACACTGGGTAACTAACAACCTGCGCAAATATTATTGCTAGGAGACGACTTTGTTATAGGCAAGGTATACCTGAGTGTTGTGAGCCCCTTCACAGAGCTACAACACACTGGGTAACTAACAACCTGCGCAAATATTATTGCTAGGAGACGACTTTGTTATAGGCAAGGTATACCTGAGTGTTGTGAGCCCCTTCACAGAGCTACAACACACTGGGTAACTAACAACCTGCGCAAATATTATTGCTAGGAGACGACTTTGTTATAGGCAAGGTATACCTGAGTGTTGTGAGCCCCTTCACAGAGCTACAACACACTGGGTAACTAACAACCTGCGCAAATATTATTGCTAGGAGACGATTTTGTTATAGGCAAGGTATACCTGAGTGTTGTGAGCCCCTTCACAGAGCTACAACACACTGGGTAACTAACAACCTGCGCAAATATTATTGCTAGGAGCCGCCTATGTTATAGGCTAGGTGTACCTGAGTGTTGTAAGCTCCTTCACAGAGCTACAACACACTGGGTAACTAACAACCTGCGCAAATATTATTGCTAGGAGACGACTTTGTTATAGGCAAGGTATACCTGAGTGTTGTGAGCCCCTTCACAGAGCTACAACACACTGGGTAACTAACAACCTGCGCAAATATTATTGCTAGGAGACGACTTTGTTATAGGCAAGGTATACCTGAGTGTTGTGAGCCCCTTCACAGAGCTACAACACACTGGGTAACTAACAACCTGCGCAAATATTATTGCTAGGAGCCGCCTATGTTATAGGCTAGGTGTACCTGAGTGTTGTAAGCTCCTTCACAGAGCTACAACACACTGGGTAACTAACAACCTGCGCAAATATTATTGCTAGGAGACGACTTTGTTATAGGCAAGGTATACCTGAGTGTTGTGAGCCCCTTCACAGAGCTACAACACACTGGGTAACTAACAACCTGCGCAAATATTATTGCTAGGAGACGACTTTGTTATAGGCAAGGTATACCTGAGTGTTGTGAGCCCCTTCACAGAGCTACAACACACTGGGTAACTAACAACCTGCGCAAATATTATTGCTAGGAGCCGCCTATGTTATAGGCTAGGTGTACCTGAGTGTTGTAAGCTCCTTCACAGAGCTACAACACACTGGGTAACTAACAACCTGCGCAAATATTATTGCTAGGAGACGACTTTGTTATAGGCAAGGTGTACCTGAGTGTTGTAAGCTCCTTCACAGAGCTACAACACACTGGGTAACTAACAACCCGCGCAAATATTATTGCTAGGAGACGACTTTGTTATAGGCAAGGTGTACCTGAGTGTTGTGAGCCCCTTCACAGAACTACAACACACTTGGGTAATCCTGCGCAAGTATTATTGCTAGGTGACGCCTTTTTTATAGACAAGATGTACCTGAGTGTTGTGTGTGTGCGTTTATCGGTTCCATAACTATAAATTTGACGTTTCATTTCTCAAACTACGCCAACTTTTTTTTTTTAATTTATTTTAATTGAGACACCGCTTCGATAAGAACACTGTGGTACACCTGTTATATAATAGTATCTTTTATAACGAGGGACTAAACGAAGCCATTATATACCCGAGGTGGTTTGACTCCCGAGCTTGCGAGGGAGGCAATGAAAGCGAGGGTATATTATATTGGCGTTTAGTCTCGAGGTGCAAACTGTACTTTTCACTTCGAGTGCGAGAAAAATAGTCATTTAAAACTGAAAAAATGTACACTTTAATCTTTGAACTGTATTTTAGTAACGATCTATATAATGTATATGTACCTCATTTAGCTTACGACTATTTACTGTTCTCATTGTGTCAAAGGTTGTCATTAGGTTATTAGTCAATAAGTGATTATTTAATTAGTTATTTACTTTTCCCATTTATATGAAGAATGCATTTATATGAAGAAATACCTACGTATTTCTTCATATAAATGCGAGTCCTTAATTTTAAGACATTCAGTTCTATTCCTGCATTCCATTGTTAAACATGTATCTGATCTCTGATAAAATAATATTTTATTTTTAAAGTCGTTTTCTCCACTACCACATAACACACCTAAGTGATATTATTAGCGCTGCTCTAGCTCCTGTTACGCATCTCAAATATACACTGTCTGTTTTGGAACAAATGTTTATCGCTTTAAGATTTTACGCTACACTACAGGTACTTTCCAAGTAGTCATCATCATCATCATCATCATCTCAGCCGAAAGACGTCCACTGCTGGACATAGGCCTCCCCCAAGTGTCGCCACATTGACCGGTCCCTTGCTACTCGCATCCACCGGATTCCCGCAACCTTCACCAGGTCATCGGTCCACCTAGTGGGAGGTCTTCCAACGCATCGTCTTCCGGTTCCAAGTAGTCATGGTGATGACATAAACGTTCACAAAACCACTGTATCAAGAGTAGTGTTTAAAGTAAGCAAGGATATAACAAAGCTGGCTACAAGTTATAAAGGGTGTAAAACACCTCTTCACGAAGCCGAAAGGCGCTTGTTCTGTAGTGGTGTAGAAGAAAAAACATATCGCAATGATGGGGTCATTGCGATATGTTTTTTCTTCTACACCATACCTGGGAACCTTCTAGTTACGGAGATATGGGGGGTCAAAGTTACAACTTTTTGACTAGTTGTTTTTTAAATGAATATTTTTTTTTAAGATTTTAACTTTTAACACCTCCACAACCCCCGTACTATTCAATCCATTCATCAGCACAATGTTTTGAGTGCTTTAAATTGAGTTCTATCACAAATTATGATTTACATATAACCTCGAAAAAAAAGTTGTTTCCCAGCAATAATGTTTGCGTAAACTTACTTAATTTAATGTACAGAAGGCTTCGTTAACGGCTTTGTGATGAGGTGGTTTACACCCTGTATATGTATGCCAAATTTTGATGACCTGAGAGAAGTCAAGGCACAATTTTTTAATATAGCTGGGTTTCCAAATATAATTGGTTGTGTAGATGGATCCCACATACCAATTCAATCTCTTGGAGGTGAGCTAATGGTTTGAATTGAGGAGTAAATAAGGCCACAACTTTCTCATCAATTTCGGTTGTCTTAGGACAAAATGTTCCACCTCCTGTCTTGTACGTCTCGGGCTGAAATTAAAATTTAACATGAATTAATTAAGTACCTACATTATTTTATGGTAACTTATTTATAGTCAATGAATATACATGTCACCGTAAAATTGTCAAACACGTTATCTAAATATATATAATTCAAAGGTGACTGACTGACTGACTGACATAGTGATCTATCAACGCACAGCCCGAACCACTAGACGGATCGGGCTGAAATTTGGCATGCAGGTAGATTTTATGACGTAGGCATCCGCTAAGAAAGGATTTTGATCAATTCTACCCCCAAGGGGATAAAACAGGGGATGGACGCTTATATGAAAGTCCGTCAGTTTTAAAGTTAGGATCTTCTAATTTTGTGTTTAGGCTGACTATTGAAAATTAATTTATGCGTGTTTCAGCGTTTTTGATAACTCCACCCCGAAGGCTTATAAAGGGGATGAAATTGTATGTGAAAAATCCTTAATTTTCGACGTAAAAAGTACAAAGTTTGTTATCTGGGCTTATGATTGGAAGCTGACGCAACGGCTTTATTAGAATTTCAACCCTTGAGGGGTGAAAAAAGTGCAACATTTTGTTTTTAATTAAAGTTTTGATTTTTTGAGTCACCAAAAAGTATCAAAGTTAGTAAGTCGTTAGTTTTTTTTATTTCAACCCACAAAGGAGTAAAAGGGAGGATGAAGTTTTGCATTTTAGTTGTTCATTCGTTCACGAATAACAGCAGCAGGAGAGACCTTTTGCAGCAGTGCAAGTTAATAGTATAGGCCGTACACAAGTTAATAGCACACGTGACTTCGCGGCTGGCAGTACTTGCCGTTTTGTAGGGACCTAGGTAAGCCCAAGATTATGGACTTACGGCAGGAGCAGAAAAAGAAAGTATGGCAGCCGCCGCTCCTGAGGGTGCCGCCCGCTGGCACCACTCAATATGGTGTCACAAAAGATTGATTGCTTCAATTTATAGTACACTGAGCGAATTCACACGGGCCGCATTTTGCGCAATTACTTTAGTTTGTCAAATTAATTAAATTATTCAAAACATAAATAATTTAACTTTAAATATAACTGCTCTATTGTATTAGGTACCTAAACCTGTAATAATAGTTGTATGTGTTATTTAAATAAATAAATATAATAAATAAATTATGTATTGTAGAACGAGATAGAATGAGTAATTGTCGATATCGTATTTGATACCAACTAGATTTTTTTATTTTGTAGATTTCTGTTTTTTTTTTCTCTTCTGCATTTCTGATCTTACTTTTGATGAATGAAGATGAAGTCAAAATAAAAATTAAAAATGGCGCCGACGAAAGTTTTTGAATTTTTATTCATGGGTGTCGTTTCCGTGGTTTTTGGTGTCACTGATAGTGAAAATTAGGTCAAAATTAACACGGGGAAAAAAGTTAACTGAAACAAAAAAAACAGTTTTCCTTTTTTTTCTACGGCTTCCCCCCTGACACTATTTTCACCCTGCGCCACTGTTAGGTAGAGGTGTATCTAATCCTACACCCACATTTCGCACATTTAGCTTAATCCCATCAACCGGGCACAAATAATACAACAACACTTTGCCCGTCCCGCAAATCGAACCCAGGACCTCATGCTCAGTAGCGCTTGCGACAACTCGAACAACGATGCAGTATCACATATGACCCATCAATATTTTCACGCGAACGAAGTCGCGGGCAACAGCTAGTATTACAATATAACGTGTTTCTCTCTAGCGATATTGTAATATCTCGAATTATTGTCAACTGAACATACAGAAGTATCTCTGCCCCCATAATCGGGACTTGGGGCACCCCCCCGTTAGGTTAGTTAGGTTCTTTTAAACCCTGCACTCGGAAATAGGGGCCCCGCGAAGCGGGACTCCGTTGACTACGCTTTTTAGGGGGAATATAAAATGTTTTAAGGTTAAGTTTTAATAATCGGTATTTCTCACGAATGGTACAATATCATTTCATGAGAGTTGTACCACTGGTCAAGGGGGACCCCTCCTTCCCTCCACACCGCGTGAGTTGACTACCATCGCATGCATTTCACGAAAAATAATGCGTTTTGTTGTAAGCAGTATGTTCATTTGACAATATTTCGAGTTTTTACAATGTCGCTAGAGATATTACAATATAACGTATTTGACAATTTTACGGTGACATATATATTGTTCCCCGAATCTAGAACTGAAATAAAAAATAAAATCATCAAACCCATGCGTGTGCGGTATCTATGGATAGGTCTTCAATAATGATATTGAGGTTTTCATTTTTTTCTAAACTGAATAGTTAGCGCTAGAGACGCTTCCTAAGTGGTAAAATGCGTGGTCCCTCCTCCATGTAACTCCTGTAACTACTAAAATAAGAGAATGTAAACTTCCACCGAAAATTAGTTTGAACGAGATCTAGTACGTAGTTATTTTTAATTCTACTAATATTATAAATGCGAAAGTTTGTGAGTATGGATGTAAGGATGTTTGTTACTCTTTCACGCAAAAACTGAACGGATTTGGAAGAAATTCCTTGTCGGGACTACGGAACCCTAAAATAATACTTTCATATGCATTCAGTAAAAAGCTTTTATTTTTAAATTACAAACAGACACTTAAATGGTCACACAGACCGGATGGACACGGTTTTTCAGGCAGAATGCATGGGCATTTCCCTGGCGGCATCGGCCATCATTGCCAGGAAGGTTGTGGACCACTCAAACCGTATACTGTCGGACAGCATGGCGGTGCTGCTGGCTCTAAACAACCACACAGTGAACTCCGGGTTAATACACGAGTGTCATCTCCGCCTGAACCAGGTTGGTAATCTCAATAACATAACCATCCAATGGATCAAAGAACACAGCGATTCCCGCGGCAACGACGCGGCGGATGAACTCGCTAGAAGGGGATCAAGCATGACAGCGGTGGGACCAGAACCCATCGCACCACTCCTTTGGATACTTACGCACACTGGTAAGGAAACGAACTAGTGAACACACCACAAGCTGTGGCTTGACCACTGCGAGTGTAGGCAAGTCAAGGAGGCACTACATGCCATCGACGGCCGCTTCACCAAACGCGCGCTTAGGCTTACCACAGCCACAGCCACAGCTGCGCACAATTACAGCCGCCATCCCCGGACACGGCTCTTTTAACAAACACCTCTTTGTCATAGGAGTCACACAGCCCCCTGTGCCGCGCATGCATGGTGGATGACGAGACAGCAGACCACGTGCTTCTACACTGCCCAGTGGTGGTTCTGGTTGCAACAAACAGGGCCAAGTACTTCGGTCATCCAGGTACTCTTCGCGACTATTTAATACTTATAGGTGGTTGCGCTCCTTGAGTTATAAGTTGAGCTACATGATAATTGACAAATGCTTGCACTGACTATGGACAGGCCCACTTAAATCTGTGTGGTTCTTTCTTCAAAAGACTCAGACACTGATCTGCATAGTCCTCATGTGAATTAAGCAAGATTGTCTTGACTTCAAAAGAGACTATGACCTCCGAGTTTGTTTCGGCTGGAATATAACAAACAGCTATGTACCTACCTATTATGATTATTAGATAAATGGAAACTAAAATATTAAACAGGATAAGTTCAGCGCTCTTCCTTTGTCTCTCTTTGAATTTATTCATACAAGACTGGTTGTAATAGATTGGGCTCAGCTTATGTTAAGACACCCGCACAGAGTCCTTTTAATAAAGGACACTCGTAACTACTGGATGGTTCTTACTTATAGTTGGACCCGGTAGGTGGCGGTTAACGGTTGTCGATATTGGGACAGATTATCATGATAATCATCTGTCGGGAATAAGTTGCGTTTAGTGAAAGCTTATTATTTCGCGAGCTTATTGTCTGTCGCTCGTGTAAATAATTCACAATGATATTTTCGAGCTTCAAAGATTTCATACTGATAAACTATTACTAGTTTAACAATAAACTGTTACGTCTTTCAAGTTTTCAAAAATACATAAATTATATTATGTATTTTACCAAGAGATTACTCGTCTCCACAAGAAGCTCTGCTATAACAAAACGCGAAATAACTGTCAATAAAATACGTCATTCATGCGAGCTTTTAGTGATGTGCCCATCAGCCACCAACAACCATCGATGTGAAACAACAGTAGAAAACCATAAAATTGTGTTTAAAGATGGTGTAAATTCTTACGTAACAAACAAAAAAGGTTATTTAAAAAACAGCTGTTTCCTGCCAAAGTTCAAAGATCTACACGGTCAAAATGTTTTATGGAACAGCAGTTTTTTATTTACACGTCACCGTCGCACATTGTTAGAAGATTCATCTATTAATCTAACTAAAACTTAACTATCGTCTTAGCTAACCATCTAGCTAGAGCTTATTTTTGATCTGCCAAATCAAACTTGAAACGCCCGTCCTGTTTCATCGAGCTTTCAAATGGTTCGAAATCAAGGAGAAAAAAACATTTCGATACCGGCCGTGAAGCTGTACGTACGGGCATCACTATTCTTGACATATAAATTAGTGAATAATAGTCAGTCAGTTTTCTTATTTTGCTCGTGGTAGTCATGTCGCAGTCGACGGCACTGTGCGGCTGGTCGATCTGTTAGGATCGCAAGCTTCGCTGGGGAACTGGCCGCAAGGATTGTGTGTGAGTGTTGCAGTGGAGTAGAAGGCGTGCGCAGTTCGGCCTCGGCCGCGTCCATGCGAGCCAGCGCCGCCGCCCGTCGCTCGCCGCCGCAAGTCGACCTGCCGCGGCTGACCCCTGGCGCCGGCCGCGCAGCGCAGCGCCTGCAGCCTATCATGGTGAGTGCAGCAGCAGCATCACTCTGTCCTGTTCTGTGTGCGTAGTTGCGTACTGAAGCGACACAGTACTAAAATGTTGACAACACAAGTGTTTACCTCACGTTTATTAAAGCCGAAGTTGTCGAGTACAAACAGTAATGCAGAGCCCTGTGATGAAGGATTGTTTAGTGTTAATAGCCATCGGTACCGCCGGCCGCTCGGTGCAGGTGACCGTGTCATGTGTCGCTGTCTCGCTGTCGTGTGGCCACACACTCCACACAATGCACCCCAAGTGTGTGTGTGTGAGTGTTTCACAACACCACAGTTGCACTAATAAATATTAATGATGGATAAATGTTAACATGCTGCGTTGACCTCTTTGTTTGGATCAGTTGGCTGCATATTTATGTTGTAACTCTCATAAACACAAATCTGTGGCTATTACAATAAAACTTGGCAGGAGAGCAACGTGTGGACACGAGTAAGTGGTGAGAGTTGTGTCTGTACATATATACTACTGTTGTTACATTCCCTCAGGACGGTGATTTGTCTAATAAATAAAGCGTTGTTGCAGTTCTAGAAAATTTATTTAAATGTGTTATGTACCGACTACCTTAATCACCTTAGCTTAACTTAAATATAAATAACCTAAGACCTTAACTACTTAATTAAGCATAACTAGAAGTAAGAGGTGACCTCTTATTTTCAGTTAAGGAATGGTGGCACATAGCTGGCATGCAATGTTCAGTGTAGCGGGGCACATGACACACTGCCCACACACGCAGGCTGCTAATGAGAGTGCGTCTCATTGATCAGTCTGTTGGTCTGTCTGGTAGAGCTCTGTGCCTGAGATAACAATGGGTTAGCTGTCTCCAACACTACTGGACTATGAACACACATAATTTACATTATAAGCAGCCATTGTTAACTAATTAGTTTAGACAATAGCTCTACACTGATGAGAGTCAACCTGTTTCATTTGCATAATATTAAATAAACAGTTTGGTGATGGAGTGGACTTATATGTGATCACTTTGCGGCAACTTGTTGAGTACTGCACCTTCCTGCTGTGAGTAAGTGTAGACACTTGTGGAGTGGAGTGTTCTTTACTGCTTGTGTAGTTGTGGCGTCATTACTAGGAAGAGATTAGATCAGTGGCCTAGCTAGTCCTAGTAGGGGCGAACCCGAGTTCCCTGAATCCCTTTACATGTACCTTGCTTTTTGCAAATTTCGTGATTGTAGATTTCAAAACCTTTTGAAATTTAAATCTAAGGTTTAAAGCAATGTCTTACAGCACAAGTAAAGGGAAAATTCCAAAAAAAATTGTAGAATATTAAAGTTTTGGTACCTACAAGTTTTTGCAAAATTCTAAATTTCCCCCTATCTTTTTATTGTGTTGACTCAGACTCTGGACCTTGATTTTTCTACACCTAATAGGGACTGTAAGACCTCAGTATCTGGTATAAATTTCAACTTGCTAGGTCCACCCATTCCCGAGACAATCGGTGACGGGTTCCTCTTTTTACCTTTTAAGGTACAGAACTGCGATCATGATCATGAAAAAGCTAGAAAATGACAGTATCCTGATGGCCATGAAAAAGCTAGAAAATTACAGTATCTGGATAGGCTTAAGTTTTAATAGAAAAGCAAGCGAAGCTCGAAAAATTGGAGCTTATTGGACCACGATAAGTTGTTTTCATTTTATCAACTATCATGTAGAATATTTTTTCCTCCTCAGGGGCTCTTGTAACTCGGAGGGCTTGTATCATTGATATGGCTGATACAGCGGTAGCTATGGATTAGATCAGCATTGTGTAACGGGTCTTTTAAGCCTGTTACATGAAAGCGGATTTATTTCTTTAAAATTATTTTTTTTGTGTAGTGGTCACACTGATTTTGCTTAGCTGTGGAGTTTGTCTTTGACAACTGTCACTTTCCGACTGAACATTTTGGAAGAATGGTGGTGATCTAGATCGCTGGATAATAAATCCGTATAATCGGGTTGCAAGACACCAGAAATTAGTCCGAAATGCGTTAGCTGCCGGTACTCTTCCATGATTCCCCCTAGGATTCCGTTTTATTTCAATGGTAAGCGAGTTCTTCGTATTTTCCAATACAAATTCAAAATTGTGTTTGCGTAGTGTCCGACGCTCATCGATGCAAATATTACATTGTTTCAGGAATCATACCCTTAATTGATAATCTAGATGTCCTGCATGAGGAGGACAATAATTTGAATTTTGAAGGAAACAGTAAGTAGTACATTTGATAGATTTTCTCGGAAGGCCTGCGACGCCATATTTTTGGTAATAGCGTCACGTAACAAAATTGTTCGTATTTTCAGCCCAATGAGGTGTTTCCTTTACCTTCTACAAATAAACTTTGGACGCGCGGCTCCCACCAACTCACCTGGGACGCACGCCTGAGTGGAGGACCCAGGAGATGAGCATCGTGTGTGGTGGGCTGGTTATTCTGGCCTTGGTATAATTTTAACTGTAATATTAAAAAAAAGTGCAATAATGATCTGACCCTCTTTATTAGTTTTAAATAAGTACTCTTTTCTTTAGGAAGGAATCTTCAATTGTTTTAGTTTTAAGCCCAGCAGCCTACGGGCAAATAAAGTTAGATTTTTCTTATAACTTTGTTCTACTTTTATTGATGCCCCCCGCTAGCAGATTAAAGGTTCTTAATGCCTGCTGCCTGAACAATCCGTAAGCATGGTGTGTGCTCTGGCGCCCGAGGTTCATTTTTAAACTTATATTTTGAGCACACATACACTATTCATATTTTATTTTAACCCAGTAGCTTCACAACACAGGGAAAACATCTAGCATTAATAGCATTCAATATAAATATATTTTTTTTATTTTTTATTATTACAATTGTCGCTCAGCGAACAGGGACTTGAAGTAGGTTGTCTGGTGCTTGTTTATGAGTATATACGGTCATTATTGCACAATAATTAATTAACCTATGAGTCTTTTGTTTGTTCATCATTGTTATTTTAATAACTTTGTGTTTATTTTAGTTTGTGACTCATAAGTAGTACTTAACTTATTTTGGTGAATCTTTGTAAACAATTTTGGTGTTTACAATTGATAATTTTGTTTATTGACTTGTTTGTTTTAATAACATGTTTTTTCTTAGCAAAACCAACATATTTATAGTATAGACCGCGTTTAGTTGTTGCACTCAACAGGAAAGTTATTTTAAAAAACTAAGTTTAACTTTGTATGTAATTAATTTAATCTAATTGTTAAATACAATATTGTACATTTAATTTAACTAGACTTAAGCTGTTTGTAAGTGATTATTGCACTTTTTTAAAACAATATTTAACTTAGTAATTTTTCATGGGCAAACCACATTGACTTTCATACTTAACCTCAAACTTGAGAATTTATTTTCAAATCTTAAAACTTTTTGACGTTTAGTTCTTGCTTATCGCTTCTTATTCGACTTGCTGTTTTGTTAATCATGGACAAGGGAGTTCAGTTTCCGCCGCTTCAGGAATCGGGTATTGTTTGTTTTAAGTGTCAGAAGGCAAGAGTCAAAAAACAAGTTCGGTTGCATCGAGCCCACATTTTTGATAAAAAACTTCGCGTGCCTCGATGTGTGAAAAATTAATTAGAAGTCACAAGCTGGATGATGTTACTCGTGACAAAGATTACTCAAGCTGGTTGGATTATTTAAAAACCTTTTTTTTAACATTTACCGTTCAGCTCCTATTCTTTTTACAAAACAAAGTGATGCTATCCGTTGATATCATAGGAATTCTACCTAAAACTTATTCTGGTCATAGATACATACTTTCGGTTGTAGATGTTTTTACTAAATATTGCTGGTTCTTTCCAATGATCAATGCTACCACTAGAGTAATTTGTAAACATTTTGAAAAAGAAATATTTCTTAAGTTTGGTTGTCCAAAAATAGTAGTCTGTGACAATGGAACCCAATTTACTTCAAAACATTTTGTAGATTTTATGAAAGGTTTTAATATAACCAAAATATTTTATAATACTTTGTATACACCTCAAAATAATCCTGTTGAGAGGTATAATAAAACGGTCGAAACCTGCATATCGTGTTTTGTTAAAGATGATCATAGAACTTGGTCAAGTTTTTTGCCCAATGTTCAATTAGCTTTAAATAATAGTGTAAACCTTGCTACTGAGTTTACTCCTAACTTTCTGATGTTTGGTAGGGAGCTTATTCTTGATGCGTCATTACATCATTTTAGTAGTTCTGTTGAAGATTTAACTCAACTAGAAATTTCAAATAGGAATGCTTATGCAGTTTCTCTTAGTTCACTTAGTGATATTTTTGTTAAAGTTCAAGCTTACTTGTTAAAGGGGTATAAGCGAAATGCCGCTTATTATAATAAAGGTCGGAAAGTCATTTCTCTTGATGTGGGTGATATGGTGTGGAGAAGAAGTTTTGTTCAATCTCATGCACCTGCATATTTTTCGGCTAAGCTTGCACCTAAGTTTGTAAAGTGTAAAATAACTGATAAGGTTTCAGATAACGTCTATGTTTTGAAAGATTTAAATAAAGGTTCAGTGGGGCGTTATCATGTTAAAGATATTATTAAATTTTAATTTTGGGAACTTTTAGACTTTGTTTTGTTATTGAGTATTTTTGTGTGAAGATCAACATTTGTTAGGATGATGTATGAAAGGCTATTGTTGTTTGAAACTTATTATTATGTTAGGTAACTTCACTATAATTTATTAGATTCCAATTCGATTCTTTCTAAAATAAAGCTTAGGTCATTCTGGTTAATTTAATACTATTTTTTTCACACTAACTATTTTTCACATCGAAGGATCTTATTTATGTTTTGTTTGTTTTTGTTGGATTATATATGATTCTCTTTTCTTTTTAAGGGTAACCTTTTTACCTGTTTACATTTTATTAGAATCTTATATAATCCTACACTTCAGGTAATTTTACCTTGGGATTAAAAGACTTAAATTCAATTTCAAGTTTTTGTAATCTTCACTTTTTTCATAGTTTAAAATCATTCTATTTCCTCTTCGTTATAATAAATAGTAATCGATTTTTAAATCTATTTTGTTTTGTTCATTGTCAGAATTGTTTCTCATTTTTACTAGAGTTTCATTCTTTTTAATGATCGGATTTGACTTTGTTAGTAACGCGTTCATCCTGGACTTTGCTTTTTAGGGTCATTCTGTAACTTTTGTTGCAAAATGCCTTATCATTTTTTTGGATCTTGGTGTAATTTTTGACCTTGATTTCGACTCTTTTACCATTGTGCTCGGAAGGTCGGTGGTGTTGTGCCGGTCACAATGTGGGATTTTGGCCCTGGCCATATTTTTTCCTTTTCCATTGTGTTGGACATTGTTGTTCCAATCACAATGCGGGATTTTTTTTTTGACTTTCGTCATTCTTTTTCTTTGCGCTCGGAAGTTCGGTGGTGGTGTGCCGATCGCATTGTGAAACTTTGGGTTTCGCCCTTTTGTTATTGAGATTTCTCATTGGAGATCTCAATGTTTTTTGTGAATTTGTTTGTGTCTGGGAGATTGGTAGTGTTGAGCCAGTCACAGCATTCACATTCTTTTGCAGCTGTTGTGCTCGGGAATTCGGTGGTGATGAGCCGATCACAATACGCTTTTTTTTTTCTTTGTTTTGTTGCAGGTTGTTCCTGTAACAATATTTTTAAATAAAGTCCTTCAGCTTTATTTGAAAACTTTTGTTTGGATTTTCAAATATTTTTTGGATTGTAGAACACGGAGTTAGTCAGTGGCGATGGAGCCTAACTGCACTCTAGAGATGGTAGAGTTGGAAGCAGCTGACCTAGTAGTCAGTGGCGATAGTGCCTAACTGCACTCAAGGTTGTACTGTTCCAAATGGATTGAAATTTTTTATCAGTGGCGAAGGTGCCTAACTGCACTAAAAATTGTAGTTTGTTTTGTGTTGGTATATTGTTAGTTCGAAATTTTTGATCAGTGGCGAAGGTGCCTAATTGTACTAAAAATTGTAGTTTGTTTTGTGTTGGTATATTGTTAGTTCGAAATTTTTGATCAGTGGCGAAGGTGCCTAATTGTACCAAAAGTTGTAGTTTGTTTTGGTATATTGTTCGAGTTTGTTCGAAATTTTTAGTCAGGTGGCGATAGTGCCTAACTGCACTCAAGGTTGTACTGTTCCAAATGGATTGAAATTTTTTATCAGTGGCGAAGGTGCCTAACTGCACTAAAAATTGTAGTTTGTTTTGTGTTGGTATATTGTTAGTTCGAAATTTTTGATCAGTGGCGAAGGTGCCTAATTGTACTAAAAATTGTAGTTTGTTTTGTGTTGGTATATTGTTAGTTCGAAATTTTTGATCAGTGGCGAAGGTGCCTAATTGTACCAAAAGTTGTAGTTTGTTTTGGTATATTGTTCGAGTTTGTTCGAAATTTTTAGTCAAGTGGCGAAGGTGCCTAACTGCACTAAAGGTTGTAGTTTGGAAGCGGTAAGAGATTTCTCTCTTCGTTTCATTTATCTAAGTTTTTATAACTTATTTTTTTATTCTGTTTTTCACAGATTTCCTTTTTGTTTTTTTGTTATTTGTATTTTTTGCTTTTATAGAGTTCTTGATACTTAGTCGCTTGACGTTTTCAGAATTCATTTACACTTTGAATCTTTTATGATTTTTTTTATTTGGAATTAGAAAGTAATTAGGTTTGGTTTATTTGGTTGAAGATTGCTTTCTAATAAAAGAAAGTTCCTTTCTTTTATTTTTCGGGGAGGGATGTAATGTAACGGGTCTTTTAAGCCTGTTACATGAAAGCGGATTTATTTCTTTAAAATTATTTTTTTTGTGTAGTGGTCACACTGATTTTGCTTAGCTGTGGAGTTTGTCTTTGACAACTGTCACTTTCCGACTGAACATTTTGGAAGAATGGTGGTGATCTAGATCGCTGGATAATAAATCCGTATAATCGGGTTGCAAGACACCAGAAATTAGTCCGAAATGCGTTAGCTGCCGGTACTCTTCCATGATTCCCCCTAGGATTCCGTTTTATTTCAATGGTAAGCGAGTTCTTCGTATTTTCCAATACAAATTCAAAATTGTGTTTGCGTAGTGTCCGACGCTCATCGATGCAAATATTACATTGTTTCAGGAATCATACCCTTAATTGATAATCTAGATGTCCTGCATGAGGAGGACAATAATTTGAATTTTGAAGGAAACAGTAAGTAGTACATTTGATAGATTTTCTCGGAAGGCCTGCGACGCCATATTTTTGGTAATAGCGTCACGTAACAAAATTGTTCGTATTTTCAGCCCAATGAGGTGTTTCCTTTACCTTCTACAAATAAACTTTGGACGCGCGGCTCCCACCAACTCACCTGGGACGCACGCCTGAGTGGAGGACCCAGGAGATGAGCATCGTGTGTGGTGGGCTGGTTATTCTGGCCTTGGTATAATTTTAACTGTAATATTAAAAAAAAGTGCAATAATGATCTGACCCTCTTTATTAGTTTTAAATAAGTACTCTTTTCTTTAGGAAGGAATCTTCAATTGTTTTAGTTTTAAGCCCAGCAGCCTACGGGCAAATAAAGTTAGATTTTTCTTATAACTTTGTTCTACTTTTATTGATGCCCCCCGCTAGCAGATTAAAGGTTCTTAATGCCTGCTGCCTGAACAATCCGTAAGCATGGTGTGTGCTCTGGCGCCCGAGGTTCATTTTTAAACTTATATTTTGAGCACACATACACTATTCATATTTTATTTTAACCCAGTAGCTTCACAACACAGGGAAAACATCTAGCATTAATAGCATTCAATATAAATATATTTTTTTTTATTTTTTTTTATTATTACAATTGGTTAGATCAAGTCCCATGTAAGCTTCATTCATAGAGTCAGATACTTACAGGCATTTAACTATATCTACATACAAGGAAAGACAATGTAGTTCGACAAGGTTCCCCTACGAAGTAGGATCAAGGGCTTGATACAGCAAGCAGGTACAGTACTCTTGCACACTGCTCATTGTAGGCAGTTGGAGAGCCTGGAGCCCTGCCCAGTGCCCAGTTTAGCTTTAGTTGTTCAGTGTCTGTAAACTGCGACTATGACTAGTATATTATCAGTCATGTAATCAGTGTTGGGTGACAGCAGAGCTCATTACTGCTCTTACTCTGATAATATAACATATTGGATAAATTAATTGCAAGCTTATGTAACATATTGATAACCTAATCAGTGTGCACTCACTCGGAGAACTCTAAAACAAACTCAGCTCATACTTATAGCCTACTCTTGATCATTCGATGTGTTTCCCTAACAAAGTTAAAATCAATTGAATTACCTACAGTATCAAATAATAAATATATGGCGCTGTGTATAGGACATACCTACTAATTCTTATAATAAATTGTATTTATCTTTCCTGTACATTCAGTACTTGTGTACAAGTGGCGCAGGCCAGTCACTCCCAGAGTGTGGCTGTGGGTGTGGAGTGGAGTCTGCTGTGTGTGTGTGTGTGCTCCAGATGTGATGTGTGTGACAGTGTGCAGTGTGCAGTGCAATACTTGTGCAAATGTCAACATATGCAGATGCACATCTTAAAAGTGCTGAAATAACTTTCCCATATTAATGAGCGTGTGACATTTGTGAACGCGCGCGACAACCTCGCGTGACCATCTGTTTCACCGACAATAACTTTTAATTAAATATTCAAACAGAGTAACATGATTTAAACAAGTAATCAACCTAATCGAATGGTTTAGTTACCGATTGTTTTTGTGGACACAACGTAATGAGGCTGAGGACGGCTGCTAATTGCCTAATAAGGTACGATTCATTGCGTATTGTTCAGTAATCTGAATGTCGCAGCTGTACACACTGGACGCTGCCGCGCTGGACAGTTAGATACACCTGTGTACGACACAAACAGCTGTTTGATGAGTGGTGGTGAAGGTTCTGACTTGCACCTCATCATATCGAATATGAATAGGGTGGCGAAGCGCGACGCAGCGCACAACACGTATGCACGCAAACTTCAGGGATGTTTCCCAAAATCCCCACTGCTGCTAATAAACAAAACTTATTGAACATGAAGCGATAACCTTGGCTTATGATAATAGGGGCCGGGATAGGGCAGCGAGTCGGCGGCTCCTGCACCCACTAGACACCAGACCCGCGAGTCAAGTGTTGACAACCTCTCTCTCTCTCTCTCTCTCTCTCCACCTTTCTTGAACAGAATAGCCGAGTAGTGGCCAGCGTGTGGCGTGGCTGCTGTCCGTTTACATGTGTATGCTAATGAGTACCTGCTACAGTCTACCTCTACACGAGACCGGTCCGTGTTATCACATTAGGTATATCGAACAGGTTTTTCCTCGTACGGTTGGGGATCTGTGGACAACTGTTATGTAACATAACATAACACATGACGTGCCGAGATTGTGCTGACCTCTGACTCTAACGCGCTTCTGTGGTGTTACTTGCCCAGTATCATTACATGCGTGTGTCTAATAAAATCAAACTTCAAAGGTCCGGCGCTTCTAGGTTTGGACAAGAAGTCTGAAAGTTCAAACCATTATTAGCGTGTCATAGCCTTTGACTAACGAATTAAGTATGTCTAATCCTAGACAGGAGACACGAACTCTAAAACTCAATACCCACTTACGATTGAATCGGAGTTTGGCCAGTAAGTTAAGTTGACCTAAAGTTAGATAGTAAACATAGATATTTTGCAATAAGGGTTAGTACTTTAAAAAAAATCCAAGTAGCGGAAAAAATCCGGCCACGCTTCATACAAAAATGTTCCAAGCCCTTAAATGTATTTTTTATATTTTTTTGTGAAAATCTTAATGCGGTTCACAGAATACATCTAAGTACGAAGTTTAAACAGCATAGGTAGTTCTTATTGTATCGGAAAAAAAGGCTGACATACGGACGGACAGACAGACATGACGAATCCATAAAGGTTGCGTTTTTTGCCATTTGGCTACGGAACCCTAACACGTAATTTGAAATTTTATTTTTTCGCGCTATCTGTTACGGTTGCATGAGGACCGTATTTCCCAAGACTTTTTTTGGTAAAAAGTCTGAACATTAGAATCTTTAACTTCAAAATGCTTTTTTAGAGTCTCAACACGACCATTTTCACTAAAAATACAAGCAGTCATCACCGGAACCTTTTTTAGGGTTCCGTACCCAAGGCAGGGTGAAAACGGGACCTTATTACTTAGGTGTTAGGTCAACACAAGTTTGATAGTTTGATGCAAACGGAATGCGGACAGACGACTCAAAAGTCAAAGCAATAAGGCTTATGCTTAGGTCGTTGTTTAAAAGGAATCGGAGTGGTCATGGGAATCCCAACATTCACAGGCTGAGGCAGTAGACAGCAAATTGCAAAAACCCAAGAAAATTTGAATTTCGCGGGCCACCCTGAAGCCCGAGGTACCCCGCGCAATTAAAATTTTCTTACGTTTTTTTACGTCTAAGGTGTAAAATTAACGGATCGTATACGTAACACTATACTGTCCCGGCAGTCTTCACAGAGATAACGACGAAATCGTTAACTTTCGATTGCTAATTACTAACGAATAAATTCGGTGGCAATAATGGAGCTTGCAATTAATGAAAGTCTACATCCTAGACGCGTTTCTCGTAAGCATAATCGTTGACGTGGCTCAAAAGGCTGCCCAACTTAAATGGCACTGGGCAGGACATGTCTGTCGCATGCCGAACGAACTGTGGGGGAGGCACACTGTGGGTACCATTCCTGTAGGGCTCAGACCACGAAGGAGATAGCGGGACGAACTGGATGTCTTCCTTGAGAATTTGAAAGAAATAGCACAGAATCGTGATCGTTGGAAGAAATGGATCGTGCCTAACAATGAGACATGCATACTCGAAAAACATAACCCTCCTTCTGGCGCAGTCGAGTAAGAAAAGTAGAAAATAACTTGTCTTTCGGAAGTCGGTGGCAAAAAAAGCCATTGTATCAAACAAACGTCACCGACGACATCTTCATTGAAATTAAAGTTATTTCTTACTTTTTCATAACTCATACTCCGAAAGTAGGTCTGAAGTTGCCTGAGGAGCGGGTTGAAAGTAATAATTGTCAGCCCTAGGGAGAATCACTTTCAACTGAAAGCTGCCAAATTATTAAAAAAAAATGTTCTATTTTCACCTTTCTATTAAACCATGTTCCGACGTCTATACAGCCTGTAAATTACAGTGCGATGTAAAATTGAAATAACATAAAATTCTGTATTAATTAAAGAATATATTCTTTTTAAATAACATAATTATAATTTGGTTACAAATATTTCTTTAAAATAACATAGATTTGGGCAAAAAATTTACTATGTTTTTCAGTGACGAAAGTGAAAAATAAAGGCTGATTAGCCGGTCACAGAAAAAAAAACCAAAAAGGCGGGAAAGCGGCAATCCGAACTTAATTTTTTTCGAGTTGTTTCGTGTTTTTATTTTTATTTTCCTTGTATTCGTAATGAAAAGTACAGAGTTTACCTCGGGTTAAAGACTGATTTAGTCCCTCGAACTATTAGCGACTGTCTGTCTATCTGTCCGTCCGTATGTCACAGTCACTTTTTTCCGAAACTATAAGAACTATGCTGTTGAAACTTGGTAAGTAGATGTATTCTGTGAACCGCATTAAGGTTTTCACACAAAAATAGGAAAAAAACAATATTTTTGGGGGTTCCCCATACTTAGAACTGAAATACATTTTTTGTTTATCAATCCCATACGTGTGCGGTATCTATGTATAGGTCTTTAAAAATGATATTGAGGTTTCTAATATCATTTTTTTCTAAACTGAATTGTTTGCGCGAGAGACACTTCCAAAATAAGAGATTGATAAAACTAAAAAAAAAATGATGTACGTTATATGTATGTAAACTTCCACCGAAAATTGGTTTGAACGAGATCTAGTTAGTAGATTTTTTTAATACGTACGTCATAAATCGTAAACCGCAATTTACCTTTCATTTACAACGAACTACAAGTATTATTATGTTACTAGCTGCTACGGAACACTTCATGGGCGAGTCCGACTCAGACTTGGCCGCTTTTTCTGTTCAAGTTATTATTGGTTGAGAGATTGTTAGTAGTGAAGCTCTTTGTGAATGAGCACATCCGGGGTAGTAATACTAATTACTACTACACAAGCAGCACTGCGGTGTTGATCGGATATGTGTCTCTGCGATGGCAGGTTGTACCACTTGTACCATTGACACACTAACCGAGGTGGACCGCCATTACAATACAGTCTGAACTGTTTACAAAGAAATTTAGTATTTATTTTCGTAAGGTCTGCCGCCGGTACAGTGTATTGTAGGCGTGGCACAAAGCAGCGGCCGGCGGCGTCAGGGCACTGGACTGTGATCACTAGATCAGCCCGCGAGTGCTGCGAGCCCGCGCAAGGTCACCTGCGGAGCGGGAGCCGCTGACTCACTGCTTCAGTGTCAGTCAGTCGCGGCGGCAGTCTCGCACGTGTTGCCGCCACCTGTGGACGGGAGGAAGGGAGGACGGTCAGCTTCACTAGCTGCTACCGTGTAGTGTAGTGCAGTGTTGTGATGTGCGCGTGCGTCTTGACATGTTCTGTCACTACATCGCACGGGATGGATAATAAAACGTACGTAACGCACACTCTTCGTCTCGCTTTTGGCATAGGTTCTGTGGCTTTTAATTCGTCTCTGTGTGATAAACTGAAAAGAATAAAACAAGTTCAGTCCAGAATATTATATTCGGGACCCATATTGGATAGTCTAGCTAGATACTTAGATTATTTAATGGTCCCGACTATTCTGGACTGAACTTATTTTTCCTTTTCAGTAAATTTTCTGCGCAGTCGGGTTTTTTAGTATTTATTTTACGCTTTTAAGTTAAGATTATCATAAGATGGAGAATTTCTCATTATTTTTTTACTATATTCGTAAACATCTAATTGTTTAAAGGATTTTTTATCGTGTGGATGATTTAATAATATGGCCATGAAACACAATTTTAAAATCCTCACGATGAGCCCTTTTATTTGACACCCATATTGCACAAAATAGAAGATAAAAAATAAATTACTTAACCTTAAAATAAACAATGAAATCTAACAGCCCCCATTTTTTTCGTGTCACCTAAGTAGATACCTATCTAAAAACACTTGGAGTAATGAGACTAATCTAACGATACTTTAGTTTAAAAAAAACCACCGAGTGGTTTGGAAGATAATTATGAGGGAACACAGAAATTATCACAAACAAAGACAGGCGCGAAAAACAGCAGCACAACTTTCCTTGCAGTTGAACTCTTGAGCAACACTCAGAACTCGCTCATCTTATTTGCGTGCTTTATTTATTGATAGTTTATATTACATGCATCGGGTGTGTAGCTACTATATAGCCATGCCACAGTGCACACACTGTGCACTCGAGTAGAGTAGCGTGTAGTGAGCGCCTTCAGTCATCAGTGTGTCGGAACCAGTTTGTGTGTGATTCACGAATATCCGCGATGGATGCGCTGCGAGTGCGACGCGCGCTTGGTGTATCGCTGCAAGCATGCTGCGAGCTTCGCGCTCCTTGTGGTGCCGCGTGTCGTGAAGTACACTGTACCGAGTGTGACGTCACTGCGCCGCCGCTACAATGTCCTGCAACTAGTAACTTATGTTTTGTTTGTTCGTGTTCACGATGCCGATATCAATGGGTTCGTTCCATAATTACGTGTTGATGCTCCAGTGATGTGGAATAGTGGAGTGATGTGTGATGGCGTGTTTACGTAGCAAAACTAGCTGTGGCCCTCCGACTTCCTCCGCGTGAAGTTATACATCATCTGCCTGCCTGTGCTTCCAGTCTTACCGGAAGTAGCTGAATGCCAGTATGTTACGTGGAGCGACTGCCTATCTGACCTCCACAACCCAGTTAGTACTGGACACCTAATACGATACCCCTTAGTAAGACGGGTTGTCAGATTTTTTGGGACATAACGGTCCCGCATGACAAGAACCTCATCACCTTCCGAAAGATTTAAACAAATCACGTATCACGACTGGGCTCGCGGGTTTATTGACATGTGGGATGTAGACTCGGCTATCATTGTGCCGATATTCGTATCAGCTAATGGCTTAAGGCGCTTAGACGAGCTAAATTAGCAACTCTATTTGTGGTGGTTCAAACTTCGTTTGAAATGCTGTTAGAATAAAGTTCTAATCAGCTTGCACTACAAAGTGGTTGTTACGTCAGCCACTGCGGGCCAAATAGCGTGAAATGAGTGGTTTCAATCGATTTACAAAAAAACTATTGATTGGATTAAAAAACTAAAACAGCCTAGTATCATGCTAATATATTGCTTGTAGAATTATTTGCCAAAAAAACAGAATGATCGCATGTATATTAGTATGTTTTTTATTGTTTGAAAGATATTTTTAGAGATAAGTTCGTGATTTCTTTTTATCGAGCCAAATTAATTGTATTATGTTTTCAAAACAGTATCATGCTAGCATATATCCTGAAGAATATCATAATATCATTTTTCTGGTCTTGTTTATAGCAGTGTTTGTACAAAAACGCCACCATGTCAGTCCGACTTCAGGACCAAGCCTCGGAACCTATCCTTCTGCAGCGAGGTGTAAGACAGGGAGACGTCATATCTCCGAAACTGTTCACCGCTGCACTGGAGGATGTCTTCAGTTCAAGGTTCTGGACTGGAGAGGGCTAGGCATCAACGTCAATGGCGAGTAGAGCCTCCAAAAGAGTGGGTCTAAAAATGAACATGGACAAGACGAAGGTCATGTTGAATGCCCATGTCACACCCATTCCTATCAAGATCGGAGACTACACTCGAAATTGTAGACGATTATGTATACCTAGGACAAACGGTCCAGTTAGGTAGGTCTAACTTCGAGAAAGAGGTCAATCGTCGAATCCGACTCGGCTGGGCAGCGTTCGGGAGGCTGCGCGGTATCTTCTCGTCCAACTTACCGCAGTGTCTCAAGACGAAAGTCTATGACCAGTTTGTGTTGCCAGTGATTACATACGGGACCGAAACGTGGTCGCTCACAATGGGCCTTATCAAAAGGCTTAAAGTCACCCAAACGGCAATGGAGAGGGCTATGCTCGGAGTTTCCTTGCGTGATCGAATCAGAAATGAAGACGCAAGAGAACCAAGGTCACCGACGTAGCCCGAAGAATTGCTAAACTTAAGTGGCAGTGGCAGGGCACATTGCTCGCAGAACGGATGGCCGATGGAGCCGAAAAGTTCTGGAGTGGCGACCGCGAACCGGAAGACGATGCGTTGGAAGACCTCCCACTAGGTGGACCGATGACCTGGTGAAGGTTGCGGGAATCCGGTGGATGCGAGTAGCAAGGGATCGGTCAATGTGGCGACACTTGGGGGAGGCCTATGTCCAGCAGTGGACGTCTTTCGGCTGAGATGATGATTATAGCAGTGAATCATATACTTTTAGTAATTATAAAACTCGCGTTTAGCTCATGTAATCGCCTTAATAGCCAAGAGCCTCGATCAATATCTGAGCAGGCTCTCGTTAGGCAGCTGGATCAAGGGCTTGATATTGAAAGCGGTACTCCTGGACACAGCTCGTAATGTTAGGAGGTTCCTCTCTCTGGAGCACTGACCACCGGTGGGCGACTATTTTTATATTTTTCCACGTGCGGACTGCGGCATGTCGCGTAGCTCATGTCAAGTCAAGTTGCGGATGACAGAGCTAAACGACCTAAACCAGCTGTACCAGCTCGGCAGTACAGGACTGAGCGACGTATTGGTGAGACCAGTGAACGCGAACGCTCATCGGCCAACTAATGTTCTTCAGGGAGGACAACACCCGCCCTCGAGTGATGTGTGGTGATGTGCTGCGCGCTACATCCCGTAAAACAGTTCACGTTTCACAGTTTTACGGTTTCACTACGTTAGACCAAAAAAATATGCGTTAAATTGTACACAATCGATTTTACAATACCGCTAGATAGGTTACAGTCTAACGGTTTTACAATTTTACGGTAACATATGCATGAGCAAACCGTATTCGTGATAGACCGATACACTCAGACGGAATGGCACATTCCAAAGAGATGAAAAGTGGGTTTAAAGAGCATGGGAGCGACCGAACCTAGGTGTGTCTGTAACGCATCTGCCGGATGACGCCATTTGTTTAGCTCTGGCGGAGCATCTGGTTGTTACCTGTCAGTTATATCTACCGAAGGTGAATGGATCCGGGAGGTTGAACCAGCGTGCGATCCAATACCAGAACCGTGCAGTCCGTCCGTTGCCTAATTTAAAATCTCCGGGGCAGAACGGGCTGCACAACTGCTGGATGAAGTGGATCCAAAGGTCACACGCTCGCTTGGCAGACTGTTCCCTGTTCCTGATAATCCTGACAGCCTTACAGTTAAGGTCGCTGCCCGAGTTGCTGACGGCTGGAATAACCCACCTGCTCCATAAATCGGGTATTCTCTACAGATCATCAAAAATTATAGACATTACGTGTCTCCTGAGCGACTATGAAGTTGTTATCTTAATTTTGAGAGCTAAATCACTAAACATATTGATGAAAAATCTGTTATGTCTGCTTCTCAAAACGGATGCAAGAACAGGTCCCACGGGACTAAGGACCTGCTCTTCATTGATATGGCCATTAGTCAGGTTCGGAAACACTTTATTTTTCGGAAGTCTTTTGTTCAAAGGACACGCAGAGAAGTCAGATTCCTATCTGTGGAATAACTGATGACGGTGTTGGCTCGATGACGCAGCAGACACGTTTTGCTGACACTGAAGCGGTGAGTTGCACTGGGGCGGACCGAGCCAGCCCCCAAGTGGGATACAGCTAGGCTGAGACCGTGAGGCGGTCACAGGTCGCGTGCACGGCTGGTCAGGCATGCGGGGCCGGGGGGGGGGGGGCAACCTTGTGCGCACGAGTGTGCGCGGGGTGAACCACCGCGCCGCGCCGACTCGCCACATTCCCGCGCGCTTCAACTCCGCTCCGGCCGCGATACGAGCGAGCCCGACACAGCTGATGTTCCATCACATTTAAATACCTACCTGCCCACTGTGTGAACAAAACACGTTAAAATCGCATACCTATAAGTCTATTGCTCGCTTCAGCATTTTTTCGCGTCAACTGACTAATAAAAGCTAATTGAAGTAACCCATTAGAATGAAGCAAACGGTGGCCAGTGGCCGCCGATCGAATGCATTCCTCTCACTTGTATCACAGTACCTATAGTATCAAGACATCGAGAGCTAAGCTGTGAGCAACATGAGAGGTCGTATACAAGGCGCCCCATCACGCCACACTCCACAAAAACTTATAAACGTAAAGCGTGAGTCATCACTTTGTCCATCACCTGCAGAGACCGGAATAGGCAATGTATTTGCCTAAACTTCAATGAAGTAAGACAGAGATTTTCGAAAATTCACTTATCACACTTGGGAATCGCACCGACTTCTTTGACATCAATCTTATGGATTAAATCTATCTAACAAACATGATAAATTAAATGAAACAAAATTCAATGGGTTAAAGCACTTTTACTCAGAGGTTGGACCTTTACAAATTGAAGAAAGAAGATTGCATTTACACCTACAAAACACGTCCTAATTGCAATCTGACTGGCCCAAATAGATGGAATCATTCCCTGTGTGTCGAGTCTCTTTACGTCGAGTCGTGATTTTTCTTGGGTACTCATAACGTATTTCCTGTACTCGTATAGTAGTGCTAGTAGTCATCGGTTCCACAGCTGTACGATACGTCCGACAAAGTCACATCAGAGATTCGTCGAACTCTTATCGTCGACTTCAACGTCCTTGATCTTCCATGAGGCTATCAGCGCCTAAAATATCTCCTCAAGGTTACCTACCTGAAACTACAGAGGAGAGAGAGTCCCACCCTGTTTAACACCCCTTTGTGTTTTAAAACTAGGTCCTGCAACGTCAAGTTTTATTTGCGGAGCTATTTGTACCATGTTCATAGTTTTCCAAGGATCGACATAATACTATTATGTCGGGGTGTGTGAGGCTGTCGTATATTCTATTCTGTCTATTTATCTTCTTATTAAACTCCGATGATCTTTCTAAAATTAGTATGTATCAACCGATCGACCATCTCGGTTGATCGGTTGTAGAATAGCTTGGGCGATCGAATCCGGCTTAATCTGGTGGGTGATATTTATCTAGTTGTACTTTGTAAATGTGAGTTGTAAGAATAATTAAGCGAGAATTGTCGATATCGCCTTTGTCGCCTTATTGTGTTGTGTAGAAGGATTGAAGTCATTGCTTTTGTAACTATTCATGGTATTGAACAGGTTCGTAACAAGGTAATGGTGCCGGTTTTGAGTGCTTCGTCAGTAATTCCACCCTCTCCGGGACTTTTATCAGAATGCATGGTGTAAATACTTTTTAGGGATCCGTACCCCAAAAGGTAAAAAAGGAGTGAGATCACTTTCTTGTCCGTCTGTCACCACTGATTCTCTCAGGAACGGGTGGACCTAGCAAGTTGAAATTTTATACCAGGTGACCCTATTAGGTGTATAAAAATGCAGGTCCGGAGAAAAAAAAAATACGACACGATACGATAAAATTTACTACTACCGATTTAATTAACCGACTTCAAAAAAGTGGAGGTTCTCAATTCGTCGGAACCTTTTTTTTATGTATGTTTCCCGATTACTCGAAGATGGCTGGACCGATTTGAATTAAGTATAATTTTTTTGTTTGAAAGGGTATACTTCCCAGGCGGTCCCATAATCATCAAGTCAGGATCTGATGATGGGATCCTGGAGAAATAGAGAGAACTCTTCAAATTTTATAGGCACACTTGATGCGATTTGGGTAGTTTTTGGAAGAGTATTTTAAGTGCTCCCGTTTCAGTTTGGTGAAGATCTGATGATGAACTTCGGAGATAGACACCGGAACTCTCAATAAATGACAGCAAATGTAATGGGATTGCTGAAATCTTTAGTCTTTCTATTGTTTACACCAGTTCATAACAAAAAATCACGCCGTTACGCTGTGAAAGGGTAAGCACATAATGAACCACTAAAAAGTGAAAAATTAAAACTTTTTTGCAAAAAATATAACCGACTTCACACAAAAAAGTGAAAAAGTGAAAAATAACTTTAGCTTCAGAAGTCGGTGACAAAAAAACCAAATCAATCAAACAAAAGTCACCGACTTCTGAAGCTAAAGTTATTTTTCACTTTTTTGCAAAAAAGTTTTTATTTGCAAGAAAGTTGATTTAAGTACACTTTTTAGTGGTTCACTTGTGATTACACCTTCACAGCGTACCGGCGTGAGGTTATGTTATGAACTGGTGTAAACAATAGAAAGACTAAAGATTTCAGCGATCCCAGTACATTTGCTATCATTTATTGAGGAGTTCCCGTCGCCTATCTTCCGAAGTTCTTTATCAGATCTTTACCAAATTGAAATGGGACCACTCCAAGAACGTACTCTTCCTAAAACTACCCAAATCGCTTCTGGTGTGCCTATAAAATTTAAGGAATTCCCTCTATTTCTCCAGGATCCCATTAAATGGAACTTAACACATCTAACTGTCGAAATCTGGGTGTATGTACACTTCTACGTACTCCCTCAGAGCATACAGGCGTGATGTTACGTCACTATGTTACATAACAATAAACAACCAAGCGATTGCAGCAATTACTGCAGCTTTACCGTGTAGTTTTGAAGAGTTCCATTTATATCTCCGAAGATCAGCGTCAGATCTTAACCAAATTGAAATAGGACCACACGGAAAGCACCAGCTTTCAAATAAAAAAAGAATCATCAAAATCGGTTTACTCAGTCGAAAGTTCAGAGGCCACAAACATTGTCGAAATCTGGGACTATTGTACACATCTGCGTACCCCCTCAGAGCATACAGGCGTGATGTTACGTCATAATGTAGTATGAACAATGAACCTACAAGCGATTACAGCAATTACTGCAGATTTGCCGTCTATTTTTGAAGAGTTCCATTGTATATATCTCGGAAGATCAGCATCAGATCTACAGCAAATTAAAATGGGACCAAACGAGAAGCACCAGCTTTCAAATAAAAAAAGAATCATGAAAATCGGTTCACCCAGTCGAAAGTTCAGAGGTAACAAACACAAAAAAAATTATAACCTCCTCTTTTTGGAAGTCGGTTGTTTATAAAAATGAACTTTAGCTTCAGAAGTCGCTGACAAAAAACGAGTAAATCAATGTAACAAAGGTTACCGACTTCTGAAGCTAAAGTTATTTTTCACTTTTTTGTGTTTTTGAAGTCGGTTTTTTTTTATTACACACGAGTTCCTTTTAGCCGAAAGTGAACGTTCAGAAAATTCACACAATAGGGGGTGAGAGTTGTGATAAGGCACTGGCTTTTTACTAGCCCTCGCCTGGCGCATGGCGTAGTGTGCGCGTGCGCGTCTGGAGCGTGTGCGTTGGTGTGCGGGCGCAAGTTCATTGCCGCGCGCTTATCTTGCGCCGGGCGCCGGCGCAGATAGCGCTAGTGGCCGGCAGCGGCAGGTGAGCACGACCTTCACCCGCCCCCACCCCTGGCTCTGATCATCTGTGCCGTTTTCTCTGTCCACAAATCAGGAAAGACGCTATCTTTTTGAACACGTATATTTTTTTTATAAGCAACTCCTGAAACTGTGACGTCACAATATCAACATCGCCCATGTCGTGCGACTCGCGCGGCTCACACACTCGGACACCGAACTAGTTGAACTGGCTCTGGTGGCCAGGTCGGCAGCTGTCCTGCAATGTAGTCGTTTATTTGTCATGACAGCTGAGCACTGAACAGCAGTATGTATGAAACCAGTATGTTTAACGACTAGTTCATCGTGTGCTAGTTATCAGAACCTGTTCAGGTTCCTGTTGTGTGCGATAAACAACGGCGGAAACCATTTACGTTAATTAATGAATGCATGCATGTCATGTAACATGCAGCACAGCTCATGGGTCGCCGGGCGCGGGCGGACGGTGGGTATCGAGTTGTCACACAATACATGTAGTAGTCGCTAGCGCTATTGCACGAGTGCAACGGAAATACTTAGTACTCATCATTATGGAACAATAGGATACCTTGCATGCTCAGTTAATTATGTATCTACTTTGTGAGGAGCGTAATGTGTGGATAGCAGGAACTTCTCAGAAGTGAGCATCCCACGAACTGGTCAGTCGGTGTGATGTCGTCCGCCATTCGAACGATTTCAAGGAGATAGTGATATCCCCAGTCAGCATCTGTCGACACTTGTAGAGTCACGGACCGACCGCCCGCGCCGACAACATTGCGAAATGATAGCAAATATAGCAGTGGTCGGGTGCGCGGTAAGCGGTGGTGCAACGCGACCTTCACGACGGCGAACACTACTCCTCACTTAGTGCTCCGCAAACAAACAACGCTCAGCTGCCAGACAAACTGATCACGTAGCGATAGCCTTTACTTGAAGCTAATGAGGCAGTTTCTGTCACAGCGTCCGGTCCTGAGTAGACGCTGACTCACCAGTGTTGCCTCCCACTGTCTCGAGTGTCCGTTCTGTTACGAGTACTGTTATTACCACGGCGACGGCAGGCGGCATCCGAAACCAAAACATAACAACGCCGCTTGGCGCCGGAAATAGATTCTATTACCAGAAACAGCTCCTAGCAAAGTTATTAAACCTTTTTGGTGTAATCTTTTTTCTTATCTCATAGTTCGATGGGACGGCAATCCGACAAGTGCAGATAGCACGCGCAGAATCAACGGCTTCACGTGAATTCGAGGCACGCGGATATCTCACCGACAATTACATACAGACATAATTATACTAGCGATCAATGAGCTATCGGATCCTCGCCCTTCATCCAGCCGCTCAACTCTGGGCTAAGCTCGCTGGCTCCAGCAGAGCGAGTCCGTGTCCTCGTGCGGTGACGTGAGTGTCACGCCTCTGTGTCGGCACCGCAGTGTTGAGACGTTCGCACGATGTGGTCACGACCTCCGCGGGGAGCGCTCATTAGCGCGTTATGTGCGTCGTGAACTCGTGCGCTCGCGCAGGGCCGCGCGGCCGCCGCTAACTTGCGCAACACACGGAACCGTTTAATGAAGCGAGTACGTGTCGATGTCTGGGAGACCTTCACTTAACGTTTACCTAACAACCTGCGAGTGACGCCACGCGCCGCTGACGTTACATCACGAACTCATCATTGTTATCAGCGACAGCTTCCCATGCGTGTGTCCTCGCAAGTCGCGTGCCGACTGTTGGAAAAGCTGCTTGATTGCTTGAATGCTGTCGTATTCACTTGTAATTATCGTCGCGGATAGCCGCGACCACGGTTGCGCGATAACTGTGAGCGCTTGTGTACGTAACGTCGCCAGAGGAGTAGGCTTGGTCGCGGCTGGCCGCTGATGTGCTTCTGTCGCCTGTGTACAGCTGTGGTCAGTTCGCGAGACGGGTCTCTGTTGCTCGTCGTGTCGTGACCGCTCACTTGGTCAGTGGCCGGACGCATGGACGTAGGGGTAACATCGTCAATAGCCAAGTGCCACACTTCTAGGGGCCCTAGATCGCTATAACACTCCATACCCTCTATACATAAATAAACATTTCATCATCATCATCATCATCTCAGCCGAAAGACGTCCACTGCTGGACATTGGCCTCCCCCAAGTGTCGCCACATTGACCGGTCCCTTGCGACTCGCATCCACCGGATTCCCGCTACCTTCACCAGGTCATCGGTTCACCTAGTGGGAGGTCTTCCAACGCATCGTCTTCCGGTTCGCGGTCGCCACTCCAGAACTTTTCGGCTCCATCGGCCATCCGTTCTGCGAGCAATGTGACCTGCCCACTGCCACTTAAGTTTGGCAATTCTTCAGGCTACGTCGGTGACCTTGGTTCTCTTGCGGATGTCTTCATTTCTGATTCGATCACGCAAGGAAACTCCGAGCATAGTCCTCTCCATTGCCCTTTGGGTGACTTTAAGCCTTTTTATAAGGCCCATTGTGAGCGACCACGTCTCGGGCCCGTATGTTATCACTGGCAACAAACACTGGTCATAGACTTTCGTCTTGAGACACTGCTGCGGTAAGTTGGACAAGAAGAATAAACATTTTAGAAATCAATAAAATTTAATTGTCTGTTTGTGATATCAAAATAACAGATTTTTACGGAATCATTCCGTAAATATCTGAGGGAACGAGGGAATCTGAGGGATTTCGAGGGAATGCATATGAAAATGAAAAAACACCCTTACAAAAACACTCCCTTGGAACTTGATAACAAACTCCGATTCAAATGGCTAAGGTTTTTGGCACAATGGATTATTATTAGTGTTGTCAAGAAATTTTCGTTCTACTGTGAATTCCGCTCATCGAATTAGGCCTCTAGACATACCGTCAAAAATGAGACTTAAAACGATTAAGTATTGACTTTGTGAAAAATAACTTTAGCTTCAGAAGTCGGTGACTTGTTTGTTCAATTCAGTTTTTTTGCCACCGACTTCCGATTTTTTTTTATTTCCTATACTTACAAATATTTGCCATGCTTTTATTTCGCATTGTTAAATGATTTTACTATGACACGGATACCTCCGACCGCCTCCGAGGTACGCTCAGATATGTGACAAAAGGACGTAGTCTGATCGAGCTTGTGTCGCGTTGCAGGTGTGTGGCGGGTCGCGGCGGTGAGCGCGCCCTCATGCTGGGCCCCGTGCGGCGCTCGCACTGCGCCGCGCTCGCCGCCCTCGCCGCGCTGCTACTGCTGCTGCTGGCGCGCCTGCCGCCCGCACCCCGCCCGCCGCGCCCCGCGCCCCTCCGCACGGCGCCGCCCGCCAGCCCCCCCGCGCCCGCCACCACTCCCGCCGCGCCGCCGCCCACCAACCGCACTGCGCGCCGCGCCACCACGGCGCCGCCCGCCACGCCGCGCCGCTCGCCGCGCGCCGTGCTGGTGCGCGACGTGTACGAGGCGGGCCACTCGCGGCCGCACCCCGAGCTGTGCCCGGCGCTGGGCGCGCGCCTGCGCCTGCTGGTGCTGGTGTCGTCGGCGCCGAGCCACGCGGCGGCGCGCGACGCCGTGCGGCTCACGTGGGGGCACTACGCGGCGCGGGCGGACGTAGCGGTCGCCTTCGTGCTGGGCGCGCCGCCGCCCGCGCTGCGCGCCGCCATCGACGCGGAGGACGCGCTGTACGGCGACGTCATCGAGGGCCGCTCGCGCGACTCGTACTCCAACCTGACGCTGAAGACGCTGTCGATGCTGGAGTGGGCGGACACGTACTGCCCGCGCGCCAAGCGTCTGCTCAAGACGGACGACGACATGTTCATCAACATTCCGCGCCTGCTGCAGTTCGCGGCCGCGCCTTCCCGGGTCAACGCCACGCGCACTATCTGGGGCAAGGTACGCTACCATTGCTTACTTCTTTCTGTATGCTCTCTTGAAAGAATCTGCTAGGTCTAACAGTTCAAACCTGATCCTATTAATGTTTCTTCTACCGATATAATAAATGGTGGCAAGCAAGTCGATATGGCTTAGTACTTGTTCACGTAGGAACGCGCGGGTGCGGGCGCGGAGACGTGCCGAGTTCGTGTTCACATTGGCCGCCAGGCATTTGCGCGATTTCGTTTCTAGCGACAACTTCATACTGGTTGAACTTACCTGTCATCGCGAGTAAATCGCGCGCTCCGCCGCTAGTTCGACGTCAACACACACAAACATCTCACGCTTTTGATATTGCCGCGAGTCCGCCGCGCGCGCCAGTCGCTAGCTTGTCCGCTACTTTGACCGCACGTGCGTTGTGTACGTGAACACTTGGATATCTGTTTGATATGTGACCGCGCCCGCCACCGTGCCCGCGAGTCAACGTGAATGAATACTTATGCTGACTACTGAAAGGCTTTTGATCGAGTTGAGCATGGCACCTTTAATGAAGAAATTACACGGAATGGTATAACGGAATTCTTTTGCCGTTTGCGGTGGACGTGAGATATAGAGAGATGAGTGGCAATATATAGTAGATTACAAGCTGTAGTGCTCTACACTACATGTCTAGTTGGGGAACCTATGCCCAGCAGAGTAGTCCGGAGTATCTCAGGGTCCTTACCTGAGTCCGCTCTTATTTGTTGTCTACGTAAGTAAGTTTTATCACCCAGTGTAGGCAATTATTAATAAAATGTCATTATTTCCTACACAGTCTTAATTTCAGTGAAATATTGAAACGTAGTATGATGTGTATCGCAGGTGATGCGGCGCTCGCTGCCGCAGCGCACGACGAAGTCGAAGTACTACGTGTCGCCGCTGCAGTTCCCGGGGCGCGTGTTCCCGGACTTCGCGACGGGCCCCGCCTACCTGCTGACGGCGGACTGCGTGCGGCCGCTGCTGGCGGCGGCGCCGGGCGCGAGGTACGTGCGCCTGGAGGACGTGTTCGTGACGGGAGTGCTGGCGGCGCAGCTGCGCGTCGCAAGGACGCACGCGCCCGAGTTCTACAACAAGCGCGTCGCGGCGCACCCGTGCGCCGTGCAGCGCGGCGTGGCCATCCACATGGTGCGCTACCACGAGCAGTTCGACCTGTGGCGCAAGCTGCTGGACGGCAAGACCAAGTGCGCCAGCTAACCCTGTCCCGCACTCCGATCCTATTTTATTCCTTTTACTTTTTACGGAAGTATATTTTTATACTGGGTCCCCGGTGTGCGACGCTATTGCGTGCGAGCCGCGTGAAGCCGATATCTGTGTACGAACCGGCGCTCTAGCGCTCTAGTGTTGTGATTTTTTTTATCAAAGCTGTTACGAATTAACTCTGATGATTTTATTTTAAAAGTTTTGGCGTGTGGTAGTTGCATTTCCTTTGTAACTAACAATTATAATAAACGAATGTATATTATGATACAATACACTTGTCTCGCTCTAACTCACTACATATTCGGCACAGATTTATTCCTAGACGCCTTACTTTCTTGAAGGGACAATCATGTTGCGGTATCGCGCGTAGCTATATAAAAGTGAGAGCGAACATGATTGTTGTTTGATCTGTTGCTAAAGAGGGCCAAGTCTGTGCGGTATAAACCAATCATCTAAGGTGCTGGCTCGAAACAGACTTGTATGATCGTTTTGAAACTTGTGCAGGACAATGTCTGTGTACTATCCAGCACCATCTATTGGGTCATTTAAAGGGATTGGCTTTACGCGGCCGGGCTGCGCCGTACGATCTCGCCGTGGACTACTACATTTTTTTTGTATATGTATAAAGTACAAAGCCGTCAGATTTAGTGGCTTATCGCCCGTCGGCGCTCACCGCTGCCTCGCTCCGCGGCCCGGGCCCCCGACCCGGCAGCGGGCCACGCGCGGGGCCCCGGCCGGGCCCCCGGGCCCCGCGCACGGGCCCCCGAGCGACGCGCCGGTAGTGACGTGACTATGCAATCGATACACATTGTATATTTTATTCGTTTAACTGTGCGTGCAGGTTGTGCCAGATGTAAATATAATATTGTGAATGTAAGTTGTAACTATTTGTTTTATTGTGCCCCCCACTCCCTCCACCTTCCTCCTGAACTCCTCGACACATTACAATGGTCAACAAAATGTTGTAACAAGACAGCTGGTAGATTTATTCAGGTCGTTTTTGTATTACAGCTACTATCCGTGAAGTGCGGTGGCAGTGGTGGCGGCCCCGACTTACGAAACTTAAGTCGGGGGTTCAAACCCGGGCAGGCACATTTCTTTGTGTAAGTTATTTGATCACCTGCTCTCAAAAACGGGGAAGGGAAACATCGTGAGGAAACCAGTATATCCTAGAATCAAAAATTCGAAGACATGTGACATCTACCAACCCGCACTGGGCCCGCGTGGTGGGTTATAGCCTATACGCAAAATACGCGCTTTGACGTGGAGTTGCGGACACCAGCCCGTTGGACAATACAGACGCAACGTTTCAACTTTTCGCAGTCTCTAATTTTTTATTTTTATTTTATTTTATTAATTTTAAGAAAAGTTACAGCTAATACATTCGAGTAGTGAAAGTAAAATATGTAGAAAAAAGCCAATTACAACTTTCCACGTCTTATAAACTAACTAGCTGACCCGCGCAACTTCGTCTGCGTCACATAAGAGAAAGAGAGGGTTACAGAGAGTGGGTCGTAAGCACCTATAATACAGTTATCAAATAGTACATCACACACATCCTTCCGCATAATGAAAATGCGCGCCCGGTACATGATCATTATTTTGCTGCGGAATTACTTAAAACGGTGTATCTCCTAAGATATACATTGAAGTCAATTTACGTACCCAAGGGCAATTTTGTTCAAAATCAAATACTTGTGATTAACAACGTAGGTATTTATTTGAATAAGAATAAATTACCATGTTTACAAAAACATTATCTTCATACTTAGACACTCGATGACAGTCATACTCCAGTTAGGTCTGCAGTTCTCATCAAGGTGCATTAAATGAGCCGCAACACGATAATTAGCTGCTGTAAACCGTTCCGGACCTCTTACAACTGCTTACCATTTAAAATTTCAAACTCTACGTCCCTACGCTATGACGCCGTGTCTTAAAGTGCACAACCTTTTCAAAACTTAGAAACTTTCAAATGCGGTATTAATATTTTACGGTGACTTTCGAGACATTCCAATTTTAAAGAGTATTAGGAATTTTGCACCAAATTTTTATGTGAGTTCAACCTTTTTGGAATAAAATCAGATTGGGTTTTGAAACATATCAAAATAACTTGTAGATTATACCAAAATCTCGAAGGAGTATTGATATCAAATTCGAAACAAATCACCGCCAAAATAACTTTCTACCCCTTTTTAACCCCGTTAGGAATTTCAAAGCAATATGAAACGCGTCCATCAATTCTGTTAATATTGTTGATTGCAAAGTTTGAAGTAGATTGGACCAAGGAATCACATTTTCCCATACAATCTTTGCCCCCCCCCCCCCCCCTTAGGGGTACAATTTCAAAATTCTTTCTTATCGTATGCCTACGTTATACAGAAATTAAATTTGTAATATCTCCGAAAATATTTGTTTAATTTACATGCTGTAAGGAACCTTATTGATCAAATCAAATCAAATCAAATCATTTAATATTTGCAAACATCGGTTATATGTACATGGTGTTCTTTTAGAATAGAGTTCTCCACATTTTGCATTTTTTTTTTTTTTTTTTTTCATCTATATTAATTGCACACTGTACTTAAGGTTCTTAATTCGATAAGGATTAATGCCGTATTGCTTAAAATAGCTTCGTAAATAAGCCATTTTTTCACGTAAAAAGTAAACAATAAAAATGGTTAATGTGGGTTATCCCTAAAAGATAAACATACCATCGCGGACTTTTTTGTAGACCTTTTTATGGTGTACAATACTGTAGTACATTAATTTGATCTAACTCGTAGGGTTTAGGCAGCGTTTTTGCTAAATTGCTAAATAAGCCCAAAAAAATAGGTTAATTTACGACATCACGTTAGAAACCTCTAAAATTAGCAATGTTGCCTAAGTATATGATGCATGTATTATACATATAAACCTTCCTCTTGAATCACTCTATCTATTGGAAAAAACCGCATCAAAATCCGTTGCGTAGTTTTAAAGATTTAAGCGCACATAGGGATATAGGGACAGAAAAGGCGACTTTGTTTTATACTATGTAGTGATGTATAAAATTACAGAACGGTACAAGCAGCGTTATGGTTAAACAAAGAAACAAATAAAGAGAGTAAACCAAAATAAAATACATTATACAATGAAGTTACACTTCAAAGAAAAAGTTACTTAACATTTTTTTTAATTTCTGGACACTATTTGTAAATAAGTCAAGCTCAACATCCCGGCACACCATGTTGAACATTCGACATTGCCCTTAAGATATATGCATTTTGCCTGTAGTTAGTTTTTACTATAGATACATGAAGGAGATGAGGTCTCCTAAGAAACACAGGCGGCACACGAAGTCCAATCTTGGCCACCAGCTCAGGGACGTCAGTAGATCCGTTCATTATCTATCTATACTTATAATAAATCTGTAGAGAGGTCAATTCTGTACATGAAATATATTTATCTATACTTATAATAAATCTGTAGAGAGGTCAATTCTGTACATGAAATATATTTACAAAATAACTATCGGGGGGTGATTAGTGATCGATACTGATGCCAAAAATGCAATCAGTAAAATTTTTGTCTGTCTGTCTTGTTACACTTTAAAAGTAGCTGTATTGACTCGCACGTATAATAACCGCACTAGCGGCAAAATAAGGGGAGCTAGAGTGGGAGTTTTAGTGGGGAGTAGTCGAATAGCGAGTGGCACATTCGTTCGACAGCAGTCCAGCTGAAAGGTTGTCTTGACTAACTATAATTATAAATCAGTTCAGTGCTCGATAAGTGTTTAAATATTTTATTGTGTGTGATTTATTGTGAAAAATTAAACTAAATTGTGAAAACGACAACTGACGTTATTATTTGAAGTGGCCTTCCTGAGCGTCCATTACATCTCAGAAGTGGGACTAATTGGGCAAATACCCCTGTAAATTGCCTTCCCTGCGCCAAAACGTAAGTTTTTCTGTTTTTTATATAAAAAGCAATAAGCTTGTTATTGTTATTTAATGCTATAAGATATTTTTGTTTTCTTATTGTGTTTGGGCAAAGTGTAAAAGTGAAACTTATAGACTAATGACAGGGGATCAATCACAATTTTTCTACGGTTGGTAAAGTAGATGATATCATGTTTGAAACCGAGCATTTATATATCTACCCTATGCAACAATGAATTTTATTTTAATTTTTCCCCTTAAACATTAACGGTTTTTATGAACAGTTTGATATGAATAATTTAATTTATAACATTTATGAGGGCTTCTTTAGACACTAAATATTGAATAATAAATACTTTGGAAGGTGTATGAACTAAATCATTAATGATATAAATAAGTCGATGCATTTTAGATGTAATTCTAAATAGTGTTTTTTTTTCTGTGAGCCCTAGATAAATATGCCAAGAAGTGAAGCAACTCGAAGTGGCACACCCGAGTTACAGAGAGCTTCAAAAAGGGGTCGTTGTGAAGAAAGTCGACGCCCGCTGAGCCGCTCTAGTAGCAGCAATGGCGGACGAGCATCCCGTCGCAGCCGCCAAAGCCGCCGGCGACAGGAAAAGCGGCGGGAACCTAGCAGTAGTTCTTCTACTGGAAGTGAACGTAGGCCAAAACGTTCTCGCAGGTATGATAGCCAAAATATGTTGTTGAAACAATTTGTCGATATCATGAAAGATATGAAGAATGGTGGTGAACGTGATAAGTTTCCCATTCTCCATAATGTTATACCCGAATACGACCCAATGTCCAAAGAACAGACGATTGATGCATGGATTAACAAGGTTGAAGAATGCGCTCACATTTATGGATGGAACGATAGGCAGTTGATCCACTATGCCTTACCAAAGTTGAGTGGTGTAGCAAAGTCTTGGTATCAGGGATTACCTACAGTACTGTTCTCCTGGGCGGAATGGAAACATAAACTTAAAGAATCTTTTCCAACCCGAGAAAATTATGCGGATTTACTAAATGAAATGTTAAGTTTGAGAGTCAGATACGGGGAATCGTTAGAATTGTATTATTACTCCAAAATGAATCTGTTGAATCGGTGTAATATTACTGAAAAGCGTGCCGTTGATTGTTTAATTGCTGGTATTGACGATCGTGGAGTAAGGTTAGGTGCTCAAGCGGTTGAGTTTGCAGAACCTGAACAAGTTTTAAAATTTTTTAAGACTGTGAAAAGTGGCCAAGATAAAGTTCTTCCTGAAAATTCAAAGAATAAGGATAAGGACAAACGTACAGTTACTCAAAGTACACAAAGGGCATCACCTAACCCTAATAATGCCCAGTCCAGTTCTAGGTATAATCGCATTTCATGTCATAACTGCAAGGAAATAGGGCACCCATTTTTTAAATGCACTAAACCTAAAATACAATGTACCAAATGTAATTGGCTAGGGCATTTAGAGAAAAATTGTCCAAATAAGAAGGATAAGAGTGACGCTTCCGAAGCTTCGACTAAAACTGTGATGCAAATTAATAATAGTACTGAAAATTCAAATTGTAAATATAAGATGCCGATAAAGTTAAATGACGGGATTATAGAATGCCATGTTGACCTCGGAAGTGAGGGCACCTTAATCCGATATAGCGACGCTTGCAAATTAGGAATAAAATGGCAAACTGTACAAACACCATTGCTTAAGGGCCTAGGTAATGTGCCATATCAACCATTAGGTTTAGCTTATGTAACTATTGAAATTCAGGGAGTTGTGCAAAACGATGTGGAAATACTAGTAGTCGCTGATGAACTCATAAATATCCCTGTATTACTGGGTCACACATTCACGGAAAGACCATCTATAAGAATAATTAAGACTGCCACTGATGTCATATTTCAAAAACTTGAAACCCCGGTCAGTGACAGCGTCAAGTTTCCTTTAGTTAGTCTCTCTGATGTAAATATCGCGCCGGGTGATCTTAAAGTAATCCCTGTAAAGTACCCGTATGATTATACCGGTCAAGTTTATATTCATGGTACGTTCAGAGGATGTCCCGGTTCAGAACATTATTTATTGCCGGGCGAATATCAATTGAAGTTAGGGCTTGGGAATATCCTTATACAAAACATTACTAATAAAAATATAGTTATTCGAAAGGACGAATTAGTTACACGTGGTCATAATGTAGACAGATGCATGCAGATTAATATCGTTCAGGAGTTTCATGAAAGCTATTTGGATGAATCACCATTTAAGTGTGGGGATAGTATTACGTCTGAACAAATAGAAATTCTAAAAAAATTACTAGAAAAATATAAAGATTGCTTTTCTTCCAATTTAAAAGACTTAGGGTTTACTACAACAACTGAAATGGTAATTAATCTCAAAGATTCTGAACCAGTTGTCTATCGCCCATATCGACTGTCACAAACAGAACGCGTACACGTACGGACAATGGTTCAAGAGATGTTAGACGCAAACATTATTAGAGAGTCAAATTCCCCATACGCAAGCCCTATTGTATTGGTTAATAAAAAGTCTGGTGAGAAACGGTTATGCGTGGACTATCGCGCTCTAAATAGAAAGACCATTCGAGAGCACTACCCTCTACCTAGAATAGAGGACCAATTAGATATGTTAGCTGGCAGTAGTCTATTCATTACATTAGATATGTATTCAGGGTACTATCAGATTCCTATTGCCGAAAATTCCCGTGACAAAACGGCCTTTGTAACGCCCGATGGGCAATATGAATATAACAGAATGCCGTTTGGTTTAGTAAATGCGCCTTCCGTTTTCCAACGCACTGTTAACAAAATATTACAAAAATCACAAGCGAAGTACGCACTTATATTTATGGACGATGTATTAATCCCAGCTTGTTCATTTGAAGAAGGTATTACGAGGCTAGAAGAAGTATTAAAATTACTAAGAGAAGGTGGTCTAACATTAAAAATGAGCAAGTGTAACTTTTTCTTTAATAAAATAGATTATTTGGGGTTTGAAGTCAGTGAATTTGGCATTAGACCGGGCTCATCTAAGATAGAAGCCGTGTCGAAATTTCCTGTACCTAAAAATATACACGAGGTTAGAAGATTTCTTGGGTTGGCTAGCTTCTTTAGGAGGTTTGTCAGAGGGTTTGCTACTATAGCACGTCCCTTGACGGGCCTCTTGAAAAAGGAACAGGTGTGGAAATGGAGTAAGGAAGAGTCGGATGCGTTTGAAGAATTAAAGAAATGTTTAATAGAACGCCCTGTATTGGCATTGTATAGATCGGATGCAGAGACACAGCTTCATACTGATGCTAGTAAATCGGGTGTCGCTGGTATCCTGATGCAGAAGGTTGAAGCTGGTTCTCTGCAGCCGGTGGCTTATTATAGTAGGCAAACGACCGTTGACGAACAAAAGTTACATTCTTTCGAGCTCGAAACCCTTGCTGTTATTTCTTCACTGAGTAAGTTCAGGGTATATCTATTAGGCATTAATTCAAAATCGTCACTGATTGTAATGCCCTGCGTACAACATTGACAAAGCGCGACTTAATACCGCGTATTGCTCGATGGTGGGTACAGTTCCAGGAGTTTGACTGCGAAATCGAGTTTAGGTCAGGTGATAAAATGGCACATGTCGATGCTTTAAGTAGGGCCCCCATCGAGAGCGATCGCGGTTATAATGATAGTGAGATCTTAGATGTCCTTGCTATTAATTCAGAAGACTGGATAACTACTGTCCAACAAGCCGATGATGAGATTAAACGTATTTCTGTAATTTTAAATGATCCCAAAACTAAAGAGATCGCAGACGTACATAATAATTATAAAAATAAAAACGGACGAATTTATCGAATAATCGACAAAGACAATTTACGTTGGGTTGTACCCAAAGGTGCTCGGTGGCAGATTTTAAGAAATAACCACGACGATGTCGGGCATTTTGCCTTCGAAAAGACGCTAGAGCGTATATCGTCATTATATTGGTTTCCCAAGATGCGACGCTATGTAAAGAAATATGTTTCGGCATGTATGGAATGTGCTCATCATAAACTACCTAGTGGTGCAAAGGCTGGCGAGTTACATCCAATCCCTAAGATCGGCAAACCATTTCACACAATACATGCTGACCACTTAGGGCCGTTTATTAGAACAAAGCGTGGGAATACATATATATTAGTAATTATCGATGCATTCACGAAGTATATAAATTTAACGGCGGTTCGTAACACAAAATCTGCCACCAGCGTAAGAGTATTTCGTGAACATATTAGTTACTTTGGTACGCCTAGTAGACTTATTACGGACCAGGGAAGTAGCTTTACAAGTAAAACTTTCAAGGATTTTATAAAAGCTAGCGGTATTAAACATATTTATAACGCCGTCGCTACACCGCGTGCAAACGGACAGGTCGAGCGTTACAACCGAACTATATTAGCAGCGTTAGGAGCCATGAACCACGATAAACCTAACGGCTGTTGGGATGAGCACTTGGCAAACATACAGTTGGGAATTAATACCACTACGCATGCCACTACCAAAAAGACCCCTTCGGAACTGTTGTTCGGTATAAATGTTTTAAACCCATCCCAAGGTAAATTAAATGAAATCGTCTCTGATATTCTGCCCCCAACTACGGAAAATAATTTATTTAAAATTAGGTCGGAGGTTGAAAAATTAATTAAGGAGCAACAAAATAAAGACAAAGAAAGATTTGACAAAAAAAGAAAAAAAGGTGTTTCTTTTACTACCGGAGATCTCGTAAAGGTGATTAGGGCGGTTACGGGTATTGAGGGTCAATCAAAGAAATTAGAGGCTAAATGTAAGGGACCCTATAGAATTAAAAAAAGTCCTTCCTAATGATAGGTTTGTGATAGAGGATACCCCACTTACGAAAAGAGGTAGACGTTATGAAGCTATAGTATCCCTAGACAAGATATCCCCGTGGCTTAGTTTTAGTGATCCTGCTTCTGATTCCAATGAATCAACAAGCGATGATGAAAGTAACGACAAGGATGAATGCAGCGTGCCAGGTGAATTAAGCGAGAAAGATAAATGTAGTGAGAAAGATGAAAGTAGTGAGAATGACGAAGGTAGTGAGAATGACGAAGGTAGTGAGAAGGACAAAAATAGTGAGAAAGATGAATAAAGTATAAAAGTTAGTAAAAGCATTATAACGGGCGATGTTTCAAAGTAATTTATGTAGTGGGATTCACAATGACTGTGTCATGGTTCATTGTGTCTCCAAAAGATCCGTTTATTGATGATGCACATTATACATTGGTCAAGGTAACCGACCAATGTATATGTTATGATTCTTAAAGGCCCCAGTCAAGGTCATGGACTGGGATTGGTCAAGGTAACCGACCAATGTATAGGTTATGATTCTTAAAGTTCCCAGTCAAGGTCATGGACTGGGATTGGTCAAGGTAACCGACCAATATATAGGTTATGATTCTTAAAGTTCCCAGTCAAGGTCATGGACTGGGATTGGTCAAGGTAACCGACCAATATATAGGTTATGATTCTTAAAGTTCCCAGTCAAGGTCACGGACTGGGATTGGTCAAGGTAACCGACCAATATTTACGTTCCGATTCTTAAAAGCCCCAGTCAAGGTCATGGACTGGTGCTATGTTAAGACTCGAGTCAACAATATAAAATTGTTATAACTCTAATTTTAAGTTATTTTGTGATCATTGTTCAAGCAAAGAAATTGTAATTATGATTGTTTATTTTTTTTAGCTGTACAGATTTTTTATGATTGTTATGCTAATACTTAAAAATGATTTATTTATGATTGTTACCACCGTTATAATTATACGTTATAATTAATTGTATGATTTTCAAAATTAAACTTCCAACGATGGGACTCGTTGTGGAACGGATGGCCGAGCTGTTACACTTTAAAAGTAGCTGTATTGACTCGCACGTATAATAACCGCACTAGCGGCAAAATAAGGGGAGCTAGAGTGGGAGTTTTAGTGGGGAGTAGTCGAATAGCGAGTGGCACATTCGTTCGACAGCAGTCCAGCTGAAAGGTTGTCTTGACTAACTATAATTATAAATCAGTTCAGTGCTCGATAAGTGTTTAAATATTTTATTGTGTGTGATTTATTGTGAAAAATTAAACTAAATTGTGAAAACGACAACTGACGTTATTATTTGAAGTGGCCTTCCTGAGCGTCCATTACAGTCTGTCTGTCTGTCTGTCTGTATGTTATTTATAGAAAAAAAAAACTACTTGACGGATTTTAACGAAACTTGGTACACTTATTCTACATACTCCTGAGCAGGTAATAGTATACTTTTCATCACGCTACCATTAATAGGAGCAGAGCAGTGAAAGGAAATGTTGGGAAAACGGGAGAAGTTACTTGGTTTTTTTAGCTTCCGTCGCGTGTGCAGCCTTAATGGTTAAAGCTACATAGAAATCATGTATAACGGAAATATTCCACATAAAATTATATAAAAAATATCCCAAGACAGCATATGTCTATCTTTTATAGTTGACTCACAATAACACGTGTAACTCCCGATAGCTTAGCAGTTCGGAGATTTGTTATTATTATATTTGTTTACTCTTACGTTTATAATATTCTCACTCAACCCCAATTAAAAAAAATAACATCAGTTATTCTTCGAACTCCTGGGCAGGTTATAGTATACTTTTCATCACACTACAATGAATAGGAGCAGAGCAGTGTAAGGAAATGTTGGGAAAACGGGAGAAATTACTTGATTTTTTAAGCTTCCGTCGCGTGTGCAGCCTTATTGGTTAAAGCTACATAGAAATCATGTATAACGGAAATATTCAACATAAAATTATATAAAAAATATCCCAAGACAGCATATATCTATCTTTTATAGTTGACTCACAATAACACGTGTAACTCCCGATAGCTTAGCAGTTCAGAGATTTGTTATTATATTTGTTTACTATTACGTATAATATAATACCAATAACACTCACCATCATCCTTATTTTTTTAATGAATATTAGTACCTATTTAATAAAAAAAGAATCATAGAAATCGGTACAAAAACACCAAACTTATACATGAAATACCTACGCTAACAAGCCATCGCGCGTGAATAGAGATGCAAGCTGTAAGGATCATTTTTGCGTAACGGTTGCCGCGCTCGACACGGCTCGCGGCGGCAGAGTATAAAAGGGGCGGGAGGCGAGCGCAAGCTTCATCTACCAGTACAGTTCGTAGAGCTTACAAATACAGACCGAAAACCTACCGACCTCGCCGCAGAGGTCCGGCGCGAAATACCCGTTCAATCCCTCCCCGACCCTTGCTCGAGCCAGCCCGCGATGCTGAGCCTGTAGTAATAAATCAGTCCCTAAATAATGACAATCAGATCCAGCCTGTCCCTTTGCTGCCCCCAGCGACGCCCTAAGCCGAGGTTCGTACCCCACAGGGGGTGCCCTTAGAGCGCTGTCGCTTAGTTTTTAGTTATTTTCGCCCTGGCTGGAGGCCTTAGATTCAAGGCATCCACAGGACATTGCCCGGTTAAGCAGAAGCCAGTCTTCTCAGACTGAACTGCGAGATGCCCATACCAAAAAAAAAAAAAAATATATATATATATATATTTGGCTGTTGATGCGTTCAGAGTGTTGGACTTTATTGACAGACAATAATTGTTATTTTATAAACCGTGCTTATCAGCGCGACTTTTAGTCTTTAAATAGTTTATTTTAATTTCTTTTGTTGTTATTTTATGAATTAGGTTTAGTTTTGTTTAAATTGTAAACTATTAATAGTTGCTATTTTTTTTTTATTGAAGTAGTAGTAGGTAGAATAGAAGTAGAAGTAGTACTCATAGACTTTTAGATAAGTACTGATGGGTTAGTTTTGGGTCATTCATGTTTATTTTTTTTGTATTGAGTAGGTAAAAGCGTAGGTACTTTTATTAATTATTGTTTATTTTTAAGCTAAGTAGGTATAGGTAGATAATATTGCACACGCGTTTTAGCTTTATTTTCATTTCTTTTTCTTTTGTAAGTTGTAGTATAATTACATTTTCTGGATAGAATTTTATTAGAATATTATTTTAGTTTACATAGGCACTTAGATTTATATTTTATTAATAGTTTCTATTTAGTAGTAAAAGTAGAAATAGTAGGTAGGTACGCATAGATTTTTAGATACCGGTAGGTTAGTTTTGGGTAAGTAATTTCTGTTAAATTTTTATTTTATTTTTTATATTTAGTAGGTATAGGTAGATAGTATTGCACACGCGTTTTAGTTTTATTTTCATTCCTTATTCTTTTGTAAATTGTAGGTACATATTTCTGGTCTTCACTAAAGGGCTATCTTATTACCCAGTAGGCAACTGGGTTTCAGGTCAGATAGGCAGTTGCTCCATGTAAAAACAATGGTATTCATCCGGTTCGACTGGACGGTTTCCCTAGCATAATTGCGGGTCGCGACTACCATTAATTTGGATGAAATTTTGCACACAGATAATTTGAACATAGGATACTTTTTATCCCGGTAGTAAGATCCCATGGGACAATCATCAAACTTCACGCGGGCGAAGCCGCTGGCAGAAGCTAGTACTAAATAAGAAAGCAAGATCTGCAATTTTTCTTCGCTCTTGCAAAGGAAGAATATGAAATTTCTTACACCGACTAGTATAGTTAGGAAGATAAGTATTTGAACGATATTGAATGTACCTTAAAAATCGCCTTTGTATGCCTTCGAGGCGATTAATATAAACATTGTAATTTGGATTCCAAATTTGAGAAGCATATTCGAGATGGCTACGGACAAAAGCACAGTATAGAATTTTCATGGTTTTGACATTCTTTAACTCAGAAACAACCCTAAAAATAAAACCTAAAGCCTTAGAAGCCTTGTTGACTATATTATCAATATGCACATCAAACAAAAGCTTCGAGTCAAAACTCACCCCAAGATCCTTGATAACGTTGACTCTGGCAATTGAGGTATTCAATAATTTGTAGTCATATATAATAGGGTTTGGTTTCCGAGTAAATGTGCATACATAGCATTTTGAAATGTTTAAATCTAACCTATTTCGGACGCAGTAATCATGGAACCGGTTCAGATCCTCCTGAAGTAGGTGTGCATCAGTAATGGTTGAAACATCACTCAGAATTTTCATATCATCTGCATACAATAGAAGCAAGAGGCGATATCATTAACAAAAATATTAAATAAAAGGGGTCCTAATAAGGATCCTTGGGGAACCCCCGACGGGATGAACATGGCTCTTGAGGTATAACCGTTGAGGACCACAGTCTGGCACCTATTCTCGACATATGACACAAACCATCTGTACAAGCTACCCCTCACACCAATCTTCAAAAGTTTGCGCATTAGAAGTGCATGATCTATTCGATCAAAACATTTACTGTAGTCTGTGTATATAACATCGACCTGAGACCTCTTAGACATATGTTCTGTAAGATAGTCACTACAGACCACGAGATTAGATGTAGTGGATCGACCTTTTAAGAATCCATGCTGGTGCTCGGAGAAACTTAATTTGAGTGAAGCAGAAAGTTGTACGTGTACGATTTTCTCCATAATTTTAGCGAACACGCAGAGGGAGATCGGTCTGTAGTTTTCAACGCTACGCTTAGGTCCTTTTTTATGAATCGGTGTTATATACGCCGACTTCCAGATTGTAGGTACCACTCCTAAGTCAAATGACCGTTTAAATAATATTGCTAATGGACGGGATAGACACCTGGCACATTTGATTATGAAAATTGGTGAACAATTATCCGGGCCAGCGGATTTATTAACATCAACTAGCATTAGCAAGCGAAAAACGTCCTCCTCCCTCACATCGATAGAGCAGATGTCTGATACGAGACCAGTAGACTGATCTATTCCTGCATAGGCTGAGAATTCATTTGCGTCAAGTCGCTCTTGGAAGTTCGAAAAGAAATAGTCGCCAAACATATTGCAAATTTCCTCCCCGTGACCAGACGACACTTCACCAAATTTAAGTACAGATGGGTAACAGTTAGTTTGTTGTTATGATTTAACATATTGCCAAAAAGCCCTGGGATTCTTAGAAATGGCATATTCAATGTTTTGTTAAATAAAATAGAAATAAATGCTAAAAGATAGTTTTATTGTAAGCCACCAAACTTCAAAGTGTTTATACCAGAGTTGCGTAGCAACCTAGATGGTCCATAGAGTTTTTAACTATGTAGGTACTATAAGAAGGTGTGTATACTTCACATCCTCTCACGTTTTTAAGAATTTATAAATAAATTCTTGAGTCCCATTCTGGAACTTAAATCTTGCAGCCTAGGGCCAAACAGTGGCTTCGTTAGCATGTCGGCCAACTGCAACTCCGACGGAACGTGCTGGACATCAAAGTCTCTGTTGCTAACACATTCTCTCACAAAGAAATGTTTCAGCTTGATGTGCTTAGTCCGTTTGTGATATTCGTATTGCGGATTTTTAGCAAGTTTAATAGCTGACTCATTATCTAGGTTTAGTACCGGCTTCTCTGTGTTCTCGGACAGAGTCTTGAGTAGTCTATTTAACCATATAATTTCTAGAGCAGCTTCACTGGCTGCTATCACTTCCGCTTCCGTTGAGGAAATGGAGACAGTCTTTTGTTTCTGGCTTCTCCAGCTAATAGGAGCTCCAGAGAATAAGCACATCGTTCCAGCTGTTGATCTGCCGGTAGTCTGGTCTCCTGCGTGATCTGAGTCACTATAACAGACCAAATATGAAGGTGACTCCTTCGTGTAAGTCAGCCCGTTCTGTGGGTCCCTTTCAAGAATCAAAAGATGCGTTTTACCAGCATGACATCTTTTTTAGTGGGTGCTCCAAGGTTTCTGGATGCGACACCCACAGCATATGAAATATCAGGCCTTGTGCCTACTGATAAATATGCTAAAGCACCCACGGCTTGTCTGTACGGGAAATTCGTGTTCTCATCCTCTCCCGTCTCATGCTCTTTGATGATGGGCGTTGGTGCTGATTTGCAATTGGACATTCCATATTTTTCCAAAACTTTCTTTGTGTAGGCCTTCTGACATAGTGTAATGGTCTGGTCCTTGCGCACGTCAATTTCCAACCCAAGGAAATATGATGCAGGTTTAGTAATTATCTTGAATCGTGCTTTTAATTCTTTAATAAACTCGTCTCCTGCTTTGGTTGTGTTATACGCTACTAGTCCATCGTCAACGTAAAGACCAATAAAGACTTTGGATTGTCCTTGACTCGAACATATAAGCATGGATCCGCTTCACTTTGTTGAAAGTTACATTTCTGTAAGAACTCTGCAATGCAGGTGTTCCAACAACGCGGCGCTTGCTTTAATCCATAGAGACTTCGTTTCAGCTTGCAGCTTGCTTACTCGTTTTGTACCATCCTGATAACCATCAGGTTGTCTCATATAAATTTCTTCTTCGACTGTGCCGTTTAGGAAGGCTGTTGACACATCGAACTGGCATAATTTTAGATTTTCTTTTGCAGCTATGGCAAGTAGTGTTCGCACAGTGCTCAGGCGAACCACTGGACTGAACGTTTTATCGTAGTCTACTCCAGGTTGCTGAGAGTAGCCCTTGATAACCATTCTGGCTTTGTACCTTTCGACGGAACCATCAGGATTCATTTTAACTTTATATAGCCATTTGCAAGGCAGGGCTTTTCGTCCTTTAGGTAAATCAACCAGTTCCCAGGTTTGGCTTTCGTTCAGAGATGCCATTTCATTTTTCATAGCTTCTTGCCATTTATTTCTGTCAGGAGATTCCAATGCTTCTTTGAAACTGATAGGTTCTTTAGGCTTGTGAAGATTTTCAATTTCTTCAACAGCTGCCAAAATAAAATCATCGTAGCGCTTAGGAGCTGTGATCTTAGTCCTATCTCTCAAAGATCTCGCTTCATTAGTCACGTTTTCAGCAACCGCATTATGTACCGGTTCATCATCATCGTTATCATCGGATAACCCGGAAAGAGATTCGTAGTCACTTTCATTGTTTACTGGTTCGATCCGTTGAGTGTTTTCATCTAAATGTGGTGATGAAGTTCCGTTGTCATCTTGATCATCGGTGACTGTATCACTGTGCTGGTTATCTCCTTTGTTATCGTCAAAAGTAATAGTCACTTGCTTGCGTGATGTTTGTTGTGACGTTTGTTTGTGTTGATCTGATGAATTTTGGATTCCATTGAACAGTTTGGAAAGTTCAGTTTTATTATATTCATCGTAGAACATGTTCTTCACCACTCGAATATCTTTCGATGTAACAATACTGTTCTTCGAGGTTATGAAAATTCTGAAAGCTTTGCTTGTTTCAGAGTATCCCGCAAACATGCCTGGAATTGCCTTTGGTGCAAATTTGTGACCTTTGATGCCTTTCTTCAAGACAAAACTCTTGCAACCGAACACGTACAAATGATTGATACAAGGCTTTCTGCCAACCCATCGTTCGAATGGCGTTTCGTTCTGGATGGCGCTGTTGATACTCCTGTTTGATAGGTAGTTTGCAGTGAATACTGCTTCGCCCCAGAATTTTAATGGTGTATGTGCGTCAATCATCATTGCTCTCGCTTTCTCCACGAGGGTGCGGTTCTTTCTTTCTGCAACTCCGTTTTGATTCGGGGTATAAGGTGCGGTGAGCCTTCGCTGTATTCCGCAACGTTTTAGGTAAGTGTCAAACTCTTTATTGACGTATTCAGTACCATTGTCTGACTGTAAGAACTTAATTTTGTTTCCAGTTTGTGTCTCCGTTAGATGTTTGAACTCTTTGAACTTTTTGAATACTTCGTTCTTGGTTTTGATGAGGTAAACTCGACTGTATCTGCTATAATCATCAATAAAGGTAACGAAGTATTTGTTTCCGCTGATTGTGGGCGTTTGTATAGGTCCACACACGTCACTATGAACGATTTCTAAGCGTTCTGTTGTTCTTTGGGTATTTCTCTCACGGGGAGTTGGTATTCGATGCAGTTTTGCTTGAATGCAGGTTTCACATTCTGGCAAAGTTTCAGAAGCATCAAAGTTCAAGCCAACTAAGTTCTCGTTTATGAGTGCAAGTTTCACATCTTTGGCGTTCATATGACCAAGTTTTCTGTGCCAGTCGCTGATGTTTGATGAGTTTGTTTTCTTCGTAGTAATTGTAACGTCATCGTTATAGTTGGCCAGGTTGTTGCGCTGTTGTTGTTGTAGTAGAGACCATCTTCTTCTTTATAAGCAGTGAGCTTTATTCCAGCTTTTGTGTTTCTGACCGTTGCTTTGTTCTTCGTAAAAAGGACAGAACATCCTGCATCTGTCATTTTACTAACGGACATCAAATTAGTACAAAGACTAGGTACGTACAGCGTGTCTTTTAGGTGTGTACGCGCAATACCCCTACCAGTTCTGGATAAAAAGGTTACTGTGCCTTTACCTTCAATCTTTGCAGTATGTTCTTCAGTGGCGAAGTTTAATTTTCTGGATAATTGCTCAATGGTCGTAAATAATTCTCTTTGGTATGTCATGTGAGATGTACAACCGCTGTCTAAGACCCAAATGCTGTTTCTAGGCTTCTCGTTTTGTGTGAGGAGGCACTGTGTAGCAAAATTGTTCTTATATGAGAACCGTTTTTGTTTTTGGTTGGTTTCTTATTGTTTTCCTTCCAGCAGTTAGTACAGATTTTGTGGGTTTTGCGTTTAAAGATATTACCTCTTTGTTTGCAAATTTTACAGGTGGCGTATAGCGCTTCTTCATGAGTGAAAATTTCAGGTTTGTCGTAGTTTTCTAAAGTTTTGCTATGACGAGCTTCACATTCTTCGATAATTTTGTTTTTCAGCTCATCTGGCTTCGGAAGAGTGTCTCGCGTTTCAATAGCGACTCTGAAATTCTCGTATTCAGATGAGAGACTGTACAACATCATAATTGTCAACAAGTCCTCGTTTATGGCTATATCCATGTCTGCCAGTTTGTCAACTATGTCCATGAATTTGTTGAGATGATCACGTACGTCGTGTCCTTCTAATTTTATTAGGATCAGTTGTTTCAATAGGGATGCCTTTCGTGCAGGTCCCTTGCTGGCGTAGGTATCCTTCAGTTTTTCCCATAATGCTTTAGCTGTTGTGCATTTTTTAATTTGTTTGAGTTCAGAAGGAGCGATTATAAGAATCAGTTCTGATCTTGCTTGTCTGTCACCTTCTTTGTCAGCTTCAGTAGCATTATTTTCAATGTATTTCCACAGTTTTTCTCGTACTAGGACGGCCACAGCTTGTATGACCCATGTGTCATAGTTTTCTCTCGTAAGAGGGTCGATTTTGGTGCTCGACATTTTAAAACAAATTCGACAGGGTTACTCACTTAATCTCGTAACTTCGTACACGCTCTGCTACCATGTTAAATAAAATAGAAAATACATGCTAAAAGATAGTTTTATTTAACATGTTTGCTATATAGTCATCAAACATTTCCTTCTCCAGATCTTTAGCCCGTTGACGTAAGATAACAAAAGAATGATAGTCCGAGAGATTTCCATAGGTCTTAAATTTTGAATGAAATTTAGATTTTTCTTTAATTATTTTAATAAGAGGGCTTTTGTACCATGGAGGATACTTAGTCCTTGGAGCGACAGTTTTAGATGGAATATGTGTATTATGCAGCAAGTTGATAGTGTGATAAAAGAAATCAACTGCTTCTTCAAGAGGCCTACAGTTTAGCTCTGCTGGCCAATCGATTGCCATCATTTCTTCAATGATGGCGTCATAGTTCGCCTGAGCATACAAGAACTTGATTCGAGGCCGAGAATGCAGCTGATGAAGTTGGACGAAGTCGGCAGAGATACAGAGTGCCTTATGATGCGAGTCTTCATGAACTAGAGGATCCAGGCTGCAGGTAACAGCTACTTCACTGTTAGATAAGACGAGGTCAAGAATCCTGTTGTTCACATTTCGATGGGAGTTGTACGGTACTCCCTTGATTGTCCTAATTTTTTTTGTCCGAAAATCATTATCCATAACACGTTTGCTATAAACTTCAGTAACCATAATGTTTAAAACATCGAAATTATGTTTTACATAACTAACTTTACTTCTAATACTGTCTTGTCATAATATCGAATCACTACATCATCATCACTACATAGTATAAAACAAAGTCGCCTTTTCTGTCCCTATATCCCTATGTGCGCTTAAATCTTTAAAACTACGCAACGGATTTTGATGCGGTTTTTTCCAATAGATAGAGTGATTCAAGAGGAAGGTTTATATGTATAATACATGCATCATATACTTAGGCAACATTGCTAATTTTAGAGGTTTCTAACGTGATGTCGTAAATTAACCTATTTTTTTGGGCTTATTTAGCAATTTAGCAAAAACGCTGCCTAAACCCTACGAGTTAGATCAAATTAATGTACTACAGTATTGTACACCATAAAAAGGTCTACAAAAAAGTCCGCGATGGTATGTTTATCTTTTAGGGATAACCCACATTAACCATTTTTATTGTTTACTTTTTACGTGAAAAAATGGCTTATTTACGAAGCTATTTTAAGCAATACGGCATTAATCCTTATCGAATTAAGAACCTTAAGTACAGTGTGCAATTAATATAGATGAAAAAAAAAAAAAAAAAAAATGCAAAATGTGGAGAACTCTATTCTAAAAGAACACCATGTACATATAACCGATGTTTGCAAATATTAAATGATTTGATTTGATTTGATTTGATCAATAAGGTTCCTTACAGCATGTAAATTAAACAAATATTTTCGGAGATATTACAAATTTAATTTCTGTATAACGTAGGCATACGATAAGAAAGAATTTTGAAATTGTACTCCTAAGGGGGGGGGGGGGGGGGCAAAGATTGTATGGGAAAATGTGATTCCTTGGTCCAATCTACTTCAAACTTTGCAATCAACAATATTAACAGAATTGATGGACGCGTTTCATATTGCTTTGAAATTCCTAACGGGGTTAAAAAGGGGTAGAAAGTTATTTTGGCGGTGATTTGTTTCGAATTTGATATCAATACTCCTTCGAGATTTTGGTATAATCTACAAGTTATTTTGATATGTTTCAAAACCCAATCTGATTTTATTCCAAAAAGGTTGAACTCACATAAAAATTTGGTGCAAAATTCCTAATACTCTTTAAAATTGGAATGTCTCGAAAGTCACCGTAAAATATTAATACCGCATTTGAAAGTTTCTAAGTTTTGAAAAGGTTGTGCACTTTAAGACACGGCGTCATAGCGTAGGGACGTAGAGTTTGAAATTTTAAATGGTAAGCAGTTGTAAGAGGTCCGGAACGGTTTACAGCAGCTAATTATCGTGTTGCGGCTCATTTAATGCACCTTGATGAGAACTGCAGACCTAACTGGAGTATGACTGTCATCGAGTGTCTAAGTATGAAGATAATGTTTTTGTAAACATGGTAATTTATTCTTATTCAAATAAATACCTACGTTGTTAATCACAAGTATTTGATTTTGAACAAAATTGCCCTTGGGTACGTAAATTGACTTCAATGTATATCTTAGGAGATACACCGTTTTAAGTAATTCCGCAGCAAAATAATGATCATGTACCGGGCGCGCATTTTCATTATGCGGAAGGATGTGTGTGATGTACTATTTGATAACTGTATTATAGGTGCTTACGACCCACTCTCTGTAACCCTCTCTTTCTCTTATGTGACGCAGACGAAGTTGCGCGGGTCAGCTAGTACTATAATAATTGAATCTCCTAATTTTAGATGACATAATGTCGTATGTCCTAAGTATTGTATCACATAATGTGTATGATTCCGAATGGTCATTTTTAAATTGTTAGTCGCTAAAATAATCCCTAAAAGTTAGGTTTTAGTGACAGAAACGAGTTGCTGTAAATCCGACTCCACGCAGTCTTGTCTGCCCTACCCCAAGAGTGTTATTTAAAATCGCGTAGGTGCTGCGACGATAAGCTCGCGTGAGGCCGCCGGAGCCCCGCAGCACCGGAGCTGTGACAGAAACCATGCCTGCTGCATGATGCTTGCTCGTTTGCATGATACATGCTTGCTTGCATACTGTATGCTTGCTTGCTGCATGCTTGCCTGTTGCATGCTTGCTTGCTGTATGCTTGCCGCATGCTTGCTACATGCGTGCTGCATGCTTGCTACATGCGTGTTGCATGCTTGCTGCATGCTTGCTTGCTACATGCTTGTTTGCTTGCTACATGCTTGCTTGCTTGCTGTATGCTTGCCGCATGCTTGCTACGTGCTTGCCGCATGCTTGCTGCATGCGTGCTTGCATTGCAGGTCAACGGCTACATACGATTAACATTTACTTAGAATAGGACTTATGACTTTTATTGAAAACGATTTTATGTCTTTTGTATATTATTGATTGTAATACTTATGACAAACGGATGTAGGGCTTATTATATTTAGGCGTTTCAACTTTATGGCATATGATATTATGTGATTTAAAGTTCGGGTAAATTATCATTCGGACAAATGATGATTATAACAAAAACAATTATGTCATTTTAGATTATAGATTAAAAAGTTAGGTAATACGATAGAGAACCCTTCTGTTCAATAATAATATTTTTAAACTATTTTTAAAATCAGAGCTGTTATTTCAACGTCAGGCTAGATACAGCGTTGCGGGCCTGTTCGAAAGAGATACCGCGGCCCCGGAATATAAAGGGCGAGGAAGGAACATGGATGGGTTTTAGTCAGTAAAAGTCTGACACTCCCTCCCGCTCCGCCCAGAGTGGGAGAAGTCATTTGATGATTTCCAATCCTAAAAAAAAAAAAAAAGGCTAGATACAGCGCCATCTAGCGATTCATCCTACTAATCCTACTAGTCCTACTAATATTATAAATGCGAAAGTTTGTAAGTATGGATGTATGGATGTTTGTTACTCTTTCACGCAAAAACTACTTAACGGATTTGGATCAAATTTAGCACACAGATAGTTTATTACCTGGATTAACACATAGGATACTTTTTATCCCGGTAATAAGATCCCGTGGGATAATTTCAAACTTCACGCGGGCGAAGCCGCTGGCAGAAGCTAGTATTATAAATGCGAAAGTTTGTGAGGATGGATGTATGTTTGTTACTCTTTCACGAAAAAACCACTGAACGGATTTGGATAAAATTTTGCACACAGATGGTTTATAACCTGGATTAACACATAGGATACTTTTTATCCCGGTAGTAAGATCCCATGGGACAATTTTGAAACTTCACGCGGGCGAAGCCGCTGGCAGAAGCTAGTAGGTTTATATTTTGAGATAATATAGTCATATTCATTCTTGAGTAAGCCGCCAGGTTGCCTCCATGTCCAATTAAGCTGTTCTTTTTTTTTAAATAAGGTGTTCATAGCATATAGTAAGTTAGCATGTAGAAAATTGAGGAAAATTTGTCCTCGAGCATTTCTTGCCTATGGTTCCCTATGCTAGTTTCTCCACCTTTTCTCCTTGCTAAATGATAAATTTTAATGATAAATGATGTTTATTTTGTAAGTAGGTTTTCACAAACACTTTTACACGTCAATTTTTTTTTTAAACTAGATGGGGCCGGTGTATCGTACCTGACTACTCTGAGAAGAAACAGCCGAAACAAACTCAGAGGTCATAGTCTCTTTTAAAGTCCAGACAATCTTGTTCAACTTACATGAGGATCATGTAGGTATTAGTGTCTGAGATGGTCTTTTGAAGAAAGGACCACACAAATTTGAGTGAACCTGTCTAGTCAGTGCAAGCATTTGTCAGTTATCGTGTAGCTCGACTTATAACACAAGGAGCTCAACGAAACGACGAACAATACCAAAGAAAGGACATTTGGGTAGGTCGCTTAGAGAACTCAAACTGCCAGAAACCGTCTGGGGGTAAAAATAATAAAATAAAAATAAAAATATAACCCACATGATCCTCACATTCACAAAAATAAAATAAAATTAATAATAATTTACAAAATGAATGTCAATAAAAAATACGATATGTCAAATACACACACATAAAACAATAAAAAATAAACAAAAAAATGTAAAAAATAATAACTCAAACTCAAATCATTTATTTCAACTAGACCATTACGGCACTTTTGAATGTCGATAAAACGAAAAAAAAAAGGCTACAGTCACAGACACAAGGCATAATAACTTGAGAATGTACTGTAGTTGCCCATTCCCTAGCGTAGATCTCTATCGAGAAGAACGGGCAAGAAACTCCATGGACACTCTTTTCAATCAAAAATCAAAAATGTTGTTACAAAATCTTGGTTACATCTTTCATGTTGAGATTATATACATATATATGAGAACGATGTAGAAAGACGTGCACAATAAGAGCGTCCAGAGTAAAAAAATAAATAAATCAACAATTTATAAATAAAGCAATTCAAATGATCCATGGCAGCTAAGATATGACCAGTCCCGACTGACAGCGCCCGTTCACGAACATGACGCATGGATCAGCGCCATTCAATTCAACCATATTGAAGGGAACTAAATGACCCGACCCACCCGCCACTATCAGCAAGACATTTAAGCGAGCATGACATTCTCTCAGCCACCAAGGCATATTCAAGTCAATGAAAGATAACTAAATGCAAATGGAATTTTACAGTACATGGTACTCACACATGTGCTATGCAATTATACAATACTGTTACATCGGACCTACTAGAACATTCGAGAAAGCCAGCGATTACAGTATGTGTACGTTAGAAGTTCGAGAGCATTCTATTATTATTAGTTTTAAAGTTAGGTAGGTACAAACTCGCGACCTATTTATACAAAGACATTAGAATTTCGACCGTATGCCTAGGGCATACGGTTCATATTTGTTTGTTTTGTATAAGTAGCTTATACCTACTACTTTTATAGGTAATACCTACCTGGTAGGTAGGTAGGTACCTACGAATCTTTTGTTAGTGTTTTTATGACCCTCTAGAATGTTCGTGGTTATTCTGGTGTGTCTGTTGGCGAGTATAAATACACCGCTCAGGCCCGCGACCGGCAGTCTTGTTTTGGCCACACAACGAAGCGAATCGAAGTGAACTTGAAGAGTGATATCTAAGCGAATAGTGAACAGTAGTGTATTGTAGTGTACTTGTGATTAAGTTTAAATTGTTTTGTGATTAATAAAGTTATTGTGTTGTTTAATCGGTAGTAATTAATTTATCTCATACCCAGCTCGTAACAATATTTTTACAATCTTCTGCAGCTACCACAATAACATTGTCCAATAAGTTTGCACCTATAGTTGCGGAGCAGGACCAGCATTTAGCCAAGCATTTTTATCCTCAATGTATTCTCCCAGCTTATAATATGCTTGCCTATAGTGTGCGTTTTACACAAGATTTAAATTTCTTCTCATTCAGTTGTAGAATGTGGGGAGGTATTTTATTGTAACATTTTAAACAGTACCCCATGAAAGATGAATCAACTTTAGCAAGCCTGAAACCTGGCTGAACTAGTTGGTTCCTATTTCTAGTATTATAGTGGTGTCTGTCACCTCTTTTACTGAATAAATGCAGATTTTTCCTAACATACATGATGTTTTCATATATGTATTGACAAGGTACTGTCATGATATTAATTTCCTTAAACAGTTCTCTTAGAGAATCGCGTCTACGTAATTCATATATGGCTCTGATGGCTCTTTTCTGCAGAATAAAAATAGACTCGATGTCTGAATAAAATACTGAACTAAGTATTCATGTCAAGTCGTTAAATGTCAGAAGTAACAAATAAATATTCATGTCAAATACACACACACACACACACACAAAATAATAAACAGTAAAGTAAAAAAATAATATGCATTCATGTCAAATCATTCACTGTCACAGTGTATAAAAGAAAGGAATCAATAATAAATAAGTCTGAAATTTCGATATTCGCAGAGCAAATTTCATTGGAGCAGCTTAATCCCAAGCCTTTTTATCTTTGAGGTAGTGATTAACATGATAGTAGACTTTCAGGCATAGCTTCCGTTTTACAAACGATTTGAATTTATTTAGACTAAGTGCTTGAATAGGGCTCGGAAGTTTATTGTAAAAGCGCATTTGAACGTTCCCCCTATTTTCTTGAGCCTCGTAGCAGGAATAACAAAGTGTTTGTTTCTCGTATTTATGTTGTGGATATCACTGTATTTTTTAAACAAATTAATATTTTTGTGTGCGTACAAAAGATTTTCATAAATATACTGAGGGCATAGTAAGAATATTAATCTCTTTAAATTATCTCTGAGGGAGTATCGGGGATTTAATTTATAAATTGAACGAATTGCCCTTTTTTGCAATACAAATATAGTCTGAATATCGGCGGCATTGCCCCACAAGAGCATACCGTACGACATCACGCTGTGGAAATAACTAAAATAAACTAAACGGGCTGTCTTTAAATCAGTTAAATTACGATTTTTTCTAACGGCGTATGCTGCAGAGCTAAATTTTTTTGTCAATTTCTGTATATGCGGGCCCCACTGAAGCTTGGCATCCAAAGTTATGCCTAAGAACACTGTGCTATCTTCCGGTTTCAACTCTTCATCCTTGATTACTACACTAGTTTCCACCTGTCTTACATGGGGTATCGTAAACTTAATACATTTGTTTTTATCTCATTCAGGAGGAGATTGTTAACATTAAACCAATTAACGACTTTTGCCAGGGCGCTATTAACATCATCCGTAACTAACTGCTGACGTTTAAGTTTAATTAAAAGAGAAGTGTCGTCTGCAAACAATACTATGTCATGATTATCCTTTATGAGGTAAGGTAAGTCATTTATATAAATGAGAAACAAAGATGGACCAAGAATTGAGCCCTGTGGTACCCCCATTCTTACTACGGATCCGGGAGATCTTTTCCCGTTAACATCAACTCTCTAAATAAATCCTATCACTCAAATATGAAGTAAGAAGATCCAGAGAGGCTTTACGGATTCCGTAGTGGTGTAGTTTCCTGATTAATGTTTCATGAAGAACGCAATCGAAAGCCTTAGATAAATCGCAAAAAAATCCCAAAGCATCGAACTTGTCCTCCCAAGCATTATAAATGTGACCTAAAAGTTCAACACCGGCATCGGTAGTTGAACAACCCCTTGTAAAACCGAACTGTTTTTTATGCAATAACTTATGTTTATTAAAAAAACTTTGCATTTGTTCCAAAATTATTTTTTCAAAAATTTTACTAAAAGTTGGTAGTACTGAAATAGGTCTATAATTTGTGGGGTCTGATGTACTACCCGATTTAAATAATGGTATTATTTTACTACATTTCATTAGATCAGGAAACTCACCATGGTCAATACAATCGTTAAATATTACTGCTAAAGGAGCTACAATGTTTATAATAGATTTGGCAACGTCCACAGAATGACCCCATAGATCGGCGGTCTTTTTAACATTTAAGGTGTGAAAGATTTTAATTATATCTTTACAAGTTACATAATCAAAATTAAATTCGGAATCACAGACTCAAACGTTTTCCTTTAGTAAAGGCTCGGCAGCAGCAGGTGACGAGTTTAGTGATTTAGTAGTCGACACGGGAATATCCGCAAAGAAATTTTCAAAGGCTGTGGCTACTTGATTGTCTGAATTTAAAATATTATCGCCAATAGCAAGGCTGATGTCACTATTTCGGTTGCGAGACCTTCCCGTTTCGCTATTAATAATGTTCTATGTCATTTTAATTACATTACTACTATTTTTTATTTTTGAACTCAAGTAACGTGACTTTGCTAATAAACAAACTTTTTTAAATAATTTAGAGTAATTCTTATCATACAAGTTAAATTCTACTGTATTTGTATAATTCCGCTCTTCATACAGCTCATACAGTCGTTTTCGACTCTTATGAACCAATGGTGGCCCAGTCATTGAACGAAGCGTTACTCTTAACCGAGATTGTCTTAGGGACAAATGTGGTTTCAAAGTGTGTGCAATACGTACTGAAAAAATCGTTATAGTGTTGATTGGGATCACCATTAGTTGACAAAAGAGGTAATTTAGATATAAGTTTAGTTTTAAAAGTTTCCAGGCGATTTTTACTTTTAGGATTAACAAAGATATCCTTTTTAGAAACTTTCTTGTCCACATTTGGAATTGTGATCAATTGCCCACAGTGATCTGAATCAATCGCGTTAATAATTACTTTTTGGGTAGGTATAATATCAGTGTAAATATTGTCTAGAAGCAAGTAGCACTAGTTGGGGGTTATTCTAGTAGGCTCAAGAAGTTTGTGATCAAGATTGTATGACTGAAACAGGCTTGCAATTTTAGAACTTAACCCAGAATTTTCTAATAAATTAATATTAAAATCACCACAACAGATTATAGACTTTTTGGAACTACTGATTTTATGCAATACTTCATCCAATACCCTTTCAAAACAATCATACAAACCAGAAGGAGGTCTATACACACTTAATATAATAAACTGCTCCAATTCTATACAGGCTATTTCAACTGTTCGCTCAACAGATAGGCTGACAATATCCTTGCGATCTTTAAATTTAAGCTAGTTATTTACTAGGATTAATGCGCCGCCATGTATAGCATTTACCCTGCAGAATGAACTACCAACCTGGTGATTACTGAAATTGAAAATTAATTGTTGACATTTGAGCCAATGCTCCGTTATGCTAAGAATATCTATGTTATTATGTTGAGAAACATTAAGCACATCTCTAATTATTACTAACATGACACATCACTATGGAATAGTTATGTTATCTGTGGACCTCCGTCACCGATGATGATTGTGCTAGTTGCTACAAATATGTTAATGTTATAATTATCTAAGCTTTCCCTATTAAACAGTGTTCAGATTAATATATTCTTCTTTATTCAACCACCTACCCAAATCTTAACATATTACAATTTAAAAAAAGTTCTACTTCTAATTCTTCGTTCAAAAATCCTTGTATATTTTGATGAACCAGGTTGATACTATTAAAATTCACAAAACATTGGCCTGATTCATTATCTGGCTTCCTTATAATGTTGCAAGAGGTTGCCTCTGTTGTCTGAATTTCTAATTTAAATGATTGACTGATTCATTAATTGTGATCAAACTATTGGCAGAGTAATTTAACTGAGTATTGCATTGCTCAACAGAGGCAACTCGATCAGCCAAGTTCTTGGCTGTAATAAAAAATAATATGATAGCGACACAGCTACCTGTCTTTTACAATAGTGTGAAAGATAGCACCTGTCCACAAGATGCCTATCTTTAGTCAAATAAAAATTGTCACCAGTATAATTGTTGATGTCAATTAAATGAAATACATTACCATTAAATGTCAGATCATGCAATTTGTTATTAATATAATGCCTAAAGAATACCAACGCGAGTTGGAAACCTTGTTACCATTGAGCTATATATACTAGAGATGCAAACCTCAACAAAATTGTCAAAAAAAGCGTAACCACTATTTAAACGCGACGACGTAGCTTTGAAACCAATAACATTTCAAAGTGAACGTATATTTGTCTCGCTTACACAAGTCACAAGAACAATACCGTCGCCTTAATTAGACAAAGACGTCAATATAAACTTCCAATGGTGGGATGGGGTGGCCTACTCATGCGAAATTTTACCCAACTTTTTAAGCCTTAAAAATATTTAATACATTTATAAATTAAAGTAACTTTAAAATATTTGAATTGTATATTTCTTTTTTTGGATATATTAAAAGTTTTTAACTAACTAGCACTTCACCTGTGACTTCATCCGCGAAAATAATTAGAGCCTTTGTTACTGGCTAAAGATGTAGCTGTGTGTGAAACAATTTTTAAAATCGGGTGAGAAGTTCTCGAGTTAAATCGTAACAAACACACAAACAAACAATAAAAACCTTTTCTCTTTATAACATTATTATTTCGTTTATTAATTTATATAGACATTCGCTTTTTGGATCTATTTTGTCTTGATCACGGAAGTGCTTCGAAAATGAGAAAAATCAAAATCAAAGCATTTATTGCAAGTAGGCCAATTACAGGCACTTTTGAATTTTCGAAACAAAGATGAAAATTAAATATAGCTACAGTCCCAGTCACAAGACATAAAAACTGTGAAAGAACTGTAGTTGCCCATTCCCTAGCGTAGATCTCTATGGAGAAGAACCGGCAAGAAACTCCATGGACAATCTTTGAAATCAAAATTAATGTTTAAAATCTTGGTTACAACATTCATGTTGAGATGGTATAGTATGCGAAAACAATGTAGCAAGGTGTGCAAGTTTAAAGTGTCCATAGTAAAAACAAAATAATTCGTTCAAATTAGCCATGGCAACTAAGAGATGTCCAGTCACAACTGACAGCGCCCGTTCACGAACATGACGCATGGATCAGCAACAATTCAGCTCAACCATTTTGAAAGGAACTAAATGGTCCGACACACGCGCCACTTTCAGCGAGACATTTCAGCGAGCATGACATACTCTGAACCGCCAGGGCACATTCAATTCAAGAAATGACGTAGGTTTCCAGTGAATGATAGCTTTCTAGTACATAGTAAGTTAACACATAAAAGGTAAATGAAAAGTCAGTCAGTCTCTTTTTTCAGCTATTGGAATATTTCCACCCACTAAACACGGCGTGTTACATCTTTAGGCACCCTACAGCGTTGTTATAAAAAAAATACAAAGCACTTATTTCATCAATTAAAAATTCTCCCACAAATGTTGGAAACTAAAACTAAGTTTTACTGGTAACACTGAACCTAATTGTCAAAATTCAAAATTTAAATTAATAAATTGCGTTTTTACGTTGATGTAAACCATTATAAAAACTCAGAAACAATAAAATTAAGTATGGAAAGTAATTCCGGTTAATTAATTATGTGTTTGTGATTTTAAATCGCACTCTTTCAATACGCATTTACACATTTTTTGTCCTGTGTCACTTCCGTAGGCATCTAACAGAACACTGAACTGACGTTAGCGACCCATATGTATCTGTACATATGTCCCGTGGCAACGCCTTGGCGTGGTAATTGCTAATCTAGTTACATATATATCTATGCTTGTTACCAACTCGCGCGTTGAAATCGCCCATTATTACGGTATCTTTGGTTTTAATTTCTTTTTCAGAGCTCGTACTTCTTCGTACACTGTACTGAGTCTCAGTCTTCCTAGTCTTCTCCAACGACATAAGCAAGGCGATCTGAAATAAAAATAAAATAAATAATAAAATGTCTGTGGCTCCCCAATTTCGGTGAGACAAATAACTCTATAAGTAATTTAATTTTATAATCCCCATTTAGAAAATTTATATATAATGTGGATATGTTGCGCTTTATTATTAAAGTTTAAAAAAAAAACCTGAAAATGAAAATGTCCATTGAAATTCGGTAAAAATCGTGTCGTTGAAATTGACTCCAGTAATGACAATGACAAGCCTAGTTTTTCTCTTAATTTGATTGCTGTAACTTGGAGTTGTATAGGTTTTATAAATTTGATGTTAGACCTTCTTTGTTAACCATTAAACTCTTCTATGTTCTAGAACCAACATTTTGAAATTCATAATTTCATCATGACGGGAAGCCGAGCCGGAAAGATTCAGTCTTCGTTTGGGCCTCGAGCCAGGAACAAGCTGGACTCTGAAATATTTGACGTGGTCGCTAAGTCTGCAAAATCTAGCCCTGGCGTCCTATTGAAGCCCTAACATCCTTGAAAAGCTGCTGCTACTACACTGCTACATCTATTATACTACCTACTACTGAGAGCTTGGACGCTGTCGGCCTTGAATAGGCATTTACTACTACTTCTGGAGATTGGCGACTCTGCGAGTGAGCCTATCACTGCGGCGAGCGGTTTCTGCCAGATGCGAGCTTTGGACCCTGACCTCGGCCTGGACCCTTATCACGTTACCTCGGCTTCCCTAACTTAATAAATTTCTATTCCCTTGTATTATTAAACCATCATAAATATTCTCTTGCTATTTTTCTTTAAACTACACAATGCAACCTTACATTTTCCTCCTCAGGAAACTATAACGTTACAAACTTGGTAAGTAGATGTATTCTGTGAACCGCATTAAGATTTTCACGCAAAAATAGAAAAAAAAAACAACACTACTAATAAAAAATCTACTAATTAGATCTCGTTCAACCCCCATTTTGAGGGTTGAACGAGATCTAATTAGTAGATTTTTTTAATAGGTCATAAATCGTAATCCGCAATTTACCTCTCATTTACAACGAACTACAAGAATTTTTATATGGCTGCTACGGGACACTTCATGGGCGAGTCCGACTCGCACTTGGCCGCTTTTTTAGTTTAAGTTGTTACTGGTTGAGAGATTGTTAGTAGTGAAGCTCTTTATATCTATAATCGCTACCAAAACTTCTTCATTCTTCATAAAACTTAAAATATCATACGAAAGGAGTGAGCTTGAGAAAGCAAGTATTAAACCAAAACTTTTGTGGAAAACAATAAAGGAAATAATCAACACCACGAAAATGTGTGCAAGCCCCGTTGAGCTGTTAAAAATATGCAATGATCCTAAGTCGTCCGTAAATGAGGTCTGCAGTTTTTTCAGTAGCGTGGGACGAAAGCTGGCTGACAACATAATATCACAACACCACAGCACATCACCTAACACTAACAACCAGTCTCATCTAAATGGTATAAACCCTTCCCCTGTAAACTCTCTCCCGTTATTAGAATTAGATGAAGCTGAAACAGAGTCGCTTGTCCTACAGTTGAGGAATGACTGTGCTATTAGATGGGACGGTATATCACCATTTTTATTGAAAAACTGTCGCCACGTACTGATACCACCACTCACCTTCATTTTCAACCGTTGTCTACAATTCGGCGTGTTCCCGGATGCTCTTAAAAAGGCTATAGTCCATCCTATACACAAAGGAGGGAGCAGAACCTGTGTCAATAACTACAGGCCTATCTCAGTTTTGCCGACACTTTCTAAGATCTTGAGAGTCTTAAACAATCGTCTCAGGAACTTCCTAGAAAAACACAAAGTTATAGCAGACAACCAGTATGGCTTCCGAGTTGGTGTTTCAACAGAGGATGCTGTACTGGGACTGACACAAGATGTTGCTAAGAATCTAGATAAGAAGACTAAATGTTTAGGTATGTTTCTCAAGAATCGGAGAGTTAAAATATCAATTTTAACTCTCCGATTCTTGAGATAATCTTTGAATATTTCAAGTGACACGCCTCGTACTTTTACACCCAAGTGTTCTAATTTTGAGATGAGGATGGGAACAGAAACTGTGTTAACGTAACAACCTCCTCGTCACTGAGGTGGGTATCAACCCACCTCAGTGACGAGGAGGTTGTTACGTTCGGCGTCCCCCAAGGCAGCATACTGGGCCCCACCTTATTTCTTATTTACTTCAACGACCTTTGTAAAATGGACCTCCCAAATACTAACATTTATACATACGCTGATGACACGGCGATCGTGGTTCACGGCCCTACTTGGGATATAATCAAATCTCTAGCAGTCGGCAGTGGCGGAAATAATGAAATGGCTCAACTCTAATCTTCTCACCTTGAACGTAGACAAAACCTGCTACATCCCATTTGCAATTAGGCGAAAGACCGCACCGTCACTCAGATTTTCAATTACTGCCCACTCATGCGCTAACCGATCAGCACCATGCCGTTGTCCAGCACTAACTAGAAGTGACAACGTAAAGTACTTAGGAGTCCTCATAGATGATGGACTCACATGGGGAAAACAACTAGGCGCTGTCACGACTAGAACATTGCGCCTCATACATATATTTAAATCCCTCCGGAACTCTGCCAACGTTGAAATATTAAAAATGGTGTATTACGCGCTATGCCAATCGGTTTTAGGATATTGCATCGCGGTATGGGGCCCTGCAACGAAAGGTTACATGCTGAGGGTGGAGAGAGCACAGAGAGCGGTACTAAAAGTAATGACAAAGAAGCCTCACAGATACCCAACACAGACTGCAAGGTTCGCACAGTACGTCAGCTCTTTGTGCTTCAATCTGTCCTCAGAAAACACAGCAGTCTTCCCCCGTCTAACCCGAAAAAGCGTACAAACCTTCCCCCAGGCACCCAACACAGAACTGCGTTCGCGCAACATCAATATTATGTAATTAGCGCGTACATTTACAAGAAGATTCATAAACATCTGAATATCTTAGACCTCAACAAGCACTCATTTGGAACCTCATTGTGAAACACTTACCCTAGTTTAAGAGACAGAGTCAAATTTATTGTGCACAGATTTCTGAAGCATCCAAATGTTCAATGTTAGTGTTCTACCACTAATTCAAAATTGTAAACTGTCCAATCTCTGTGTGTATTTTGGGAAATAAAGATTTTATTATTTATTATTATTATTCTTTGTGAATGAGGAGATCCGGGGTAGTGATACTAATTACTACTACACAAGCAGCACTGCGGTGTTGATCGGATATGTGTCTCTGCGATGGCAGGTTGTACCACTTGTACCACTGACACACTAACCGAAGTGGACCGCCATTACAATATAGTCTGAACCATGTCTGAACTGTTTACAAAGAAATGTAGTAGCTACATATTTATTTTCGTAAGGTCTGCCGCCGGTACAGTGTATTGTAGGTGTGGCACAAAGCAGCGGCCGGCGGCGTCAGGGCACTGGACTGTGATCACTAGATCAGCCTGAGAGTGCTGCGAGCCCGCGCAAGGTCACCTGCGGAGCGGGAGCCGCTGACTCACTGCTTCAGTGTCAGTCAGTGGCGGCGGCAGTCTCGCACGTGCTGCCGCCACCTGTGGACGGGAGGAAGGGAGGGCGGTCAGCTACACTAGCTGCTACCGTGTAGTGTAGTACAGTGTTGTGATGTGCGCGTACGTCTTGACACGTTCTGACACTACTGATGGATAATAAAACGTATGTAACGCACGATCTTCGTCTCGCTTTTGGCATAGGCTCTGTAGCTTTTAATTCGTCTCTGTGTATGTCTGCCCGTTTTAGCTTGCATTTAATAAACTGAAAAGAATAAAACAAGTTCAGTCCAGAATATTATATTCGGGACCCATATTGGATAGTCTAGCTAGATACTTAGATTATTTAATGGGTCCCAACTAATCTGGACTGAACTTATTTTTTCTTTTCAGTAAATTTTCTGCGCGGTCGGGTTTTTTCAAATTTTTTTATATTTATTTTACGCTTTTTAGTTAAAATTATAATAAAATGGAGAATTTCTCATTATTTTGTTACTACAAATTCCGTAAACATCTAATTTTTAGGGTTCCGTTGCCAAATGGCAAAAAACGGAACCCTTATAGATTCGTCAAGTCTGCCTGTCTGTCCGTCCGTATGTCACAGCCTCTTTTTTCCGAAACTATAGGAACTATGCTGTTGAAACTTGGTAAGTAGATGTATTCTGTGAACCGCATTAAGATTTTCACACAAAAATAGAAAAAAAAACAATACATTTTGGGGGTCCCCATACTTAGAACTGAAACTCATTTTTTTATATCAAACCCATACGTGTGGGGTATTTATGGATAGGTCCTTAAAAATGATTTTGAGGTTTGTTATGTCATTTTTTTCTAAACTGAATACGCGTGGGACACTTCCAAAATGATGAAATGTCCCCCCCCCTGTAACTTCTAAAATAAGACAATGATAAAACAACAAAAAAATTATGATGTACAATTACCATGCAAACTTCCAATGAAAATTGGTGTGCACGAACGAGATCTAGATAGTAGTTTTTTTGTAATACGTCATACTTAAATCGAAAAATCGTAACTTTTATATTATGTTACTTGCTGCTACGGAACCCTTCATGGGCGAGTCCGACTCTCACTTGGCCGCTTATTTAAAGGAATTTTCATCGTTTGGATGATTTAATAATATGGCCGTGGAATACCATTTTAAAATCCTCACGATGAGCCCTTTTATTTGACACCCATATTGCAGAAATAGAAGATAGAAATAAATTACTTACTTAACCTTAAATAAAACAATAAAATACAGCCCCCAATTTTTCGTGTCACCTAGGTCATCATCATCATCATCATTCTCTTGCCCTTATCCCGATTATTTAAGGTCGGCGCAGCATGTCTTCTTCTTCCATACTCCTCCATTTTTCGTCATCTCATCAGACACTTCTTTTCTTACCATATCCTTCTTAACACAGTCCATCCATCGTTTCTTTGATCTTCCTCTACTCAAATACCCATCCACATTCATACTCAAAACTGTTTTTACGACATTTTCCTCATTCCTCCGCATCACATGCCCATACCACGACAACCTACTACTACATATAAAAATATTACATTACATCCTTAAATGAATCTGAATTTGTTAAAAGTTTCTAGGGTTTAATTTTTTTGTACGGAACCCTTATCCTTTTTCCTTGGCTTAAGAGCAGGCCTAACGCCAGGAAAAAATCTGATTTCCCCCGCGCGTCTCGCCACACCCGCATTAGTGCGTTTATCAAACGGACGGGCGGCGGCGCCACGAGGCGCGAGCCATTGAGCTGAGTATATGCAATATAGATAAGTAGATGAAACTACTTTCTTTTCTTATTTTTTTTAGTTAGTTTTTTTAACACCTTCAATGCATTCCTATGTTGTTTGTATGTCATGAAATTAAAGTTTACTCAATTTCATCTTAGTATTCTTAAATTATTAGGTATTTATTGTAGACATCGATCGGATAGTTTGATGCATTTTATTTAAGTACTACTAGCTGTTGCCCGCGACTTCGTTCGCGTGAAAATATTGATGGGTCATGTCATCATGTGTGAGACTGCGTCGTTGGTCAAGTTGTCGCAAGCGCTACTGAGCATGAGGTCCTGGGTTCGATTTCCGGGGGTTGTTATTGTACCTATTATTTGTGCACGGTTGATAGAAATAAGCTAAATGTGCGAAATGTGGGTGTAGGATTAGATACACCTCTACCTAACAATGGCGAAGGGTGAAAATACTGTCAGGGGAAGCCGAAGAAAAAAAAAGAGAACTGTTTTTTTGCTTCTGTTTACTTTTCTTCCCTTGTTAATTTTGACAACCAAAAACCACGCAAACGACACCCATGATGAAAAATCCGAAAAAGTTCGACGGCGCCATTTTGGATTTTCATTTTGACCTCATCTTCATTATTAGAGACCCCAAAAAGTAATAAAATGCAGAAGAATTAAAATTCCGTCAACTACGCTTTTAAGGGGAATTATAAAGTGTTTTAAGGTTAAACTTATATTGTCACTTACGGGATATCTTCCGTGATTATTTATTAAGTTGGTTTTGTTGTTGTTGTTAGTTGTTTTTTGTTGAGTTATTGTTTGTTGAGTTGTTGATTATTTGCTGAGTTGTTGTTGTTTGTTGTTGTTTTGAGTTGAGTTGTTAATATAAGTTTAGTTTTAAACCGTGAAAGCCTAAAACAGGTTTTAAGGTTAGGTTATATTAATCGGTATTTCTCAGAAATGGTACATTATTATTTCCATGAGAGTGGTACCATTGGGCAAAGGGGACGGGGTCCTTTCCTCCACACCGTGTGAGTTGACTACCATTACATGTCATGCATTTCACGAAAAATAATCCGATATAATGTAAGCAGTATGTTCGTTTGACAATATTTCGAGAGAACTTACAATATCGCTAGAGAGATTACAATCTAACGTGTTTGACAATTTTACGGTGACATTAACATGTAACTTGATTTGATTTTTATGAAATCTCATAGATGGCGCTGCTTTAAAATTGTCTTTATACTACTAACATTCTTTAAACTATGTTTCTCTGCCCAAGTTACTTAAATGGCGTAGTTTTTACTGTGTAAAGCGAGATAATAGCATGGCTTACTCAAAGACACCATTATAATATGCGTCGTTAGATTACACGCTGTCACAGAATGCGTAAGAAAAATAAAGATTCACAGCTCTTCCCCCGTAGGTGATAGCGTTATAATATGTAGCCTATAATAATATGTTGACCCGACCTCTTAGTAATATGCAATTTTTTTTGAGTTTATCCTGGACATATATACAGACAAACAGATAAAAATTCTAAAAACTACATTTTTGGCTTCGATATCGATTGTAGATCACGCCCCAAGTAAAAAGATATTCAATGTACAGTTTTGACTTTCCTACGATTTTATTATTTATGTAAGTATAGATAATTTTTGGGCATGTAATTATGGAAGCGGCTTTTTTTAACATAAATCCTGGGATTCCAGAAATTCCGGGAATGCATAATTAATAGGATACAATGGTTGGAAGTGACTTCTTGTGGTATAATTTTTTTCGGCAAACCGGGATCACAAAGCTATTCGTATGCTTGTTTATGTCACCGTAAAATTTTCAAATACGTTAGATTGTAAAATAACTAGAGAGATTGTAAACTCTCGAAATATTGTCAACTGAACATACTGCTTATCCACCTAAACAAACCCACCCTACGACACCCTTTAGTGGTGAACGCTTCCGAAATGACGTCACAAGATGATGCAATAATAAAACATGTTGCACAAGTGTTCAAACATGTTGACACAGGTGTGAATCGAGGTCATAAAAGTGTGACTGTGCGCTCCGGTCGCCCATACATGGCCGATGCGCCGCTGGAAACACCGGGATTCACATGACAATAGAAAAACATCTGTTCCTACAAAATAATAATATTAATAAAAAATGCATTAGAAATAAAATACATTAACACAATTGTTTACACAGGTGGTAAACTGCAATAACAAAATGTAAATGAGTGCATTATAAACAATGCAAAGACATTGCAAGGGTAAATGAACAACACAACCAAGGTCGAGCCGTGTGCAAAAAGGGAAAAGTACACATGTGGTAAAAAACAATGCAAAGGCAAAGCAAGGGTAAAAGAACACCGGGGTTGCGGGCGTATTCGAAAGAGATACCGTGGCCCCGGAACATAAAGGGCGAGGAAGGATCATGGACGGGTTTTAGTCAGTAAAAGTCTGACACTCCCTCAATAAAAAAGGATAAACGAACAACGCAGAATATGCAAATTAAGTCCTCTAAAGGTGAAAATAATAGTTAAAAAGGGCGAAAAAATCAAAAAACATTAGATATGTCGAAGCCCCCTTTTTTGCAGCATATATCAAGAACTCAAAAGTCTATACAGCCATATCCACTAGTACATCGGCAAAATGAAACGTGCAAAACAACCTGCAACAGAACCAATGATTCTTCATTGGTTCTGTTGCAGGTTGTTTTGCAGTCAAACGGAACCTGGAAGCACAAATAGTGAACAGTGAGAGGGAACTATCGAGCGAGGAGGAGGAGGTGGAGGAGACACCACCGCCAGTGAATTGGGAGATCATGAGGAGGAACATGATACAAAATTATGTCCTGGGCCAGATGGGGTTATCGAGCATGAAGACTCAAGCGAATGCAGAATCATATGGAGAAATAACAGACTCAGAAGATTCAGTAACGGAGGAGGAAGCAGAGACCGGGTGGAAAAAGGCGATGGAAGCGTGGCATGAATATCTATAGTCGGCGCATATACAACAGGCAATGAAAACGAACTTACGAAACATTATGAAGGACCTTATAAACTCATCGCTCACCATTACGGAACAAAAAGATTACACTGGCATATCATCTACTATAGTAACAATAAACAGGGGTTTTAACTCACGATTTTGAAGAAATATTCGACTCGGAGCCTACAAGAATAAGTCAGTTGACTCCTTGTCTTGTCTACGTGAGTATCTTTATTCCGGCAATGGTCGTCAAGTCTTACAGGACATTCTCGGTACGGAACATTTTAAATCTTGTGAGTGCGCCGAGCATCGTTGTGGAATGGTCGGGGAAAATCAATGGAAGACAGCGGCTTACGAGATTGATTATACCGAAAGGGGAGATTCAACACTTCGATCAATAAGCACCCCACTTGAAACAAGAAACCATGGAGTGATGGATGCAATTATTCAAGCCGATGACGGTGAAGAAGGAGAATCCGGACATCAAATACCAAGCAAAACAAGGAAAGTTTTGAATGGACAACAAGACAATTCAAAATGCCCTGCTGACAGAAATGATAGCGAAAATAACAGTAGAAACACAAATATTGTTATGGTTTTATGCCAAGCGTGTGCTTTCACAGAAGCCGAAGCTATGGGCCTATTTGCAAAGTCAACGCTATACCGTGGTGCTGGCACAGGGGAGTTCACACGAGGCGGCGGCCGAAAGTATGACACGCGGGGTTGCTATAGTCGTTGAGAGGATCCGGCAACTGGGTCTCGAGGTGGCATTGCACAAGTCCGAGGCCATGTGCTTTCATGGGCCTCGGAATGCGCCACCATCAGGATCCACACTGACGGTAGGAGGGGTATCCATCGGCGTCGAGTCGACGTTGAAGTACCTAGGACTCATCCTCGACAGCCGATGGAACTTCGGCTTCAGGCGGCTCCTGCCTAACCTTGGGGGCCAAACGCCTCCTGTCGCAGGCTCTACGCGGGGGTCGTGCGGTCCATGGCCCTTTACGGGGCCCCAGTGTGGGCGCGTTCCTTGAGGCGGCGAGCCGCCCATTACCTGTACGCGCCCCAGAAAGTGGTGGCCGTAAAAATGGCCCGTGGGTACCGCACAATCTCCCACGAAGCGGTGGGCCTACTTGCCGGATTGCCGCCATGGGATCTGGAGGCGATAGTCCTCGCGCGCCTGCACTGCACTGCACTACGCCGGAGGGAAACTCCGCTGCCGCGGCAATTTGCCGCTCTGCGGACGGCGTCCTCACCTTCCGCCTGACGCAGGTCCACACCGGACACGGATGTTTCGGGAGGCACCTGCACCAAATCAGGCGAGAGGAAACGCCCGGGTGTTTCCACTGCGAGCGATCGACCGGAGGACACGGTGGTGCACACGGTGGAGGTCTGCCCTGGGTGGGCGGAGCACCGCCGTGTCCTCGTAGCGGCGATCGGCGCCGGCGATCTCTCGCGTACGGTCCTGGTTCAATCCATGGTCCGGAGCGAGACGGAATGGGAAGTCGTTACCTCCTTCTGCGAAGCAGTCATGTTAGCAAAGGAGGTGGCGGAACGCGAGAGGAAGAGAGCGTCTCGCCCCAGCCGCCGCGGGAGACGCACCGGGCATCGGGGGCCACGTGGTGGCCACCGGCCACCGTAGACGGTCAGCTATGGGCTAGCTGGTCGTCCGTCCGCCTAACGAAAAGGTATTAACGCTATGTGCACCAAAAAATATGAAGGAAAAATCAGGACCTACCTCCACATTGCCCGAGCTTTGGTATTTTCGGAATCGATAACGCAGCGATTCGAACCAGCAAAGGCGAAATTCGCTGAAGAGAACGAAACCCTGATGGATGAAGAAACACAGGACGAAATAAAGAAGAAATTGAAAGAAATATTAACATTGAACAACATGACACATGAAAAGTTTTTTGAAGATACATACGTCCTGACATTTCATGAGACTTAACGGAAAGAAAAATACCACCCCAGTTTCGAAATCAATTCGAAACGGTAAATCTTGAGATTAGCGCGTTCAACCAAACAAACAAACTCTTCTGTTTTTTATTACTTATTAGTAAGTATAGATAAGTTGATAAAAAATGCTATGCAATAGCTTTACCGCGGCAGTCCCCGAGTGCCACACGTCTTTTTTTTACATTTCCAGTATTTATTTATTTATTTATTTATTATTTATTTGGTTCACCAACAATTGTTTAGACTAGTTTAAGCAAATGAAACAGAAGTACAAATCAGAATAAAGTGTAACAACCACTTACAGGTAAACTCTGCATGCACACAAAACATTGTCGCTACTTACAAATTTAACTAAAACTAAATAAAAACAAATTAACTGAAAGCAAATTAATTAAAAACAAATTAAACTAGGTAATGTAAAAATATTAAACAGGGTAATATGTTGTTAATTCACAATGAGACAAAGCTGGGCTAAGAAAATTCTAGTTCAGGGAGATACTTATAAAAACTGGTTTTTAATTTGCTCAAACCGTCAAAATGAAGGTCGATCTGATCACTGCAACCATTCACAACCCTGCACCTCTGAACCTCGCGTAAGGAGAGTTTGCACCCAGAACCGTTCTTCTCTGTGGAGGGCAGAGTGGCGTTATAGGACTGCGAGGAATTCTCGAGGGTGCACGGAAATTAAAATTATTTAATATTTGCGGGCAGTCGATTTTATGGGCCATAACTTTGCACACAAACATCGCGTCGTTTAGACGTCGACGCTTGTCCAGAAAGGCCAAATTAAAATGTTTGAGCCTATCTCTATATGAACGTATTTTCCTGTGAAAACCGCTAACATAGGCCAGGTGCCCCAAGAAACGTTTTTGTACTCGTTCAAGACGCAATGAATGAGTAGCATAGTGTGGCCGCCAGACCACGGTACAATACTCTAATATGCTTCGAATCAAACAATTATAGAGGATAATTTTTGTTTTGCAGCTTTTGAATTGTTTCGTATTTCTGATAACAAAACCCAGCAATTTGGAAGACTTTTTCACTATGCTATCTATGTGAGGAATAAAAGTTAATTTCCGATCGAATACAACACCTAGGTCTTTTATTGTGTCCAATTCCTTTATTTTTTCTCCTTCAATATAATAATCCTGAACAATGAGATGATGTTTCCTGGTAAATTTTATATGGTAACATTTGCTAGGATTTAGGAGCATCTGGTTCAGTTGGCACCATATCACCAATTCATCCAAATCGCTTTGTAACTCAGAGGCATCATGCTTAGATTTAACAATTTTTACGAATTTTAAGTCATCGGCAAACATGAAGATTTTACAGTGGCGAAAGAACTTCGGAATATCGTTTATAAAAAAGTTAAATAAAACCGGCCCCAAATGAGACCCTTGTGGCACGCCCGAGGATATGTGTCTGGCGGTTGATCGAAAGCCATTGACTACTACAACAAAAGTTCTATTCTCAAGATATGAACTCAACCATGAGAGTAAAGTTCCAGCGATACCATAAGTTCTTAATTTGTCAATGAGAATTTGATGTGAGACTCGATCAAACGCTTTGCTGAAATCTGTATATATGACATCAGCTTGGTAGCCAGAGTCTATTGCTGACGTTAATAACTCAGTAAAAAGTGTCAGATTCGTATTTGTGGATCGAGACTCCACAAAGCCATGTTGTTCCTCACTTAAGTATATTTTAAGGTGATTTTGAATGTGAGGGCAGATCATGGACTCAAAGATTTTACCTAGGATTGATAAAATTGAAATTGGTCTATAGTTCGCAACCAAGTCCTCACTTTCGGATTTATGAATGGGGACGACCTTAGCTTCCTTCCACTTTGAAGGGAAGACTCCACTAGACAACGATTTATTAAAAATAAGCAACAGAGGCGTGATCAGCTCATTTGCACACTCACATATGAATATTGGAGGAATGCCATCTGGACCAGCACCTTTATTGCAGTCTAAACTTTTTAGCTTTTTGTATAAGGCTTCACTGTCAATAATAGGGTTGTTCAAATATATGCTACTTTCTTGAACATCATTAGAATTCGTTGTTTTGTTTACACTGCAACCGTTTTCAGCAGGGCTGTATACAGAAGAGAAATAAGAAGCAAAAAACTCACATATTTCCGTTCCATCTGAAGACGCAACTGTACCATCCGTCATTGATAAAGGGTACGAGCTGGATCCGCCTCGTTTAGTTTTAATATAGGTCCAAAAAGATTTAGGGTTATTGGTTAGAGTGTACTCAAGATTTTTTAAATAATTATTATAGCAAGTCGTAGCAAGTGCATCACAGCGTTTACTGATTATCTTCAACTCAATCTTGTCCAACGGGTTATGGTAGGTATTGTAACGTTTCCTTATCTTATTTTTTGTGTTTAATATTTTAATTAGTGCTTTGTTAAACCATGGGGGGTACTTACTATTTTTAGGTATTTTAATAGGAATAAATCTCTGAATAGCACAATGAATGATGTCATAGAAAACCTGTACCATATCGTTAAGTATAACTAGGCCCCACCATGTATTGTATATTTTTTGTACAATGAGAGATTCGATAGATTAAACTGGTTTTGTATAGCTTGACCACCTATCGTGCTTACCAAAGTTCCTTTATTAACCCCAGACGCAAATACTATAAGTTTAAGTTTGCTATAAGTTTGAGGTGTCTTTGTGTGTGTGTGTCAGTCTGTGGCATCGTAGCATCGGCTAACGACGGGTGTGTGTGCCTAGCCAAGCTGCCGGCAAAAGCCAATAAAATTATACAAACGAATATATGATATTACTATGAAACGGATAGGTACCTAGGTAATCAGAGCGTTCTCGTATTGTATCGCCTCCGAGGCACGCTCAGATATGTGACAAGAGGACGGAGAGTCTGATCGAGGTTGTGTCGTGTTGCAGGCGTGTGGCGGGTCGCGCCCTCACGCTGGGCCCCGTGCGGCGCTCGCACTGCTACGCGCTCGCCGCCCTCGCCGCGCTGCTGCTGCTGCTGCTGGCGAGCCTGCCGCCCGCACCCCGCCTGCCTCGCCCCGCGCCGCGCCACATTGACATCGCCAGCACGGCCGCGCCCGCCACCACGCCCGCCGCGCCGCTCCGCACGGCACCACCCGCCACACCCCCCGCGCCCGTCACCACGCCCGCCGTGCCGCTCCGCACGGCACCACCCGCCACACCCCCCCGCGCCCGTCACCGCGCCCGCCGTGCCGCTCCGCACGGCACCACCCGCCACACCCCCCGCGCCCGTCACCACGCCCGCCGTGCCGCTCCGCACGGCACCACCCGCCACACCCCCCGCGCCCGTCACCGCGCCCGCCGTGCCGCTCCGCACGGCACCACCCGCCACACCCCCCGCGCCCGTCACCACGCCCGCCGTGCCGCTCCGCACGGCACCACCCGCCACACCCCCCGCGCCCGTCACCGCGCCCGCCGTGCCGCTCCGCACGGCACCACCCGCCACACCCCCCGCGCCCGTCACCACGCCTGCTGCGCCGCCGCCCACCGACAGCACTGCGCGCCCGCCCGCCACGCCGCGCGCCGTGCTGGTGCGCGACGTGTACGAGGCGGGCCACTCGCGGCCGCACCCCGAGCTGTGCCCGGCGCTGGGCGCGCGCCTGCGCCTGCTGGTGCTGGTGTCGTCGGCGCCGAGCCACGCGGCGGCGCGCGACGCCGTGCGGCTCACGTGGGGGCACTACGCGGCGCGGGCGGACGTAGCGGTCGCCTTCGTGCTGGGCGCGCCGCCGCCCGCGCTGCGCGCCGCCATCGACGCGGAGGACGCGCTGTACGGCGACGTCATCGAGGGCCGCTCGCGCGACTCGTACTCCAACCTGACGCTGAAGACGCTGTCGATGCTGGAGTGGGCGGACACGTACTGCCCGCGCGCCAAGCGTCTGCTCAAGACGGACGACGACATGTTCATCAACATTCCGCGCCTGCTGCAGTTCGCGGCCGCGCCTTCCCGGGTCAACGCCACGCGCACTATCTGGGGCAAGGTACACCTACCACCTGCACCTAGAACCTGCTAGGTCTAACAGTTCAAACCTGATCCTTTTAATGTTTTCTTCTACCGATATTATAAATGGTGGCAAGCAAAGAAGTTACACGGAATAGTATAATGAATTCTTTTGCCGTTTGCGGTGGTTAATATAGATGTGAGATACTTATACATTTACAACATTATTTTTTGTTTATACTAAACCCGAAAAGGGGTCATTGTACTCCTCATTTTGAACAACTTTTTCTATGGGACGAACCTTGAAATCGCGAAAAAAAATCAGCTGTTCCCTACATTTATGTTCGCATAACTCGTCAAAATGTAGGGAACAGCTGATTTTTTTTTATGATTACAATGACCCCTTTTCGGGTTTAGTGTAAACAAAAAATAATGTTGTATATCGTCCCCGTAGTTGGAAAATTAAATAACTCTGATTTTGCAGTTCTGAGATAAACGCGATTTAGTGTTTTTTTTTCAGATATTGTACATTTGTTAAAAAATGTGAGACAATTTTACCGTCGGTAATTTGATATTTTGTGGACCTGATTACCTTTTACATTATGCTTTAACAAACTGAACTCAATCTTTAACTATAACTAAATAACACATAAAAAATCAAGTTGTTTAATTTTGCCACAACTGTTATTTATAACGTACTACAATTATCTACTTATTTCGGCTATTTATTTAGTTTTCCTACAAACTAAATACATTTGGTAGAGTTAAATTTGGTGAAATAAATGCAGTTATTGAATTTATCAAACTCGAAATATTTTGAAATGTAAAATTTAGGTAGTGGCTTTGTACGTTATTATTACTTCGATATTTTTTTAACTATTATTGGTCTCATATAAAATAAAAGTTATTTCATGATATTAATAAAGTTATATTCAGGAAGAAATAGAAAAGTACAATAAAATTTAGAAAAAACTAAACTTAAAAAAATAAACAAAATTACACCAATTATAACAAGTGGAAGCAAATTAACTTAAAGTATTCTTTCAAATAAAAACAGAAAATAATTTGAACCCAAAAAATAACATTATGGCCCTAAAATCAGACCTAATTATAAAAGACGTACTTAAGTAGTAAGTAAAAAAACTATGAAAAACTTAAAATAGGTATCTATTAGAACTAAAAAACATAAGTTTGTATCAAATCAAAACATACTTAAAACAGTACTATAATCCTATTTTGCGTTAAAACTCAAAAAATTAAAATTGTTTGCACCTAAGCCATAGGTCAGTACTCAACTAAAAAATGAACACCAAAACAAAGGTACAGCAATCATTATACAACTTTCAAACGACTCAATTCAACTAAAAATATTTCGTAATCATCATCTCAGCCGAAAGACGTCCACTGCTGGACATAGGCCTCCCCCAAGTGTCGCCACATTGACCGGTCCCTTGCTACTCGCATCCACCGGATTCCCGCAACCTTCACCAGGTCATCGGTCCACCTAGTGGGAGGTCTTCCAACGCATCGTCTTACGGTTCGCGGTCGCCACTCCTGAACTTTTCGGCCCCATCGGCCATCCGTTCTGCGAGCAATGTGCCCTGCCCACTGCCACTTAAGTTTAGCAATTCTTCGGGCTACGTCGGTGACCTTGGTTCTCTTGCGGATGTCTTCATTTCTGATTCGATCACGCAAGGAAACTCCGAGCATAGCCCTCTCCATTGCCCTTTGGGTGACTTTAAGCCTTTTGATAAGGCCCATTGTGAGCGACCACGTTTCGGTCCCGTATGTAATCACTGGCAACACACACTGGTCATAGACTTTCGTCTTGAGACACTGCGGTAAGTTGGACGAGAAGATACCGCGCAGCCTCCCGAACGCTGCCCAGCCGAGTCGGATTCGACGATTGACCTCTTTCTCAAAGTTAGACCTACCTAACTGGACCGTTTGTCCAAGGTATACATAATCGTCTACAATTTCGAGTGTAGAGTCTCCAATCTTCATAGGAATGGGTGTGACATGGGCATTCAACATGACCTTCGTCTTGTCCATGTTCATTTTTAGACCCACTCTTTTGGAGGCTCTACTGAGGTCATCGAGCATTGTACTGAGGTCCTCCATGGTCTTAGCCATGACCACAATATCGTCGGCAAACCGAAGGTGAGTGATGTACTCGCCATTGACGTTGATGCCTAGCCCTCTCCAGTCCAGAACCTTGAAGACATCCTCCAGTGCAGCGGTGAACAGTTTCGTAGATATGACGTCTCCCTGTCTTACACCTCGCTGCAGAAGGATAGGTTCCGAGGCTTGGTCCTGAAGTCGGACTGACATGGTGGCGTTTTTGTACACTTCAACACCTCGATGTACCGATAGTCAATTTGGCACCGTTGGAGAGACTGTAGTACAGCCCAGGTTTCGATCGAATCAAAGGCTTTTTCGTAGTCCACAAACGCTAAGCAGAGAGGCAAGTTATACTCTTCGGTCTTCTGTATAACCTGCCGAAGCGTATGTATGTGGTCCACGGTGCTAAAACCTTTTCGGAAACCGGCTTGTTCGGGTGGCTGGAAATCGTCAAACCTGCGCGCGAGACGATTCGTGATGACTCTTGAAAACAACTTGTAAACATGGCTTAGAAGTGAGATGGGCCTGTAATTCTTCAACCGGGCATTGTCACTCTTCTTGAAGAAGAGCACCACCACACCCCTGCACCATGCCTGTGGCGTTTTCCCCTCGAGTATGACGGAATTGAACAGCTTCTGAAGGATCTTAAGTACCGGTTTTCCACCCACCTTCAGGAGTTCGGCAGTAATTCCGTCATCCCCCGGTGCCTTGTTGTTTTTGAGTTGTTTCAGAGCCATCCTAATCTCGTACAGGCTGACGTCCGGGATGTCTTCGGTATAGTGTCGGGTTAGTCTAGCTCTTGGGTCGTTTGCTAGGTCGACAATGGGTTTGCTGGTTGACGTGTGCAACTGTCCATAGAAGCTCTCGATCTCCCTCAGTAGCTCCGGTTTGGCGGATAAGATCCTGCCATCGTCGGTCTTCAGTTTCGTGAGCTGGCTCTGCCCACGAACTTTACCAATTAAGTGTTGAAGTTATGTACAGCCTGCATAAACTGGCAACACTCTACTCTATGGCAACTGTGTGTATGTCTATGATATAAGTTGTTCGCTGTTCTGGAGTTTTACAAGCCTAATTAAAGTTATTAATCCTGCCACATTTCTTTCTCTTAAACTCTGCTTTAAACAATTTCAACACTGCCTCTTTTGCCGTTTATTTCCGTCCAGATCATACAGTGAGCGTGGAGGTTTAAACTCATAGATAGATAAATTATATAAATTTAATTTTCTGGAATAATACATTAGACTATCTGCAGTCGATGGAATCTGCAGTAGACTTTGCAAGTCCATGGTGACACACAAATATGATTCATCTTCCCCCGACTTCTTTTTATCCAGCTCTTTAGATCTGATAAGATGCCTCTTTTCGCTCTATATGTTGAGTATACTCATTTCGAATATTTATATTAGTTTTATCTTTTTTGTAATTGTTACAAATGCTACATTGATCCTTCTTGGGGTGATAGAACGCTAGATCAGAATATTTCGCGCCAACTTCTCTTAAAAAAATTATGATAACTTTCCTCAGGTGCATTTTGTTTTATGGCAGTTATAAACAACTTAATTTATTTAATTTTATTTGCCTAATATCTTATAATTAATCATTATCTAGTTGTAGAAGAAATAGATAAAATCAAGTATTTATAAATTAAGTATGTTATATCAGAATTCTGAATAGTAGAATTAAATAAAAAGAGTTATTTAGTTTTCCTAGAACTTAGTTAGTTTTGTGAAAGAATTTTGAAGTTGAGGAAAAATTCAACAACTCATGTTATTTAATTTATTTGACATTCAACTTATCATTGACCACAGTTATTGATTTATTTACTGAGTTATTTATGTTTCCTTTAAAAAAATAGTGTTTGTCTGAAGATATTTATTATTCCATCTGTCCGACAAAAATGACTATATTTTTGGAACGGAATAAGATACGAAAACGCCTGTAAGGCTCAAATATGCGGCATGTTTTAGGTGTTTTGAAAATAGGGAAAAATCAATATCGCCAAAATCGGACTTATTTAATTTTCCAACTACGGGGACGATATGTACTATAATATATAACATAGTAGATTACAAGCTGTAGTGCTTACACTACATGTCTAGTTGGGGAACCTATGCCCAGCAGAGTAGTCCGGAGTATCTCAGGGCCCTTACTTCAGTCCGCTCTTATTTGTTGTCTACGTAAGCTTTATCACCCAGTGTACGCAATTATTAATAAAATTTAATTATTTCCAATACTGTCTTCATTTCAACCATTGAAGTAGCTAGATCTCATTGAAATGTTGAAACGTAGTATGATGTGTATCGTAGGTGCAGCGGCGCTCGCCGCCGGTTCGCTCGACGTGGTCGAAGTACTACGTGCCGCCGCTGCAGTTCCCGGGGCGCGTGTTCCCGGACTTCGCGACGGGCCCCGCCTACCTGCTGACGGCGGACTGCGTGCGGCCGCTGCTGGCGGCGGCGCCGGGCGCGACCTACTTGCGCCTGGAGGACGTGTTCGTGACAGGCGTGCTGGCGGCGCAGCTGCGCGTCTCGCGGACGCACGCGCCCGAGTTCTACAACATCCGCATGGCGGCGGACCCGTGCGCCGTGCAGCGCGGCGTGTCCATCCACATGGTGCGCTACCACGAGCAGTTCGACCTGTGGCGCAAGCTGCTGGACGGCCAGACCAACTGCGTCAGCTAACCCTGTCCCGCACTCCGATCCTATTCTATTCCTTTTACTTTTTACGGAAGTATATTTTTATACTGGGTCCCCGGTGTGCGACGCTATTGCGTGCGAGCCGCGTGAAGCCGATGTCTGTGTACGAACCGGTGCTCTAGCGCTCTAGTGTTGTGATTTTTTAAATTACGAATTAGCTCGGATGCTCCTTACTCTTTCTTGAAGGGACAATCATGTTGCGGTATCGCGCGTAGCTATATAAAAGTGAGAGCGAACATGATTGTTGTTTGATCTGTTGCTAAAGAGGGCCAACTCTGAGCGGTAAAAACCAATTCTTTCAAAAAACTGAACAACAGCTGCAACCTGAAGTTTATTTTATTTTATTAAGTTTATATTTATTTGGAAGTTTATTTTGTTGTTCACTTTTGATATTTTTACTCTGCTTTTATTAATTTTTTTTTTCGTCGCGTGTGTAAAATTCACTATTTTTGGGGTCGCTGATAATGAAAATGAGGTCAAAATCAAAATCCAAGATGGCGCCGATGAAAAATTACAGTTTTTTCGTCAAGGGTGTCGTTTTCGTGGTTTTTGGGGTCGGCGATAATGACAATGAGGTCAAATTGAAAACCCAAGATGGCGCCGACGAAAAAATTCGGTTTTTTCTTCATGGGTGTCGTTTTCATGACTTTTGGGGTCGCTGATAATAAAAAAAGAGGTCCATATGAAAACAAAGATGGCGCCGACGAAATATTTCGGTTTTTTCTTCGTGGGTGTCGTTTTCGTGGTTTTTGGGGTCGGCGATAATGACAATGAGGTCAAAATGAAAACCCAAGATGGCGCCGACGAAAAAATTCGGTTTTTTCTTCGTGGGTGTCGTTTTCGTGGTTTTTGGGGTCGGCGATAATGACAATGAGGTCAAAATGAAAATCCAAGATGGCGCCGATTAAAAATTTCAGTTTTTTCTTCATGGGTATCATTTTCATGATTCTCGGTATTACAGATAACGAAAATGAGGTCAAAACAAACATAGAATCAAGTAGAAAAAAATAATAAAAAAGATCATTGTAATTTTTTTTGTCAGCTTACCCTGACTCTTTTTTCACCCTTCGCCACTGGGGCCCTACCCTTTTTCTGGTTTATATTAACGACCTGTGTAACCTAAATATCAAGCACGCCAAAATCATGTCATGTGCTGACGCCACGGCGCTAATATTTTCTGCTGAAAACAGTAGCGACCTGTTTGAAAACGCTCAACTTGGCTTTAATACTGTGACTTATTGGCTTCAAAGCAATCTACTAACACTAAATGCTGACAACACAAAATACATTCACTTCTCCATGCGTAGGCCTCACACAGCTAACTTCCATGTATATGCCCATCAATGTGATAATCGGTCAGTCAACATTTGCAATTGTCCTTCTATTATCAAAATCAGTAATATTAAATACTTAGGGGTTATAATAGACGACACACTCTTTTAGGTACTCATTGTTGAAGAGCCAAATAACATAAATAAATATTGAAAGTCTGGTTAAAAGAGTGCGCAAATTAATATATGTATTTATTAATATTAATTATGTAACCCAAATTAATCACACAAGTTTATTTCGCGCTATGTCAATCTATAATTAACTAGCTGACCCACGCAACTTCGTCTGCGTCACATAAGACACCTATCACTACATTTTTTTTTCATAAGAACCTTCTCCTAACAATAACAAACACAACAAAAAAATAATCAGCCAAATCGGTCAAGCCGTTTTCATGCTATGTCGTGACAACGGAAAACGGGTTTCATTTTTATAATATAGATTACTGTATTCTTTCACAAGGAGGCGCATCAAAAACTATCCTGCTTCCCCTCGAAAGAGCTCAAAGAGCCACTTTAAAGGTAGCGAATGTCCATCCCTTTTACTTTCCCACAGATCAGCTGTATAAATCCTGCAACGCGTTGACTGTGCGCCAGCTATTCATTATGCACTTTGTATTAAAACAGCACACCATGCTCACGTACAATGCTGACAATACTAACAAGAGACGGAATGATATTGTATGCATTTCTAAAGCAACCTCCAAACATGTCTTTGTGGAAAGATTCTTTACATTTTTAGGCCCATTTCTGTACAATAGATTAAATAGAAAACTAAGTATAACTAATATAATAAGTTGAACTATTTTATCTATAAAATGGCTATTATTACTTTTTTACAACCCATAACCTACGCACAGACAGAAGATTTACTTGTTGTCTGCAAGTAAATTGTGACATATTGTTTAATTATTTTCTATGTAAGTCGTAATTTATTTTTAGTAATTTACTTTTACATTTCTTTCAATGTTAATTTATTTATTTTAAGTAGGTATTTATGCACCTTCTATGAGCAGCAGTGCTCTATTTTACTTGTTTTGATACTTAATTGTAAGTGTGCCCCTTTTGATAAATAAACGATTATTATTATTTCCTTTATTTATTTAACATTCATATTTTTATATTTTTACATAGGTATTTTTTAAAAAGATAAACTGCGTAAAAAAACATTTAAAATATAAAAAATAGTGGTTCGCCGGTATCGGGAGCAGGGTCCAAGCTACCGGTGGTTAGAGCCGCAGAGACAGGAACCCTCTCACAATGCAAGCCGTGTCGAGGAGTACTGCCTTCTGAATCAGGCCCTTGATCCAGCCGCCTAAAGAGAGCTTCGAAAGTTGGTCATCGAAGCTCTTGGCAATAAGGCCGTTGGCCGTCACGACTATCGGCACAATGATAACAGAGTTTATACTCCACATATCGCGAACCTCGTGTGCTAAGTCGAGATATTTTGTTTGTTTCTCTTTCTCAGCTTTCACGAGGTCCTCGTCATGTGGAATGGTAACATCGATTATCATTACGCGGCGCGCTGATCGGTCTATCACCACTATGTCAGGCTTATTGGCGACAATAGTCCTGTCAGTAATGATAGACTGATCCCAGTACAGCGTGACATGGTCTTTCTCGAGAACTGGGTCGGGTACATACTTATAGTACGGTATCCAGATTCCACAAGTTTAAATTTCAAGGCAAGTTGCTGGTAAATAATCCTGGCTACTTGGTTGTGCCTGTGCAAGTAGGTACTCGCCGTTTATTGTTATTATTATTAATGTCTGTGTACTATCCAGCACCATCTATTGGGTCATTTAAAGGGATTGGCTTTACGCGGCCGGGTTGCGCCGTACGATCTCGCCGTGGACTACTATTTTTTTTTTTGTATATTTATGTATAAAGTACAAAGCCGTCAGATTTAGTGGCTTATCGCCCGTTGGCGCTCACCGCTGCCTCGCTCCGCGGTCCGGGCCCCTGACCCGGCAGCGTGCCACGCGCCGGGACCCGGCTGGGCCCCCGGGGCCCCGCGCCCCGAGCGACGCGCCGGTAGTGACGTGACTATGCCATCGATACACATTGTACAAAGTCAAAGTCAAAAGTCAAAATAATTTATTAGCAGTAAATGTACATTCTATTCGTTTAACTGTGCGTGCAGGCTGCAGGTTGTGCCAGATGTTAATATAATGTTGCGGCAATGCGACGACGGGACCGCGCGTTTCGTAAGTTTAAGAAGGATAGGTCGGAAAACAATAGGGCCCTCTTCAAAATTGCTCGCAATCGTTGTAATCAGATGAAACGTAACGCTAAACGTTTTCCACATTCTTGATAATATCACTTCTTCTTCTCCTGCTGATATTTGGAAGTTCCTTGGAACTCTAGGTATCGGCAGATTGCGGCATTCAGACCTTCCCAATACATTTGGTTCGGACGACCTAAATCGCCATTTCGCCACTGTTCCCACTCTTGATAGTCTAACCAAATGTCAAACTATTGACTATCTTGCTGGCCTGACGCGACCCAATATTACCCCATTTTCCTTCACCCCAGTCGACCCGGGAGAGATCAAGAAGATTATCCTCTCCATTAAATCCAAAGCCGTGGGCTGTGATAACATCAGTCGTGACATAATATGATAGTGATGGCTATTGAACAGCTCCTTCCTGCAATCTCCCATATCGTCTGTTTTATCTCTGCATCACCCTAAGGTAGACTGGTTGAAAATGTCCGCCTTTGTACATTATGTGCATAAAGTTTAAATAAATATTGTGAATGTACGTAGTAATTATTTGCTTTATTGTGCTCCCCCCCCCACCATCCTTCTGAATTCCTCGACACATTACACTGGTCAACAAAATGTTGTAACAAGACACGAACATTAAGTCGTGGGTTCAAACCCAGGCAGGCACATTACTTTGTGTAAGTAATTTGATCACCTGTTCTCAAAAACGGTGTAGGAAAACATCGTCAGTATGTCCTAGAATCAGAAATCAGCTGCAGGAAAGTCCGCGGGGCACAGAATAGGTGGCAACGCTTGCGGCGCGCCCAGAAAGCGCAACAAGCGTTGGACAAAGGCTGCGGGGGCCGCACCCCCTAGCACCTCTGAGGCCGACTCCCGGCCAGTTGTGGGACGAACCGAGGTATTAATGGAGTGTTAGTAATGGCACTTTCTTTCCTTCAGGCGAATATCAACCACTGTACCAGAGCTCAGGATCTCTTGGTACTGAGCATGGCGCAGTGGTCGATAAACGTGGCGGTGGTCGCTGAGCCGTATTTTGTCCCTCCCCGGGACAACTGGGCAGGCGATCTAGACGGCCTGGTGGCCATCATCGGCGCGACTCTTGTCGACGTATCCCGGGGTCACGGTTGGGTTGCCGCCCTTGTGAACGGGATCGTCACGGTCGGGGCATATTTTTCGCCCAACAGGAGTCTCGCCGATTTCGAGAGTTTCCTTGTCGAGTTGGGAGCCGTCGTCGGCCGGTCTCACCCTAGGCCCATTTTGCTTCTCGGTGATCTGAACGCCAAATCTGCGGCGTGGGAATCCCCGGTCACAGACCCGAGAGGCGATGCGCTAGAGGAGTGGGCCATTACGACGGGCCTGGCCGTCTTAAATCGGGGTTCGGCCTACACGTGTGTGCGACAACGGGGCGGGTCTATAGTGGACGTCTCGTTCGCAAGCCCCGCTGTTGTGTACCGTGTTCGTGATTGGCACGTAGAAGCGGAGGTGGAGACGCTATCGGACCACCGATACATACGCTTCGACGTCTCCGCCCAAACCGCTGGAGGTCGTAGCCAATCGGCCCCCCAGAGAGACGGCCCGCGTTGGGCTCTGAAACGCCTCGACAAGGAGGCTCTCGAGGAAGCCACCATCGTCCTGGCCTGGGTTCGGGAGTCGGCTACCGTCGGTCCCGTTATAATAATAATAATAATAATTTATTTATTTGTTAGAATATTGTTGCTACATAGGTGTTACACATAATATGATGTCCATAATATTCTGCTGTTTCCAGCGTACAAATATTTCGAAGAATTGAAATTATTAATAAACAATGTCGCAAATAAGGAGAACGTTAACTACTATCCAATACAATGTTAGGGGTTGACAATATTACAATGTTAAGAATTACAGAATACAAATTATAAAAAACGAAACCATAAAATATAAACTATAGAATTATAAAATACCATGTCAGGGGTTATTAATTACGATGCCAAGAACCATTAAGTATAACAAAGAGAAAAAAAGAAAAATAAAAAAATATTACAATACAGTGTCGTGTCATAGAATAAATTTTCATTCAATTATTAGGAAGTAGTTCGTCATCTAATTTAAATTTTGAATCAAATTTTTCATTTAAAAATTCATTTGTTGAATAGTAACACTTTTGCAATAAAAAGTTAAACAGTTTATTTTTAAATGTCATGAGGTTAAGACTTTTAAAAACATTAGGTAATTTATTATAAATTTGAATTGCCATACAATAAACATTATTTGAAAATAGTTTAATTCTTTGTTGGGGTGCACATAATTTGTAGATATTTCGACTTTTTCTTATTACAATATCATTGTGCACTTGAAATAGAGCTAAGTTTTTACGTACAAAGATACAAAGTTCGAATATATATAGAGATGGGAGTGGTAATATTTTTATCTTTTTAAAGATTGGGACACAGCTTTGTAGTGGTTGGGCTTTAGTCACTGCTCGAATACATTTCTTTTGTGCTCGGAATGCTTTTATATTATCAACTGAATTTCCCCATATAATGATGCCGTAGCGGAGAATTGACGCTACGTAACCATGGTAAGCATAAAGTGCTGCATTGATACCAGCTACGCGAGTTATACGGTTTAAAACAAATACAAATCTTTGCAGCTTAGTGCATAGTTTGTCAATGTGGTCTTTCCAGTTACAATATTTATCCACTGTTATACCCAAAAAAGTAGCACTTTCAACCTCATCTACAGCGTTATTTGCATATTTAATTTCTAATTTTTGACGTTTGCTATTGTAAGTTTGGAACTGTATAAGTTTGGTTTTACTAATATTTACATGTAGATTGTTGTCTTTTAGCCATTCAATTATTTTGTTTAACGTGTCATTAATCTCGTTTTCATACTTGGCGATATTTTTATCGGTGAGTTCAATACTAAGGGTTGTATCGTCGGCGTACAGAATGCAAGAATACGGGGTTACGTTGGGCAAATCATTGATATACAATAAGAAAAGCAAGGGTCCTAATATACTGCCCTGGGGGACACCACATGAGTTCCGACGATAGGCAGATCTATGCTTTTTATTTTCCGATTGAGAATTTCTGGATATCTCTACGCATTGTTGGCGATTATTTAGGTAAGATTCTATCCATTGTAATGCGTTTCCCCTAATACCATAACGATTCAGCTTGTAGAGAAGCAGTTTGTGATCCACGAAGTCAAATGCTTTTGACATATCGAGGAATACCGATGCTATTGGCTTTTTCTCATTCAGACTAGAGGTAATCATTTTCACCAGAAAGAAACATGCCAGAGTTGTTGACCTATTTTTTCTAAAACCGAACTGTTCCTCTTTTAGAATTGAGTATTTTACTATAAAGGAGTGCAGTTTCTCGTACATGATTCTTTCAAAAATCTTAGAAATTACGGGTATCAGAGTAAGCGGTCTATAGTTATTCATGTCATTTTTATCTCCTTTTTTATATAAGGGTTTGACTATCGAGAATTTTAGTCTGGCTGGGAATACGCCTTGAAATAATGATAGATTAATAATGTGGGCGAGTGCATGAGAAATGTATTTAGAGCAACGCTTCAGAATTTTCGTATTGATATCGTCATACCCGGTTGAGTTAGTTGAGTTTAAAGAACTAATAATTTTATGTACAGTATCTTCATTAGTTGGAGTCAAGAAAATGGTTTCCGGTATGTCAGTGATGGTATGTTTGTAGTCAGTGTGTGTTTCAGAATTAGGGAAATCAGATTTGTTTGTCATATTTATAAAAAAGTCATTAAATTTATTGGCAATTAAATCGGCATTAGTATATGTGCATTGATCATCTATGATAGATTTAATTTCAGAGTTATTATCGATATCTGCACTATTCTTTTTAATAATGTCCCAGGCCGCTTTACATTTATTTTTTGATTGAAGAATATAACGAGTATTATCAATTTTCTGAGCATGTAATATACATCGTCTCAGTATTCTAGTGTAATTTTTGTAGTTCTTTAGGTTTCGATTCTTATTAGAATTGAATAGTCTATAATTTAGGTACATACTTCGTTTTTTGACACAACATCTTTTTATTCCTTTTGTTATCCATTTACTTTTTGGGGAATTGTTTGTAATTTTTACTTTTAGTATGGGAAAACAGAGATTGTAAAAAAGGGACAGTGTATCATGAAAGTGATTGAATGCAATATCAGTATCGTCTGACTCGTATATTTCTGAAAAGGAAAGAGACGAAATGCATGATATAAACTTTTCTATGTTATGTTGACTCAAATCTCTTCTCTTTTGAAAAAAAAATTGTTTTCTGCACCTTGCAGTATCAACAGACGAATGGAAACAAATGGACTGACCAGTCTCATGATCAGATAATGCAAGGGTATGTATTTGCGGCTGAACATTAGGTATGTCGCTTGCAATGAGATCTAGACATGAAGATTTTCTTGTGGGTTTGGTAATATGGTTAGAGATGTTATAGTTCTGTAAGATACAGTCTAATTCTTTACAATTATTTTTACACTTTAATATATCAATGTTCCAATCTCCACATAGTATTATATTATTTTTATTGCGTTTCGTTATTTTCTTTAAAATATCCTCTAGGTTTTTTAAAAACAGACTTAAATTTGAATTTGGAGTACGGTAAATGCAGATTACTATAACTTTAAGCGTGATAACTTCTATTGCACAATATTCGAAATCATTAACCAACGGCGTAACCAGGTTAGGGATAGGTTTACATTCAAGGCCCTTTTTAACCATTATGCAGGTTCCGCCTCGCCGTTGGTGAGGTCTTGAGAAGGATGAGACTAGTTTGTAATTTTTTAGTATTAAGTTACTTTCTGATCCTCTTTTTATGAAAGTTTCAGAAAAACATAGAATGTCAATGATCGTGCCGTTAGTTTGCAGTTCTTGTAAAGTTATTTCTAATAAATCTGTTTTATTTAAGACACCGGCAATGTTTTGATGAAATAGCGAACATTTACGTTTAACCTCGAAAAAAAATGGATTTATTATCTTCTTTAGGGGTCGTCGGTGTAGCAGCTTCATTAGCTTTTAATGTCTGGTAGGGATTCTTGATTTGCACCTTAAAATAATATGGAATTGTTCCTTTTTTCTGACTGTAATTTATGTTTGAGCTCGATGACGTGCGCGTGAGTTTTAATGTATAAGCTGTGTCCAAACTTTTCTTAAGATTAATGTTATCAATTTCTATATTTATTTTATAACACACTTTCTCCTTGAATGTGTAGTTATAGTTACTATGACTATATATGTTCTCAGTTGTATCAATGAACTTACAGTTAGGAAAATTTTGCAAAAATAGTTTCGTATTTTGATTTAACAAATTAAAATTTAAATAGGGATTATTAATAATATTTAGTAGAAATACTTTGTTGTTTCTTAGCTTTTGAAGGGTCGGAATTAACTCGGATAGAAATTCGTACGGGTTTTTGTCATTGCTTCCTATACCCAATATTACTATATCATTATTTTGCAAAGTTTTTAGATACTCGTCTATTTTATATAATATTTCTGTACTTGTTGCGTTTGGATTTGAAACTCCAGACACAGAATATACGTTATTCCACTTATTTGCATCCCTCTGTAACTTTATTTGACTGGCAAAACCTCGTACTTGTTGGTCACCTAAGATAATAATTTTTGGAACACCATTTGTAGTTGTTTTATTGAGACATATTATTTCGCTTTTCGCTAGTAATAGTTGCCCGGGAGATGGTGTAGGTGGTTCAGTGGGATTATTTCTACTCTCTTTCGGACAATGATCAGAAGGACTCTCACTGAAACTGTCTGTTAGTCTGCGCTTCACACTATTTTTCCTGTTCGATGAAATATGTTTCTTTGTCAGAGTTCTTTTATTTAGCGTTAACGCTGGACTGCTGCAAATCTGTTTCAAAACAAGGATTTCTTGAGAAAGCTGACTTATTTGGTTTTTCAGGCCTAGGTTTTCAATTATAATGTTGTCCATTTCATGTTGTGTTGTTTCAAGGTTTAATTTTAAAGCTGTAATTTCAGACCTCATTTCTTCCACACAGGAGAGAGAGAACATGGTTGTAGATAAGTCCAGACTTTGTCTTAGTTTATCGCTTGACCGTGAACAATCTAGGCAGTCGGATATATCCATATTTTCTAGTGATTTGGATAACGGTTTTTTCCTCAAAGTAACATTCGGTTCACTTGCCATTGTTGTTACTAAATAAACTAGTCGACTTATTGTATGTTATATGAAGAGATTCAACAAAAATAAAAAACAAAAATTCTTCACTTAGCGGGATTCGATCCGGTGACCACGGTGCGTTGAAGAGTATAGCTGCCACATAAACCGCCGCGCCAACAATACAATCTTATATGCGTCAAAAATATGTGATCGCTACGCACTGAGACAATACTAGTGCGCCGGCGACGTCGGGGGCAGGGGCGGTTGGCGCGGGAGGTATCGAGCACTCCGCGGGTTGACGTAGGTCATGGATAGAGTTCGTTATCACACTATTTAAATTTTGAGTTTTTTTCCACAGTTTAATTTAGTTATAAGTCTGTATTACCTAAGCCGATTACTATAAGAATTACACTGTTTAGTAGGTCACTTCACTGGCTTTAAGGTAACAGTCTGTTATTGTTGCAATATCAACTTTTAACCACCTTACTACTTTAAAAATTGAGGAGCACAAATAACAACGTGCGTCTTTGTCTAATGCGACGGTGCGATCCCGAACACGTTGACGTCGAACAGGAGGCGCAGTGGTTTGGTGACGCGATGACGCAAATTTGCGACGCGTCCATGCCACGCGTCTCCCCTCTGTCCGCAAGGCACCACGTGTACTGGTGGTCCATCGAGCAGCTGCGCGTCGCATGCGCAGACGCCAGACGCCCGTACACGCGATGTCGGAGGAGACGTCGCCGGGATCCCGACGAAGAAGCCGCGCTGTATGAGGTGTACCGCGCGGCGAAGGAGGCTCTGTGGCTGGCCATCGGCGAGTCGAAGACGCGCTCCAGGGAGGAGCTGCTCGCGACCCTAGACGGGGATCCGTGGGGGCGCCCATACCGTACGGTCCCAGGGGAACTTCGGCCATGGGCCCCCCCGCTGACGGAAGGTCGCGAGCCGCAGTTTCTGGAGCGAGTGGTCTCCGCTCTCTTTCCTGAGAGAGCCGAGCATGAGCCACCGCCGATGGCTCCACTTACAGCTGCAGAGCCGGAAGAAGAGGAGAACGAAACCGTCCCAGAGGTGACACAGGCGGAGATGAGCGCGGCCGTGATGCGGCTTCAGGCAAAAAACACTGCTCCGGGGCCCGACGGAGTGCCTGGCCGCGCTCTAGTCCTCGCCCTGAAAGAGCTGGAGCCCTCACTGAGGGGACTCTTTTCGGCATGCCTTGAGCTGGTCGACTGGTCCTGCTCAAGAAGGCGGGGCGCCCGGCGGATTCGTCGTCCGCTTATCGGCCCATAGTGCTGCTGGACGAGGCGGGCAAGTTGTTCGAGCGGGTAATCGCAGACCGCCTCGTCAGCCACTTGTGCACAGTGGGGCCGAACCTGGACGACAGCCAGTTTGGCTTCCGATATGGGCGCTCTACCATCGACGCCATCAGGAGAGTAAGAGTCCTGGCGGAGGAAGCGGTTTCCCAGGGTGGGGTGGTGCTGGCGGTGTCTCTGGACATCTCCAACGCGTTCAACACCCTGCCCTGGAGTTGCATTAGGGAGGCCCTGCGATACCATAGGGTGCCTTCCTACCTCCGCAACATCGTGGGGGCGTATCTTTCGGGGAGGTGTGTCACCTACATGGGACGAGGAGATGTCGTGCGGTGTTCCACAGGGCTCGGTTCTGGGCCCACTCCTGTGGAATATCGGATACGACTGGGTTTTGCGGTGCGAGCTCCCGCCGGGAGTGAACCTGACGTGTTATGCGGACGACACGCTGGTCACGGCCCGGGGGAGCTCGTACAGGGAAGCAGCTTTGCTGGCTACGGCTGCGGTCTCACAGGTGGTGAGCCGCATACGGCGCCTGGGCCTGGAGGTGGCCCTCAACAAGTCGGAGGCCATCGCTTTTCATGGCCCCCGACGGGCACCGCCGTTGGGATCACACATTCTGGTCGGGGGGGTCCGGATCACTGTCGAGTCAACCATGAAATTTCTCGTTGGCACTTCGGCCCCCACTTTCAGCGGCTGGTGCCCAAGTTGATGGGCGCGGCGGGCGCGCTATCAACGCTGCTTCCCAATCTAGGGGGCCCGAGCTCCGCCTGCAGGTGGTTGTACGTGGGGATCGTGCGATCGATGGCCCTATATGGGGCCCCGATATGGGCGACCGACCTGACGGCCCGCACTATCGCAGTCCTGCGCAGACCACAGAGAGCGATGCCCGTCAGGGTCGTACGGAGATATCGCACGATCTCCTACGAGGCGGCTTGCGTACTGGCCGGATCCCCGCCATGGGACCTGGAGGCGAAGACCCTCGCGACACTGTACCAGTGGCGCGAGGAGGCCAAACATCGGGGCGAGAGGCTGGTGCAGCGACAAATTACACTGTACCGGTCTCAGCTTCGACAGGTCATGGTGGCGGAATGACGGGGGAGGCTAGACCTCCCCACCGCCGGCCTCAACACGGTTGAGGCGATCCGGCCAGTACTCGACGACTGGCTCGGGAGGAAGCACGGCTCTCTGACGTTCCGGGCGACACAGGTACTCTCGGGGCACGGCTGCTTCGGGAAGTACCTGTCTCGCTTATGCAGGGAGCCGGACGTCCGGTGCCATCACTGCGTCCATTGTTCGGAGGATACGGCGCGGCATACGCTGGCCGAGTGTGCCGCTTTCGATGAGTCGCGCCGTGCCCTCGTTGCAGAGGTAGGAGGAGACCTGTCGCTGCCGGCCGTCGTTCGCTCGATGGTCGGCAGCGCAGAGTCCTGGGACGCGGTGATGTCCTTCTGCGAGACCGACATGTCGCAGAAGGAGGCTGCGGAAAGGGAGAGGGAGATGACCAGCTCCCGCCCATCCCGCAGCAGGCGCACCGGGCGTCAGCAGAGGGCTGACAACGCCCTCTTCCGGCCCCCCTAAATTGGTCCAGGGGCGGCGGATTCGGGGACATCCGTCGCCCCCCATCACACTGGACCCGCGACGGCGGCGCGTTGTGTTGCCTGCAGTCGGAGGTCAGCCAGCTTCATCAAAAGCTGACTGAAGCCACGGCCCAGCCACAACAGGTCCGGACGAGCTCTGTGGCAGAAGGCCCATCCTCCAACCTTGAGGATATCATCCGCAAGGTTGTGATGGAGGAGAGGGCCTTCACAAGGGCCTGCTTAGCGGGCATAGAGGACCGGCTCTTGCTGGAGAAACGCCTCCGACCGCCGCTTGCAGCGGACAAGAGGCAGCCAAGCGAGCCGGGGCCGTCCTCCTCCCAGGTGGAAGACACACTACTCCCTGCCACCACCCCGTCTAACGAGTGGACGGATGTGTTCCGCAAGGGAAAGGGCAAGGGAAAAAGGAAGAAGTCGGCGACAGCCGTCCCTGCCATCCCCGCCACCACCGCTCCCAGCCAGTCGCAGACGACCGGCAAGACCTGGGAGCATCCCATTGTGGACACCTTCCACTCCACCCGGTTTCCGACGAAAAGCCCGACTCGTCGGCGGGCAAAGTAGTCCGCCAGCATCTCAAAGATGTTAACAGACACCCCCCCCGCTTGGCTTTCATCAGGATCATCGGCCACCAGGCGTTGTCGAAAGCGCCCGAGATATCCAGGAATATGGCCTGCACGTACTTGCCCGAGCCTTCCCCCGCGGCGCGCAATATATCATTGAGCGCCGTGACGGTCGACTTACCCGGAGAGAACCCGTGCTGGGCGGCAGAGATCTGATTGCCGATCGTGGGAGCGCATCTTAACATTACGCGCTCTAAAATTTTCCCGAGCACAGGCAGCCCACAGTGGTCGTGAATCCCTCCGCCAGTTCGAAGCCATTGATGACCCGGGAAGGCGGCCTGAGTCTGCCACTGGCAGCACGGTAGGCCAGCCCCCACGGGTCACCGTTGCCAAACTCGGCGATCTGCCGGAAGTATCCAAGCTCCGCCTCCTCCATTGCCTTCCTGTATCTCGCTCGCACCTCATGGAAGTCCGCTTTCAGTCTTTCCTCTCTCAGACCCCCATCCTTTCGCGATCCCTGCCATTTGCTCCTCGCCTTACAGTTGGATTTCCGGAGCTTCTCCAGCTCCGGGCTCCACCATTCGTACCCTGCGTCCTTTGGTGGCCCTTTCACCCCCAGACATTGGCGCGCCGTGTTCACTATAACATTCGTGAAGTCCTTACAGACAAAGGACGCCGGCTTGGTGAGATCAAGCCCTCCCATTCGCGCGTGGATAGTCTGCCGGAAGCCTGGCCAGTCCACTCCCCGATCCCGGAAGCGCACCGGCTCCCTGCCTGGCTCAGCGCCGTGGCGATCTATGGTTGCACCCACCTGGAAGGTGATGAGGCGGTGGTCACTGCTGCCGGCTCCTTCGTGGACCCTCCAATTATCCGCCTTTATGTTCCTGGTCGCCAGTGACAGGTCAATATTGGACTCACCGTTTTGGCCACTGTTATATATGTACCTACACGTATCGACTTGTGCATAGTGTAGGAGTGCGGGCTGCGCCCCGCCCCTCCCCGCAGCGCGGGTACCTTCTTTAAATATATGATTTAGTGTGCAACCAACTAGCGAGTTTGATTGACCTCTGACACTTCCATATCGAACACGTGGCGACGAAAGAACTCACTTTTCAAAAAATGGTTACGGGATCGACTTATGGCGTTCTATCTACTTTTGATCATATGTCACCAGAGTGGAATAGTTTCAAATTGCGAATAAACCAGTAGTTTATCGCAAACGACATAACTACGGAAACGGACAAGTCATCAGTAAAACGGAGGGCGATATTGTTAACGTCTTTGGTTGAATCGACGTTCAAACTCGCCTGCGACCTGGCGCAACCAAGCAAAGTGGAAGAATTGGGGTACGAGGCGATAATAAGGCTCCTTGACGACCATTTCACACCAAAAAGGTTTGGGTTTGCAGAGAAATCAACCTTCTATTCTGCAACGCAGCGGCCAGGTGAGTCGCACACTCAATGGGCGGCCAGGATAAGAGGATTAGCGACCCACTGCGCGTTCAAAAACTTGGAGGAAGCGTTGCTGGACAAATTTATAATGGGCATAGCGGCAGGTCACGAACGTGACAAGCTCTTCGTGCAGGACCAGCGGGAGCTGACCCTCGCGAAGGCCATCGACTTGGCGGAGAGCGTGCGTTGTGCGCGCCAGGCTTCGTCGCAGGCAGCGCCGGCGCCGGCACCGGCCCGGACGGCGTCTTCAACATTAGCAAGAAGGAGAAGTGCCGTGTGTGTGGTTTCACTAATCATAGTTATAACCAACGGCACTGGTTATAACACTTATATATACAAACAATATAAGTGTAAAAAGTGCAATAAAAAAGGCCATTTACGTAAAATGTGTCCTAATGAGGGTAAAGTGAAATACGTAGAGGAAGGTACTGTGGATGACGGAGACGACGGTGAGTGTTTCTACAATATTCGGTGTGTGAAAGGGACGAAGATTTGTCAATGGCGTACAACGCCATTGACAAATACGCCGCTCCACGCGACCGGTTCTTCTTGAAGGCTCCGGTCGCCTCCTTCATTATGCGCGCGAGCGGCCAAGCGGGGTCTTCCTTAAAGTTTTGCTCATGCAGGTCTCCCAGGACCGCCTCATAGGACGGGTCGCCGTCGAGCCTGTTGAGGCACACCAGAGGCTGCTTTTTCTTCGGCTGGGTCACCCTGAGCGTCGCCGGTATCGCCGCCCGGAGTCGAGTCGCCACCGCATCCGTGGTGGTCTGGATCAGTACGCCGGCATTGTCCACCTTGCGCACCTTGGTGACTTGCACCCATACTTTGGCGGGATCGATGGCCATCTTTAGCTCCGTCTTAGTGTCCTCGGCCGTTGTAAGAGGTCCGTCATCGTGCGCCGGGTAGAACGCCAGGACCGGGCCCGGTGTGGACCGCATCTGTACCGGCTCCCTGTTTGGCGGCAGCTTATGTGCCGACGCGTATGAGGGCGCTAGCGGCGCCTGCTGCACAGGTAAACTGCCACCGCCAATATTTCCCGCCGCGATCTTGCTCTCAGCAGCAGCCAGGCGCAGGGTGAGGTGGACAATGACGCTGGCGATACGCTCGGTGTGCACCCCAATGGCGGCGATCTCGTCCTTGTTGAGCTTGGACCTCTTCGCACGGACAGCCTCCATAATGCCTCGCGTCGAGGCCGTAGCCAGTCCAGCTAAGGACTCCACTGGAGCCGACGCCAACGGGTCGACGCCCCGCAGTTCCTCCGGTTCCTTTTTGCAGCTGGAGTCGTTAGACCTCGGTTCCTCGTGGTTCGCCTTTGTGGTTTTCGGCTCCGGTTGCTTTTGCGCCAGCGCCACAATCTCTGCCTCCGGTTCCTTGGGAGCAGGGGCAGGGGCAGGCGGCGGCGTGATGGTTGTTCCAGCCAGGTTTCCTATGGACGGTGGTAGATCCAAGCGAGGCGGCTTTCTGCCACCGATTCTTCGCCGAACCGCCTCCTGCACCTCTTCCGGTGAACTCAGCAACCTCTTGGTGGTAGCCTGGACTGGGGGCGGGGGGGTGACGTTATCTCCAGCAACATCTCTGTAGACGGGGTGCTGAAGCTTTGGGGTGGGGTTCGGTTCAGGGCGGCTCGGGGGGTGAAGTCCCGCCGTATCTCCGCCAGCACCCGCAACTCTTCAGCCTTGCGCTCCATCTCCTTCTCTACCAGCTCCCTTTGGAGGCGCTCTGCCTCCTCTTCCGCGTCTGCCATCCTTGCATCGTGGGAGTTACTGCACTACAGAACGTTATTACACGAACTGGTGTTGGTTTTAATATACGCCCGCGTTAGTGTTAATACGTCCTCCGTGTAATACACGCGCTTGTCCGGAATTAATGCACGAACTCGTCCCGAGATTAATGCACGAACTCTTCAGGTGTATAATACACGAACACCCCGTTCAGGGGGCACGGCTCCCACTCTCAACAGGAGGGAAACCGGGAACAGTCGGGAACAGTCGGGAACAGTCGGGAATTCCGGGAATTCCAAGAATACCGCACTTTAACTCACTAAAATCGTCACTGTCAAAGGGGCGTCTCTATCGCGGGGGTTGAGGGTTGGGGGGGTAAACCCGATTTGACAGTTCACCTGTCAAATGACCGCCAGCACTCACAAACGTCACTGTCGCAGTTGTCAATATGGCAATTGACAGATCACCGGTCAGATGGTCGTCAACACTACGAAACGTCACTGTCGCCGATGTCACTTTGAAGTTGACGTTGACAGCTGTCAACGTCACCGCACTAACACTTCGCGTCTCTTTCGCACACTTTTGGGCAACACCCAGACTGTCCTTTTCCCGCTCTAAAACCAAGATGGCCGCGGCCGCTACTGGAAACCTCCTAGTGCGAGACAAGGAGGTACCGATTATTGGCAACGACCAATCACAATAAAGATAGAGAAATACTCAAGCGCGGAGCAAGACACGACCGTTCGCTCCGACGACGGGCAGCGAAGAAGAGGAAGGGGACAGGGAAAGGGAGAGGAAAGGAAAACCGCAGAGGCTGCGGAGAGAGGGGAGACTTACGCGTCCGTATTAGTACGGGCGCGTGCCAATGCCGATCCCACCCAGCTGGGGATCGGCAGCGTGTCTTGCGACGCGGACACAAGCCGGGGCTCGCATTTTCGAGTTCCCGGGGGCAGAGGGGAGTGCCCACGCGGACCTCTTCACAGCAAAGCTGCAGGAGGTCATCGCAGACTCTGCCAAGGTGGCCCGACCAGTCAAGTTGGCGGCCATTGGGGTGGCGGAGCTCGACGACTCCGTGCACATGTTACCGCTGCGGCAAGAACGGCCACAAAGCCGTCTCTTGTGAGGCCGCCACGCCGCACTGCGTGGTGTGTGCCGCCAGTGGCCGCCTGGCAGGCCACGTCATGAAGGAGAGGAACTTCAATTCTCCCCCTAAGCGTGGCAAAGCGCAGACGCCGACTAGGCCTGTGTCGTGTTACTTATCCCAGAAAATAAAAAATAGGTAACACAAACAAATAAATTTATTTTAAAAAAGACCTAAACATAAATGCTGCTCAGAATGGACTTATAGTAGGTAGTTTTACTGTACTTGACTTGGGCTTGGGACGCGTCGGTGTACAGGCAAGGTAGACTTATGAGGTCCCGCACTGGAGACAGATGACCAGCTTCCGACTTGCAGGGTACTGAAGACCGACGATCGGCTTCCTTGTCGGCTTCAGGTCTTGGGGCGCGACAGTGGACAGGCAAGGTAGTTCTTGAGACAGGCGTTCAGCTGCTTTAGGGCTTGGGGCTCGTCAGTGAGCAGGCAAGGTAGACTTGCAGACCGGCGTTCAGCTACCACGTACCGTTGACTTATAGACTGTCAGTAGTGACGATATACTATATATCTCGTATGAGATCCCGTTCCAGACTGCCGAATGTGGCAGGAAAATCTCCTTTTATAGCAAAAAATCCGCAGTTTTTCCATATCAGTTGTTTTAATAAAATTCTATAATTCTCCCTAGAATTATTTGACTTTAAAATCAAAAATGTCAGTTGCCAGTATTTAAAACAGCCAGTAATAATCAGTAAAAACTTCCTCGAAGAATTCTGAGAGCGTGCTAATTAATTTTATAAAAGAAAGATAAGATACTGTTATTTAGTAAACAATCGTAATTATCTCTAAAATACATTATTTGAGCTAATATATTAATAAAATTAAATTAAATTATATAAATCAAAAGAAACCTTCATAGGCCTAGACCAGTAAGAAAATTATAAGTAGAGGAAAAGTAACTGACAGCTTGACAATTGACGTAATGTCAACAAAGTAAATATTGAAAAAATAATTTTTATTTCAGCGAAATCAATGTTAAAACATCGTTCTAGATCGAATCTAACGCAAGCTAAAATAACTACTGCCAAAGCGCGACGTAGATGTATAAAAATATGCAAAGATAATGAATATGAATGATGTATAAAGTGTAAGTACCTATAGTGTCTAAATACTATATTTCCTCATAAGTATAAAGTGTCTGAAACATGAAAATACTATATTTCCCCATCGACCCCGAGAAAATTTTTGGTCTAGAACAAAAATTTTGTAAGGTTAAAGTATAACAGCATTCACAAAACGTACATACTTCATTCAATCACACCGACATCTTACGTAGTTAGTCAGGTAGGATTCACATTCAATGATCACTACTCAACCTGATAAGTCAATAACTTTAAGGCTTCTTTTCGGAGTTGTAATCCGCTCTCGTCTAAAACCCACAATGAAATGAAATAGACTTTAGTAGCTATATAATAAGGGCTTATTTTGAATGGAGTTATCAGCCGCTCCAATCAACTTTTAGAGTCTATAGTAAGAAACAAGTCATACTAACTTGTAGAGTTAGTTGACACGAAGGTTAGGTAACTTGTACCTAAAAGCACTTCTTAGAGATATCTGATCGGAACAGATAAAAAGAAAGATTAAAAAATTATCAATCAACTTTTAGAGTCGATAGTAAGAAACAAGTCATACTAACTTGTAGAGTTAGTTGACACGAAGGTAAGGTAACTTGTACCTAAAAGCACTTCTTAGGGATATCTGATCGGAACAGATAAAAAGAAAGTTTAAAAAATAATAATCTAATAATGGTTTAAGAACCGATGAATGAATTATAAAATAAATAGAGTTTTTAAAGGGCCGCAAAGAACTCTATTATAGAAGAAGGAAAGAAGGAAAAGATGAGTCATAAGTATGAAGAAGGAATGTATTTACATAACTATATACATTATATTTTAAAGTCTTTAATATGCCATTTAGCTTGGTTGCCATTAGAATCCTCAAGTATATAAACTAACGGGGATAGTTTCTGCAACACAGTGGACTTCACAAATTTTGGCGCTAATTTTGCGCTAAAATAAATCCCAGCCTGACTATGTACATAGTTTCTTCGCCAGACGGTATCTCCTACGTTATATTCTTTAAAGGAACGACTTTCGTTATAACGAGCAGAGTTACGAGCATGAGCCATATGAAGGGCTATCTGAACTTTATCAAAAATTGCAGATAATAAACCTATGTTAGTAGCATAGATGTCCCTAGGTAGAAAAACGATTTCATCAAGATTATTAGTTGGCGTGTAAAGTGAGCCAGAAGTAACTGTTTCTCGTCCAAATAGTAAAAAGTTAGGAGAAAAACCAGTGGTGACATTAGTTGTGCTGTTCATAGCGTATTGGACTTTAGAGAGGTAGGTGTCCCAAGATCTATGGTCATCACCAACCAAAGATGACAAAGCTGTGATTATAGTACGATTGTATCTTTCAGTGGGATTAACTTGGGGGCAATAATGAGGAGAGAAGAATATGTGTGGTATGTTATATCTGCCCAGAAAGTTGCGAAATTCATGGGATTGAAATTGAGTTCCATTATCCATAATAATAGTCTGAGGTACTCCATGAACGAGAAAAACAAAATTTTCTAAGTTAGAGATGATGTTAGTACTAGAAGCCCGTTTTAGTGGGAAGATCAGAGAATATTTAGTAAAACAACAGTTAACCACTAAGATAAATTGATTTCTTCGTCTAGTCATAGGTAGAGGACCCATTAGATCCAAAGAAATTGTTTGAAAAGGCCTTGAACAAATTTTTGGTTTACCCATAAGGCCGAAGGGAGAGTGATTTGCGTGTTTGTAAGTCAAGCAATTATCACAGATAGAAATTACTTTAGCGATATCCTTAAACATAGCAGGCCAGTAATATAGAAGTGATAGTTTTTTATAAGTTTTAAAGATTCCTAGATGAGGCTGGTCTGGGGACCCATGGTTATTTTTGATAAGGGTTTCCCGAAGATCAGGATGAGGAACTTCTTTCCACGCGAAATCTTCAGTTAACGCGTAGGGAGATTGAGTATAGCGGAATAATTTATTTTCGCGAATAGTATAATTAGGGTATTGATCAGGATTGTTACGACATTCCAAAAGTAGGTTATTAAAGCGTTCCAATGCTGGAGGTACGAGTTGAGGATTAAGTAAGACAGGATTAACACCGAGTGGACATGATGTACGCGAGAGTAAATCAGGGACTAAATTGTCTTTACCTCTTTTGTGTTTTAGAATAAAATTAAAAGATGACAACCTAAGAGCCCACCGCGCGAGTCTACCAGATGGATTGGACAATTTTAGAAACCATTTAAGTGCTGCGTGATCTGTATAAACAGTGAATGGTTTACCATTATCGATATAACAACGCCAATGTTCTAAAGCTGAAATTACCGCAAGAGTTTCTCTTTCTGTAGTTGAGTAATTTCGTTCGTTTTTATTAAGAGATTTGCTCATATAAGCTATAACTACTTCTTTGTCGTCTTTTATTTGTGTTAACATACCTCCGATGCCGAAGTTAGAAGCATCGCAATGTACAGAGAAAGGGAGGTCGTAGTCAGGACAAGCTAATATAGGAGTAGTTACCAGAGCTTCTTTTAGCTTATTAAATGCCAGAGTAGCATTATTATCCCAAATGAATTTAGGGGCATCTTTACCAGAAGAAGTTAATTTATTAAGTGGAGTTGCAATTGTGCTGAAGTTAGGAATAAAACGACGAAACCAACTACAAGTTCCAATAAATTTCCTCACTTCTTTACGAGTAGTAGGAGTAGGGAATTCGAGTATTGCTTTAATTTTAACCGGATCTGAGCGTAAACCGTACTCATCTACAATGTATCCTAAGTATTTAAGTTCATTTTTAAAGAATTGACTTTTTTCGAAGTTAATAGTCAATTTAGCAAACGTTAATTTCTCGAGAACTTTAACTAGATAAGAGATATGCTCTTCAAATGATTCAGATATTATAATTATATCATCAAGGTAACAAAAGACCTTATTGTCAAATTCTGGAGTAAAAAGCATGTCCATAAGTCTTTGCTGAGTAGCTGGAGCATTAGTTAAACCAAAGGGCATGATAACAAAACGATACATGCCTCGACCAGGGACATAAAAAGCTGTTTTATCTTTATCTGATTCTTCTTTCAAAGGAATCTCCCAAAATGCTTTAGCAATATCGATGCTTGAAAGAAATTTTGCGTTTTTGAGATTATCTAAGATTTCATTAACAAATGGAAGGCTATACGCGTCTCTACGAGTAACTGAATTTAGTTTACGGCTATCAACACAAAATCTCCATTCACCATTCTTTTTAGGTGTAATGATAACCGGAGAAAGCCAAGGACTTTCACATTTTTCAATAACGCCCCATTCTAACATTTTATCGACTTCTATAATGAGAGCTTTTTGTTTTTCGGGAGAAAGGCGATAACATCGTTGTTTAATTGGAGGAGTATCACCGGTATCGATATGATGACTAATAAGATGAGTGCGACCCAGTAATCCTCTACTTTCGAAGGATATAGCTTTAAATCGTTTAATCATGTCATCAGCGATAGTTTTTTGCTCTAAAGTGAGGTGATTATAAGGAAGTACTTGTTTAGTAGTTTCAGTAACCACTGAACATTTAGTATTTGGCTTAAAAGCCGAAGAAAGTATATGTGGAACAAGGTTAAACTTTTTCCAAAAGTCGACTCCTAAGATAATTGAAGGAGATATATTCGGAAATACGTAGGCTTGGATTAGATGAGTTTGATTATTGTATCTAATCGGAATGTCAATTGAGCCAAGGGATCTACTAATATGATTACTGGCAGTAGTAATCGTCATTGGAAAAGACTTGGATAACGTGAAGCCTAATTTCAAAATTTCTAAGTGAGAGTTATTACCAAGTATTGTAATAGAACTACCACTATCTAGTAAACCGGAAAATATTTTGTTATTGATAGAAATATCAATAAAAGGACGATTAAAATCTTTTTCATTATTATATATTGAAGTTATTTTGTAACAATGAAAGAAATTTTTTAAGGTTTGTAACCAATCCTGCCAGTTTTTATAATCCAAGGCGTTGTTTAGTTTTTTTGAATTAGTTTTATTACAGTTAGGACAATCAGTATATTTAACATCTTTTAAACCACATCTAAAACAAATTATTAATGTACGAGGTTGCGAGCAATTATTCAGTGTATGTCCATTAATGCGGCATCGTACACAAAAGGCATTATTATTAACTTTATTAATTGAATTAACGTGTGGTTTATAGTTAAAGCGATTAAAATTTGTTTTAGGAGGAAATGAGTTAGATGTTGAAGTGTTTGACGTTAAATTAGAAGAAGATTTATAATTAAATTCAACACATAAAGGATTATTTGTAGCTTGAGGTTCGCTGAAACGTCTCTCTTTGTCCAAAAATTCTTCATATTTTCGACAACATGAAATAAGCGAAATGATTGAGTTGATATTATTATTCGCGATATAAGGTGAATAACATGGCCGGATGTTACGAATAATAATTTGTAATTTTTTAGTTTCCGGTAGTTTCTCTGAAAGTCTGGAAAACATTCCAGTCAGTATGGAAACAAAAATAACTATTGGTTCATCCTTGCCTTGAGTTCGACTATTAATGGCTTCTAGTAATTTATGATCATAGTCAAAACCGCCAAAGTCTGAAATCAAAGCTTCGCAAAGTTCGTACCATGATAACAAAGAATCACGTTTAAAACGGTACCAATGTAAAGCGTTACCGGTAAGTAATTCAAACGCATGATCCAATAATTTGTTTGAAGTAATATTTCTTGAAATGCTAAATTCCTGAATATTTTGGATGAATGAACGCGGACAAGTGGTGCCGTCGAATTTTATGCGTTTTAATTCGTTAAGGGAATTATTGGGAATTGAGTTTTGAGGTTGAGACTGAATGTCCGGGAAAATAGTATGGAACATAGTCTCATTGGGAGTATTAGGAGTCGAAGAGGGACGGTTAACTGTTATAGGTTGAGGATTGATAGAAACAGTGATTAAGGAGTTAAATTTTGATTCTAAGTTGAGAAATTTCTCTTTAATTTGAGATAAACGATTGATCTCTGAGGGATCTGAGTCTATGTCAATCCTCTCTAATCGAAAATAAAGATGATTAATAAAGGTTTCAATTTTTTTGTTTAATCTATTGTTACCTTGTTCTAATAATATTATTTTTGATTCGATATAATTTAAGGTAGTGGTAAGTTCATCCAAATCAGTTTTAACCTCTAATATCGAGTCCAAAATATCTGTAGAGGAATTAAGAGGTGCGAGTTGAAGAATTTGTTTTTTAAGCTGTATTACAGTATCTTTGGGTTCTTCTAATCTTATTTTTATCTCATATTCTAGCTCAGCTTTGTTAAGAAGTTCAAAGAAAATAATTCTATCCATGATTAAAGAATTAAAGTTAAAGAGGATAAAATTGTATTAAAGGGAGGAAAATGAGGGAAAGAGTCCAAACGATAACTCAAGAGAGTGAGTTTTGAAAAAGACTCAAGAGTTAAAGAAAACTCAAGTGAAAAAGGAGTGTTCAAGAGGACTCGAGAGAGACTCAAGCGTAAAGAACTCAAGTGTTAGAAAGCACTCAAGTATTAAAGATGAGAGGACGAGAGGATCCTACATAATAAAATAATAAAACTTTAGTGAGTTTTTATTTAAAAAAACCGATAAATAGTTAAGAGCCCACGACACTATACTTAGTTTGATATAAGTGCTTAAGAGGAGGACTTGAGTGTTAGAGAGGACTCCAGAGGATCCGATAGCAATTTTAGATCTTGCTATGATTCGATGACGCGCATCGTGTGTTAAAGTGTGTGAGTGTGTTTAGAATGAGATGAAAAGTATAAAAAGAGAATAAGCCAAATAAGAGTCAAAAGGGAATACTAGTGCTAGTTTGTTTCAGAATTTTGAAAAGAATGAGTGATATCTAGTTTTGATTTTCCGTTGGGGCGCCAAATTGTCGTGTTACTTATCCCAGAAAATAAAAAATAGGTAACACAAACAAATAAATTTATTTTAAAAAAGACCTAAACATAAATGCTGCTCAGAATGGACTTATAGTAGGTAGTTTTACTGTACTTGACTTGGGCTTGGGACGCGTCGGTGTACAGGCAAGGTAGACTTATGAGGTCCCGCACTGGAGACAGATGACCAGCTTCCGACTTGCAGGGTACTGAAGACCGACGATCGGCTTCCTTGTCGGCTTCAGGTCTTGGGGCGCGACAGTGGACAGGCAAGGTAGTTCTTGAGACAGGCGTTCAGCTGCTTTAGGGCTTGGGGCTCGTCAGTGAGCAGGCAAGGTAGACTTGCAGACCGGCGTTCAGCTACCACGTACCGTTGACTTATAGACTGTCAGTAGTGACGATATACTATATATCTCGTATGAGATCCCGTTCCAGACTGCCGAATGTGGCAGGAAAATCTCCTTTTATAGCAAAAAATCCGCAGTTTTTCCATATCAGTTGTTTTAATAAAATTCTATAATTCTCCCTAGAATTATTTGACTTTAAAATCAAAAATGTCAGTTGCCAGTATTTAAAACAGCCAGTAATAATCAGTAAAAACTTCCTCGAAGAATTCTGAGAGCGTGCTAATTAATTTTATAAAAGAAAGATAAGATACTGTTATTTAGTAAACAATCGTAATTATCTCTAAAATACATTATTTGAGCTAATATATTAATAAAATTAAATTAAATTATATAAATCAAAAGAAACCTTCATAGGCCTAGACCAGTAAGAAAATTATAAGTAGAGGAAAAGTAACTGACAGCTTGACAATTGACGTAATGTCAACAAAGTAAATATTGAAAAAATAATTTTTATTTCAGCGAAATCAATGTTAAAACATCGTTCTAGATCGAATCTAACGCAAGCTAAAATAACTACTGCCAAAGCGCGACGTAGATGTATAAAAATATGCAAAGATAATGAATATGAATGATGTATAAAGTGTAAGTACCTATAGTGTCTAAATACTATATTTCCTCATAAGTATAAAGTGTCTGAAACATGAAAATACTATACCTGCTGCTACCGCTGCTGCTGCTAACTCCGTCGTACCTGTGGCGGTTGTGAAGGGAGTGCGTTGTCCGACTGATGGATAGGGTCGAACATCGCATCCTCCAGGCGAACACCAACCACTGCAGGGCAGCCCAGGATCTGCTGATGCAGACCATGGCTGAGGGCCTCGGCAGCGCTGCCCTCCCGACGCCTACATAATTGTGAAGGCGTTAGGATAGATAAAGTATCTGGGGCTGGTGCTGGACGACCGGTGGCTGCTGGTTCCTCTAGATACGTCTGGAGCAAAGAGCAGCTGCTGGGCTGGTGCACGCTGGGCGCGACAGTATTCTTCCCCGAGGAATGAGAAGAAATTCTCATCCTTCGGGAAATGGTACTGTCGTGGCTAATATTCTGGGGGAGGGGTCACATCGTGCGTCGTGCGATGACCCATGGGTCTATCGTGCGGGGTTCGATGTGCATAAGGGGGGGGATTTCATCGTGTACTGTGCGATGGCTCAAGCGGGTCATCGGACGGTACGTGATTAGTGATCACTCCTAGTGTGATTTACCTACCTGGTTGTAAATACTAGATTGGTAAGATATTTTAGGAAAGTTTATTTCAATATACCTTTGACATTTTTTTTAGTTTAGGTACCTACTTTGTCTGTTAAATTTTGGAATCGTTTGAACTTGCTAGCCATAGACGAAGTAGGTCTCGTAAAAGACATGTATCAAAACATCGTCATCGCCGGCATTCGAGTAGCGTCACTAGGTCTTCTTCGTTGACGACCAGCGACGAAACGTCTCACAAACATTATAAAACTTCCAAATCACGAATTAAGAAAAATAAAAAACGCCGTCATCATTATAATAGGAAATCAGATTATTCACCAAAAAGAAATACGATTAGAACCGCGTCACGAACTCCCTCATTACACGAGCGATCTCAACTTACGATAAGCGCAAGTAATGTTAAATCGAGGCCAGATGGTTTGGTTGCAGCTAGCAATGCGATACAAGTTCCAACATATTACAATATTGCATTTTCAACCCACATTAACGTGATACCGGAATTTGATCCCAGTAATGGGTCCCAAAATATTGAATCCTGGATACATAAAGTAATTGAATGTGCGCAAATATATTCATGGAACGATACACAAGTAAGCCATTATGCTTTGGACAAGCTCACGGGTCTGGCTAAACGATGGTATCAGGGTCTCCCCTCATTATTGTTTACATGGGAACAGTGGACTGAAAAATTGAAAACGGCTTTTCCGTCAACGGAAAATTATGGTGATATGCTTCAAAAAATGTTGCAGTATCGTTGCAGAAAAGGTCAGCCATTAGACGTGTAGAATAGAATAGAATAGAATAGAATAGAATTTTATTTTGCAAACATGGGTAATACATAATAGTTCTTAAGATTACATTTAGCTCAGCCACATTTTACCAATCGGCATGCAAACATTTGAAATTATTAATCATTATTATTACACTTATTTTGATCCATTTTAAAGTTTATTATTATAGTATTTTTAAATCATCAGCTTAATTAAAAAAAAAAAAAACATATGTTAGTATTAAAAGGAAAAATATAAATTAGTATTATTAAATTACTCATGTCATTACTATTACAAATATCATACTATTATCATTACATTATTTAACATGTCATTACTATTACAAATACCATTATTATTACAATTACAATGTCAAAAACCAAAATCAAAATGTCAAAGAATCAAAATGTCAAAAGAATCAAAATTTCAAAAGAATCAAAATGCCAAAAGAATCAAAATATCAAAAATAAAAATAAAAATGTCAAAAAAAAATAAAAAAAAATCAAGTACAAAATTTAAAAAATCAAAATGTCAAACAACAAAATTAAAAAAAAAAAAAAAAAAAAATCAAGATGCCACTCCTTAACAAATATTTTTCTCCGATAAGAACTCAGTTACACTGTAGTATGTTTTATCTAACAAAAAATTCCGTAATCTACTCTTAAATTGTGCTGTATTTAAAGCTTTCCAACTACTCGGTAATTTATTGTAAATAATTGGGGCCATGCAAGAAACGCTCCTACGCATTAAAGTGGTTCGACATGACACTTGACATAATTTGCTATTGTCACGCCTATTCCTTGGGAATACAACAGCCAGGCGCTCAAAACGAGATGGATTTTGCTTGAAAAACATAGCTATTTCGAAGATGTACAAACAGGGAAGTGTCAGGATTTTATGTAATTTAAAGTAGGGCGCGCAACTGTCTGTCGATTTAAGTTTTAAAAATGATCGGAGACATCTTTTCTGGCCCTTGAAAGCTACATCTCGATCAGTTGAGTTCCCCCAGAAAATAATACCGTAGCGCAAGTGGGATTCAACTATTGCGTAGTAAGCCGTAAGAAGTGTTTTGACATCCACTATGGAGGATAGTCTATACAACACATATGCGGATGAACTCAATTTTTTACACAAACTGTCTATATGTGCTTTCCAATTTAAGCTGGAATCTATTTGCAACCCTAAAAATTTGGTATCCTCTGCTTCCTCAATTTTGTCATTTTTGTAGTGGATGTTGAGATTAGTTCCGCCGGGAGTACGTTGTCTGAAGTGCATTATCTTTGTCTTACTTAAATTAATATTTAAATTATTTTCGTCTAGCCATTTAATTAGTGCGTCAAGAGAATTATTTATGTCATTTTCATATGTCGTTGTACTTTTGCAAGGGATTGTTATTGTGCTATCGTCTGCAAACATAGTTATAGGATATTCAAGGGACTTGGGCATATCATTAACGTAAGTTATAAATAAAAACGGGCCCATCACGGTTCCTTGTGGTACACCGTATGAGATTTTACGTTCTCGAGACCTTATAATGTCTTCGTGTTTGGTAACTATGTTAATGTTGCTGACTTCGGTTATTTGTGTTCTGTGTTCCAGATAAGATTTTATTAGTTCGAGCACGTTACCTCTAATGCCATAGACTTCTAATTTATTAAGTAATATATTATAATGGACATAATCGAACGCCTGGGTCATATCGCAATATATAGCGCATATAGGGGATCGTCTATCAATGCTACTCATAATCGGATTCAAAAAGTCATAGATCGCCATATTGATGGTTCTGTGCCGTCTGAATCCTTTTTGCTCTTCGCAAAGTATATTATATTTTTCCATATAATTATATAATTCCCTGCAAATGTATTTCTCGAATATCTTCGAAGTTACTGGTATGAGCGAAATAGGTCTATAATATTCCATCAACTCCTTATCTTCTTTCTTAAATAATGGTTTTATTATAGATGTTTTTAAAGCATCTGGATATTTACCCGTACAAATAATAAGGTTCAGTATGTGGCTTAAATGTTCGCATACAACCAACGCATCTCAACCGATAGGGATATCATCTTTAAAAGACAAAAGTACTGCTTGAGATCTATGTTTAATCTCAAAACCACTGATAGCTGTAAAAAATATTTCACAAAATACCAAATATTAACATTACCTTCAATTTATATATTAGAAATAGTTATGTTCGTAAAAACAAATCCACATTTGTTTTCTCGTATGGCAGACAAATTTCCAAGAAATAGACGTGATGATAGCAAGCTATGTGTCCATACATCAAAAACTGCACTTATGCGCAAGAGTGTTTTTTGTATGGCACCAACTATCTACAACAAATTGCCCAAAAGTTGGAAAGAGCAGACTATACCTAAATTAAAACAAACAATGAAATTGTTTTTGGTACAAAAAGCATATTATAGTATTGCAGAATTTTTAAACGACTCATGGTGATAAATCTTCATTGTGATTAATTCAGTAATTCATAAAATAATGTAAATGATTGAATATAATACGTATGTAAAACTATGTCTGATATTTAATATATTAACTTATAAGAGTAAAATTAATAATAATTTATTCCATTATAATAATTGTATTTAATTGATTGATATTGTAATGTCTAAGTGTAAATTTAAAAATCATAAATTCAATAAAATTGTACCGTAAATATTTGCACGCCATGAGAAATGGCAGACATGTCGTGAGCCACTCTTATTTAAGATCTTGCATGCATGTATTATTTTATTTTAATTCTGTATGTAAACACATGTTTGAGCTAATAAAATTTCTTATTCTTATTCATATCGTTGTTGAGACAGACTTCAGTATCTTTGTGGCGATTCCATCAGAACCAACACTGTTAGTATTTTTAACGACATTATTATTTTATGCAAATCGTGTGGTGTGCTGGGTGCCATAAACATTGAGTTATGTTTCATGGACGACATGCATGTTTTCGGCTTACAGTTAACATCTATTTTCGGTCGTATTTTGTCAATGAAAAAGTCATTAAAAGCACTAGCGATATCATAGGGTTTGTATAAAGTTTTATTACCAACTTTAAGTTTCTCAATTCGTTGTTTAGGAATATTGTACTTTGTCTGATTAATTACCTGCCATGTAGTCTTTGATTTATTTTTAGATTGCTGTATTTTGAGCTTTTTGTGTCAAGTTAATTATTTTATTATATAGTCTAGAATAGGTAGTAAATTTCTTTTTGTTTTCATAGTTAGGTTTCAACCTGGATCGCCACAAAAGTGCTCTTTTTTTCTTACTGCATAATTTAACGCCACGTGAAAGCCATTTTGGTTTATCGGTTAGGTTTATTTTTATTTCTTTAAACGGGAAACATAACTCGTAAAATAACTTGAATATGTCGATAAATTCATTGTAAGCTACGTTGGGATCGTCAGTAAGATATATCTCCGTAAATTTGAGACTGCTTATGCAGTTTTTAAATTTCTCTATATTATCATTACTGTAATCTCGTCGAGTTATATACCAGGATTTGATATTATAAACATTGGGAACTGGACATTGCAGTAACTGTGCTGTATGGTCTGATAAAGCAAACTCAAGTACATCTGTCTTACAACTCTTCTTAAAATTATGCGCAAAATTATCTATACATGTCCCACTAGCCATTCGAGTTGGCTGTTTAAGAGCAAGTTTCAAATTATAACCTAGTAGTAGATACTCAAGTGCAACTGAATTGTTACTCGGTTTTAAGACATCAATATTAAAATCGCCTGCAATTACAACATTCTTGGAGCGCCTGTTAGATATATCTTTAAGCAAAGTTTCAAGTTTATCAAAACAATCATTTAAATTCTTGGCGTTTGGTACTCTGTAAATACATACAACTATTAATTTGTAATTAATAAGCTCGACAGCACAACATTCGAAAACCCCTGGTGATGACAGCTTTGATATTTGAGGAATTTCCCTCCATTGGTGGCAAGTATTAACCATTATACATGTTCCTCCTCTCTTCTTGTCCTGTCTACTGTAACATGCAGCTAAACTGAAGTTTGGTATACACAGATGCTTTTCGTGTCCCCTCATGATGAAATGTTCGGTAATACATATAATATCTACATTTAAGTTTGTATCAGATAATTCATTAAAGCATACTGTAAGAGCATTGGATTTATTTAGTAAACCTGCAATATTTTGATGTAAAATGTTAATATTTTTACTCGAGAAAAAACTCTTCTTTTGATTCACTTTCTTCGACGAGAGCATTATTTTCTAATATTTCCAATTGAAGGTTGAAAAGGTCCTCAAAAATTACTCTCATGGCGCAGTCTTTTACGGTTCCTGACCTTATGTACGTAGAATAGTGATAGCTCAAGTTCAAATTGGAGTCCAAAACATATGAATATTGATGTGTAATAAATGATAAATGATATTTATTCAGCAAGTAGGTTTTCTCAAACACTTTTACACGTCATTTTTTTTAAACGAGATGGGGCCGGTGTTTCGTATCTGACTACTCTGAGAAGAAACAGCCGAAACAAACTCAGAGGTCATAGTCTCTTTTGAAGTCCAGACAATCTTGCTTAATTCACATGAGGACTATGCAGATTAGTGTCTGAGATGGTCTTTTGAAGAAAGAACCACACAGATTTGAGTGGACCTGTCCAGTCAGTGCAAGCATTTGTCAGTTATCGTGTAGCTCGACTTATAACTCAAGGAGCTCAACGAAACGACGAACAATACCAAAGAAAGGACATTTGGGTAGGTCGCTTACAGAACTCAAACTGCCAGACAGTCGTGGGAAAAAAAAACAAAATGTGACCCACATGGTCCTCACATTCACAATTATTAAATAAAATATATAATAAATAATTTACAAAAACGAATGTCAATAAAAATACGATATGTCAAATACACACATAAAACAAACAACAAAAAAAGTAAAAAATAATAAAATACTGAAGTAAGTATTCATGTCAATTCATTAAATGTCAGTCACAAGTAAATATTCATGTCAAATACACACACATAAAATAAAATAAAAAATAAAAAGAACGTAAAAAATAATAAAATACTGAACTAAGTATTCATGTCAAATCATTCAATGTCACAGTGTATAAAATAAAGGAATCAACAATAAACCAGCGAAGTCCGAAATTTCAACATTCACAGAGCAAATTTCATTGGAGCAGTTTAATCCCAAGCCTTTTTATCTTCGAGATAGTGATTGACATGATAGAAAGCTTTCAGGCATAGCTTCTGTTTTATAAACGATTTGAATTTATTCAGGCTTAGTGCTTGAATATGGCTCGGAAGTTTATTGTAAAAACGTATACATTGGCATCTGAACGTACCCCCTATTTTTTTGAGCCTCGTTGCAGGAACAACAAATTTGTGTTTGTTCCTCGTATTTATGTTGTGGATATCACTGTATTTTTTAAACAAATTAATATTTTTGTGTGCGTACAAAAGGTTTTCATAAATAAATTGAGAGGGCACAGTAAGAATATTAATCTCCTTAAATTTTTCTCTGAGGGAGTATCTGGGACTTAGTTTATAAATTGAACGAATTGCCCTTTTTTGTAAAACAAATATTGTTTGAATATCGGCGGCATTGCCCCACAAGAGAATACCGTACGACATCACGCTATGGAAATAACTAAAGTAAACTAAACGAGCGGTCTCTAAATCAGTTAAGTCACGAATTCTTCTAACGGCGTATGCTGCAGAGCTAAGTTTTTTCGACAATTTGTTTATATGCGGGCCCCACTGAAGCTTGGCATCCAAAGTTATGCCTAAGAACACTGTGCTATCTTCCGGTTTCAGCTCTTCATCCTTAATTAGTACAGTAGTTTCCACTTGTCTTACATGGGGTATCGTAAACTTAATACATTTAGTTTTTTTTTCATTTAAGAGTAGATTATTAACATTAAACCAATTGACAACTTTTGCCAGGGCGCTATTAACATTATCCATAACTGGCTGCTGACGTTTGAGTTTAAATAAAAGAGAAGTGTCGTCGGCAAACAATACCACGTCATGATTATCCTTTATGAGGTAAGGCAAGTCATTTATGTAAATAAGAAACAAAAATGGACCAAGAATTGAGCCCTGGGGTACCCCCATTTTTACTACGGATCCGGGAGATTTTTTCCCGTTAACATCAACTCTCTGAATCCTATCACTCAAATAAGAAGTAAGAAGATCCAGAGAGGCGTTACGGATTCCGTAGTGGTGTAGTTTCCTGATTAATGTTTCATGAAGAACGCAATCGAAAGCTTTAGATAAATCGCAAAAAATTCCCAAAGCGTCGCATTTGTCCTCCCAGGCATTATAAATGTGTCCTAAAAGTTCAACACCGGCATCGGTAGTTGAACGACCCCTTGTAAAACCGAACTGTTTTTTGTGCAATAACTTATGTTTATTGAAAAAACTTTGCAATTGTGTCAAAATTAATTTTTCAAAAATTTTACTAAAGGTGGGTAGTACTGAAATGGGTCTATAATTAGTGGGGTCTGATGTACTACCCGATTTAAACAATGGTATTATTTTACTATATTTCATTAGATCAGGAAACTCACCACGGTCAATACAATCGTTAAATATAACAGCTAAAGAAGGAGCTACAACGTTTATAATGGATTTAGCTACGTCCACAGAATGACCCCATAGATCAGCGGTCTTTTTAACATTTAAGGTGTGAAAAGTTTTAATAATATATCTACAGGTGACATATTGGAAATTAAATTCGGAATCACAGTTTGAAACGTTTTCCTTTAGTAAAGACTCGGCAGCAGCAGGCGACGAGTTAAGCGATTTAGTTGTGGATACGGGAATATCTGCAAAGAAATTTTCAAAGGCTGTGGCAACTTGAGTGTCTGAATTTAGAATATTATCGCCAATAGCAAGGCTGTAGTCACTATTTCACTTGCAAGACCTTCCCGTTTCGCTATTAATAATGTTCCATGTCATTTTAATAACATTACTACTATTTTTAATTTTTGAACTCAAGTAACGTGACTTTGCTAATAAACAAACTTTTTTAAATAATTTAGAGTAATTCTTAACGTATAAATTAAATTCTACTGTGTTAGTATAAGTCCGCTCTTCATACAGTTCATAAAGTCGTTTTCGACTCTTATGAATACCAATGGTGGCCCAGTCATTGAAAGAAGCGTTACTATTTACCGAGATTGTCTTAGGGACAAATGTGGCTTCAAATTGTGCGCAATACATGCTGAAAAAAACGTTATAGTGTTGATTGGGATCATCATTGGCTGACAAAAGTGGTAGTTTTGATAAGAGTTTAGTTTTAAAAGTTTCCAGGCGATTATTACTTTTTGGATTAACAATGATATCCTTTTTAGTTACTTTCATGTTAACATTAGGAATTGTGATCAATTGCCCACAATGATCTGAATCTATTAAATTAATAATTGCCTTTTGGGTGGGTATAATATCAGTGTAAATATTATCTAGGCAAGTGGCAGTAGTAGGGGTTATTCTAGTGGGCTCGAGAAATTTATTTTCAAGATTGTATGACTGAAACAGGCTTAAAATTTTTGTACTTAACCCAGAATTTTCTAACAAATTAATATTAAAATCACCACAAGTAATTATAGACTTCTTAGAACTACAGATTTTATGTAACACTTCATCCATTACCTTTTCAAAACAATCATACAACCCTGAAGGAGGTCTATATACACTTAAAATGATAAACTGCTCCAATTCTATACAGGCTATTTCAACTGTTCGCTCAACAGATAGGCTTACAATATCCTTGCGTTCTTTAAATTTAAGATGATTACTTACTAGGATTAATGCGCCGCCGTGTATAGCATTTACTCTGCAGAATGAACTACCAACCTGGTGATTGCTAAAATTGAAAATTAATTGGTGACATTTAAGCCAGTGCTCCGTTATACAAAGAATATCTATGTTGTTACAATTCAAAAAAAAATCTACTTCTAATTCTTTGTTCAATAATCCTTGAATATTTTGATGAACCAGGTTGATACTATTAAAACTCTCAAAACATTCGCCTGATTTACTATCTGGTTTCCTTATAATATTGCAAGAGGTTGCCTCTGTTGTCTCAATTTCTAATTTAAATGATTCATAGATTCAGGTAATGTAGACAAATTATTGGCAGAGTGATTTAACTCGATATTGCATTGATTAACAGAGGCAACTTGATTAGCCAAGTTCTTGGCTGTAATAGAAAAATAATAAGATAGCGATGCAGCTACTTGTCTTTTGCAATAGTTTGTAAGATAGCACCTGTCTACAAGATATCTATCTTTTGTCAAATAAAAATTATTGCCAATATAATTGTTTATGTCAATTAAGTGAAATACATTACTATTCAAGGTCAAATTATGCAATGTATTATTAATATTATATCTATAGTAATTTTCTTCCTGTGGCAAACTTTTACTATAGGGAAGTGTAAACAATACAATTTTTCTCAAATTTAAGTTTGACAAAGTTCTATAATACTGAAGCAATTCTCCTTTGTTTACTTTTCCTCTATTACCTATTAAAATTAATAAAATGGAATCCTCGTTAAACTTACATTTAATAATTTCTTTCATAATATTATATAAAGAACTTCCTGGCATACAGTTGTTTATTACTGAGTGTCCTGGATATTCATCTGTTAACAAATTACCAAGATCTTTTCCAATCTCATCACAAAAAATTACAATGTCATTATTCACACTTTGTTTATGTTGTTTCTGGGAACTATTCACAGGAGTATACAAATCAACACTTGGCTGCGGTAAGGTGGTATTACATGTTGTCAACGAATGGTCCGGTGTATTTACATGTAAAGTCGATTGACAGTGCTCACAGTTGTTTGTTTGTGAGTTAACCAAATCATTCATCGCCAACACATATTCCCTCATGACATGTTCAGAGGTATTATATTTGCTAGTCATAGAACTTAGCTTCTCTTGTAGGTGGTCAAGTTTTGATTGCAGATGTTCGGTGTCAATTTTGTACCTCCTAGTGCTTTGCTCCAAATTAGATGACAATATATCTAATTGTTTTAAAACATTTAATCTTTCCCTATTCAATTTTACATTTTTAATGAAATATTTTTGTCTTTTAACCATTTTTTGTGTTTTTACAATGTATTTATTGATTTTTATGTATTTTTTAATTTTATTTTTACTGGTGACTGCCCTCACTGAACTACATAAATTGGAACCATCCTCACCTGTCAGATCTGTGGCAGAAACCATTGACGGGGCAATAGGCACCAATTCACTGAACAGACTTTGATTCAGCGAGGCAGTGATATTGTGATTGTCAATCTCAAGCTTTGTTATATGACTCCTAGCCTCATGTAGCTGTTGTTCTAATAGATGTTTATGATTTAGAGTTTGTTCATACTCAGCGCTACACTGGCTGAACCCGTCCACAATAACTTGGAGCCTATCCCGGTCTTCTATGGCGTCAGTGTATTGATTGTATATCTGACCCATTTCCTTTTTCAACTTTCTATTTGTTTCATGGGCTTCAAAGAGAACCCTCTCATTGTCATCCAATTCCCTACTTAGTTGGTCACAGGACTGCTTAGACGCCTTTAGTTCGCTCAAAGCCAGTTTAAGTTCTTCCTGGCGAGCGTGGGCGGAACGGGTCAGAGTCATGATTTTAGTTAGGAAAAGGATGAGAAATGAAATTGGAAGAGAGTAGGTGTAGAGGAATAGAGAGTAGGTTTAAAAGGGAAAATAAATTTAGCCTTGCAGCGGGTTCTGTCACCGAACCAAGTAAGGTTATTGTAATGTACACTTAATGTTATTATATATATAAGTATTATCGGCTCGCAGCAAGCGTTCCCGCGTCTTCTCCCGCGGCGGTCGGTCAGGCAGTGCCCCCCCCGCCCCGCAACCTCGCGCGTGCGCTTCTCGAGACGACAGAGTTAAGGTGCATCCACACCAATACAAATATCTATACACTACATCCCTCCCTTATTAATGTTTTTTTCCTTATATAAAATAGATAAACATATACAGCTAAGGAACTGTGATCAAGTTAAGGTGCAAATTAAATACCTTCTTAATTACCAAAATCAGTACTTTATTCATTCGAGTTGTGATTCAATTACAACACTGTTATCGTTGGTTTTAGCATCACTAGCATTATTCTCATCATCTAGCACCTTCCATTGCCCTTCCACACGTTTTAGGTGTACGACATTCCGTCTAATTCGTTGACCAGTTTCATCGTTCCGAAGACTTACGTCCCCTCCTTTGGTCGCTTCGACGGTATGTGTTTCGGGTTCGTAGTTTAGGCTCAGCTTGTTTTGCTTATTCATGTTCTTGACGTATACCTTATCTCCAACTTCCAATTCACAGCTAGTAGCTCTTCTCTTCCTATCCGCATATTCCTTCCCTTTTTCCTTTAGTTCTTTATCTCTATCCCTCATCTCAAGATCCTCTGAAAGATGCGTTATGTCCTGAATCATAGGTAGCTTGTCACGAAATTGTCGTCTAAAGAACAGCTCTGCAGGTGTTTTTCCTGTAACTGTGTGAGGTGTACTATTGTACATCACCAAGTACTCACGAAGAGCTTCCTTCCAGTTCTTTTTCTCTACTTGAGAAATCTTTAGGCGTTTTAGGATATCCCTATTCTGGCGCTCCACTTCTCCGTTTTGTTGTGGCCAGTAGGGAATGGTATTGTAGAGTCGTATGTTTCTCTCTGCACAGAAACTCTTAAAATCTTCGCTGGAAAATTGTCTCCCGTTGTCTGATGTAAGCGAGACCGGATTGCCAAGTCTGCTAAAAATATCTTTAAGCATTCCGATTATTTCAGAGCTTGTTATGGTTTTGCATGTTTTCACCTCTTTATATCTGGTGTAATAATCCACAATTACCAGGATATGGTCTCCACTAGGTAAGGGGCCCATAAGGTCGATTGCTATGTCTACCCATGGTTCGGAAGGTAAATCTCTTCTTTTTAATGGATTTGGAGCACTGGGAGCAGAGACCAGGATGCATCCTTTACAGGCTTTGCATATGTTTTCAGCATCTTTGTCGCACTTAGGCCACCATACTTTGGTCCTCAATCTGCCCTTCATTGCGACTATCCCCGGGTGGCCTTCGTGTGCAGCTTCCAGAACTCTTCTTCGTAATTTACCTGGGATTACAATTTTCGTCCCCCTGAGGAGAATATCGCCATGAAAGCATAATTCATCCTGGAAGAGTTTATAGGCTTTAACCGTTTCATCCCAGTTTCCATTGTAAAGGCCCTCTCTAACCTTCTGTATGTCTGCATCTTCGAGGGAACTCTTAGTGATCTCTTGTAATGGGATGGCCACTGGTCGTGCAGATTCGGTAACCGCTTGAACGTGGTCTTCAAATAAAGCCGTCGGGTTTGTTGCCATTTCACAGAGTCTCGATAATGGATCGGCTATGTTGGTCTTCCCCGGGCTATATCTCACCTTGAAATTGTAGGATTGCAGCCTTAATACCCACCTTTCAATACGAGCACATGGTTTTGCTTTGGGGCCAAATATCACCTCTAAAGGCTTATGATCTGTTACTAGATCGAACACCTTGCCGTACAGAAACATGTTGAAATGTTCGACTGCCCAAACTAAGGCTAAAGCCTCTTTCTCTGTTTGGCAGTAACGACGCTCACAGCTGCTGAGCGTTTTATTGCCAAATGCAATTATTCTCGGTCCATTCTTATTGATTTGCACCAACACTGCTCCCAGACCCACTGGGCTTGCATCTGCAATCACCACCGTCTTATCATGAGGATTGTAGTAACCTAAACTTGGCACCTTCATGAGTGTCGCCTTGAGTTCGTTAAATGCATTATTTTGGGCATCTCCCCAGTCATCTTGAATGTCCGTATTTCTTCCCGTTCTTTTCCGTAGCAGTTGCTTCAGGGGTTCTGTTACCGTTGCTAAGTGGGGGATCCATTTTCCCACGTAATTCACTAAGCCCATAAAACTCTGCAGTTCAGCGATATTCGTCGGGGCTCTGAATCCCTTTATAGCCAAGATATACTTGTCTAATGGTTTGACCCCCTGTTCAGACAATTCATGCCCTAGGAAGTGGACTTTCTTCATTCCAAAAACGCATTTGTCTTCCCTCAATATCACATTATTTTTCTCTAAAATTGCTTTGACTTTTTTAAGCCTTAAGTTGTGTTCTATTACGTCTTTCCCAAAAACCAAGATATCATCAATGAAGTTGATGACTCCTTCGCAACCTAAAAGTATTCGTTCCAGTGTCTTTTGGAAAATCTCTGGTGCACACGAGATACCAAACATCATTCTTTTGTATTGATACAAGCCTTTGCTAGTAATGAAGGTCGTGATATGCCTTGAGTCTGGGTGAAGTTCGATATGATGGAACGCATCTCGTATGTCTAGTTTACTGAAGATTTTGGCTTCTCGAACTTTTGGCAATAATTCTTCCATCGTTGGCAGTGGGTGGTTTTCACGTTGTATAGCCGCGTTTGCTCGGCGCATATCAACACATAGTCGGATGTCCCCTCCGTTTTTAAGTACAGGGACTATAGGTGAGATCCAGTTAGAAGGACCTTTCACGACTTCTATAATATCCCTTTCCAGAAGTTCTTTCAGTTTCCTCTCTACTTTTTCTTCGAGCGGGATGGGAATCCTTCGATACGGCTGAGCAACGGGCCTCACTGAACCGTCAATCGGAATAGTAACTAAAACATCTTTAAATTTTGGAAATGCCTCAGTATCAACATTTCCAACCTGGTTGGTATCGAAATTGATCTGAAGTACTCCCAATGAGGTTGCCGTCACACGTCCAAGTAGGTCACGCGTACCATTTCTGATCACGTAAAATGTTGTGATATCCTGTGACGTTCCGGCAAGTTTTATTGTAGCTTTGAATGATCCTAACAGCTTCAGCGGTGTTGCACTCCCGTAAGCTACGAAGGTTTTGTCAGGATTCGTATCTTGATTGGTAACTTGAGCGTTATCTTTCTTCATTCTTTCCCAGGTTTGGTCCGTTATTAGATTGTGCTTGCAGCCCGAATCTATCAACATCTCTACATTGGTTCCACCTATGTTACATGTGACCTTAGCGTCGTTCTCAATATTGAAAATATAGTCGACTTTTCTTTTATCCGTACTTATGTTTGCAGTTTCTTCAATGTTATTTGTTGTCCTGCTTTTCTTTTTTATTCCCTGCCTGTTCGATGATACTTCTCCTTCCAATTTCCTCTTCTGACTTTGTCTTGTCCGACATTGAACTCTGAAGTGTCCTAAGATGCCACATTTAAGACAAGCCTTTCCTTTTGCTGGGCAGTTCTTGTCACTAGCAAAATGTCTGGAACTTCCACATCTACTGCATATCAATTCTCTTTTTTTCGACTTTTCCGTCCATGTCTCTGTACCTACTCTGTTGATTGACTGGCTTTCCACAGGTTTCGTACCAAAGTTTCCTAATTGGCGATCTATGGCTTCCAATGCATTCGCTTCTGCAACTATTTCATCCAAAGTGATTTTGTCTCCTGTTTTCAAAATCTTCTTTCGGAGTTCTTCTGTCTTGCCCTTTTCAGTTATTTGGTCTATAATATGTTCGTCTTCTTTTCCACCAAACTGACATTTCTTGGCCTGCAGTCGAAGTCTGATAAGAAATCTCTCGAACTTCTCATCCTGTTCCTGTTTTAGGAGACGAAACAAGTGTCGCTCATACACTTTGCTCTGTTTAGGTGCAAAGTAGTTGTCTAATTTTTCGATCGCGATGTTAAAAAGTTCGCCTCCAGTTGCATTAGCTCCTGGGATGTTATAGAAGATTTCTTGTAACTCGAGACCACCAAAATGTAAAAGGCTAGCTCTTTTCTTTGCCTCGGTGTCTATACCTGCCGCCTCGAGGTAAATGTTTAAACTTCTTTTCCATCTTTCCCAACGGACAGAAACTGAACCAATTTCTCCTTCACATTCGAATTTCTCTAAGATGTACTGTGCCATTTGGAGCTACCTGTTGACAAAGTAGTAACTATGTTGCAAATTTATAGTTTTTTTTTTTTAACACGCTATCGCAATCTAATGCTAGCACTAAAGCGTCTACTCTACGTGACTGTACCTATGTTAAAAGTAGGTTACGTAGGTATCTACGCCCGTAGTTCATGTTCGGTGGTCATGACGACACGTAGTCGTCATGGCAAACACACTTTGTGCTCACATGACGATACGTCGTCGTCATACCATTGCACACTGGCGCATCAGTATTACCCAGCGCTCGTGAACATTTCGCAATTTAATGCCATGTAGGTATGTCCGCAATTTAATGCCATACCGGTAAATTTCCGCAATTTAATGCCATGTAGGTATGTCCGCAATTTAATGCCATACCGGTAAATCTCCGCAATTTAATGCCATGTAGGTATGTCCGCAATTTAATGCCATACCCGTAAATCTCCGCAATTTAATGCCATGTAGGTATGTCCGCAATTTAATGCCATACCGGTACATCTCCGCAATTTAATGCCATGTAGGTATGTCCGCAATTTAATGCCATACCCATAGAAACCCAGATACCTGAAACGCGAACAGAGGATACCTACGCAACTTACGGCCAAGTGATTACCTAGTTATTTTACGTTTCCTTCTATTTTCCTTAGTTAAAAAAAATATTAACTGTCAACATTAGTTAGTTACTATGATAACTTTTAATTTTGTGGACCAATCCATTATATTTAGAAAAAATAAAGAAAATGTTTATTCTGCGCAAAAGAACCGCACAATAAAAAATAAAAATAAAAATACACTGGCAACCTGTACCAGGTAGCTAAAAGCCTCGTATTCAACACAGACACATCACGACGTCTCGTACAGTTTTTTTTCTCTGTGGTCTGTGTTGGCCTAACGACCCGCACGATCGGTGTGGGGACGCGGCTTTAGCAATGGCGCGGAATGTATGACATCAAAACAAACTTGAACAATCCATCAACAAAACGCTGTATAGCGTTAATATAACTACTGTTATTTTTCCAATCTACATGTCGTAATGACAATAAAACCGTGCGTCGCATTTGCGCAAGAACAGGTCTTTGCTCAGCAAAATGTTGTGACTCCGTCAACAGCATTATTATTTTTCTTCATGAGGCTCTGTGATCTATTTATATATATATGCAGCTTTTGTGTAATAAATACTGAGATTCGAACTCAAGAAGATAGGTAACTTGTAGTTTACTCACAAAATAATCACTTATATTGATAAAAGCTTTGTCGTTTTATCCAATGATTGTAGCCGGATAGTGTACTTATATATTATTTTAATGTAAGTTCGTACATAACGTGTGTTCTTAATTTGTTATTTAAAAGGTAAAAATAAACTCACAGTTTGCCTCGTCGCCACTATGTAATGTACACTTAATGTTATTATATATATAAGTATTATCGGCTCGCAGCAAGCGTTCCCGCGTCTTCTCCCGCGGCGGTCGGTCAGGCAGTGCCCCCCCCGCCCCGCAACCTCGCGCGTGCGCTTCTCGAGACGACAGAGTTAAGGTGCATCCACACCAATACAAATATCTATACACTACAGTTATGTTTACGTTTCAAAGGTCAATATTTATCGTGAGTAACCGAATAAAATGTGAACTATGTAATTGATGGTAAAATTAGAGCACGTAAACAATTAAATAGCAAGTAGAATGTAAAGTATTGTACCTGATATCGAGATGACAATGCAAAAATTCCTTGAGCCGGTAACTGTCACTGATTCACATAATAATAAAACACTTTATTTTTACTTGTTACTTGAATCTAACACAAAATACATATGATTATGCATTTTACTTGATGAGTAATTGGAAATATGCTATAGAAAACAAAGAAATGCAATATTTTAAGATTAAATTACAAGGACGATTTAAAATCAGCTGTTAGCTGTAGTGTTGCCACAGGAAAAAAAAAAAATATAATATTGTCCATATAGAGCATGTTGTTGAAAATTTCCACTCTTGAGTTATATAGAATATTATAGTCATTGTTATATTTATATGTTGGCAAAGTAATAATTATATTTGTGTTTTTTATGTTCTGTAATATGTTTCTCATGTATGCAATTATGTCAAAGTAACATTTAGTAGTTTTAAAGTCTTCCTCGCCAATCATTATTATACAGAAATCATTCTTTGTGTAATGTTGAAGTTTTATTTCTATATCCCGTAAAAGGTGCATAATATCCACCTTTGGTGTTAGATGGTGACATATTTGATAATCGTTTGTATAATATTCTTGTGCCAGAGTTAATATATTATTAGTTTTATTCGTACTTAATATACATAGCTTATTTTTTAATTTTTTTTTTTTCACTTGTATAGATTTTTGTGTTGTCCCTTGCTCCTTCGAAGGTAGTGGCGCCATCTGTGGACTGGAATGTGTAGTAATCGTTTTTTGGTTGTCATAGTTTTTGGGAGCTTTTTCTTTTACTCCTATTTCAGAATCAGTCTGTGTTTGTCTATGTATTCCTGCTGTTTGTTTTGAATATTTGAACCTCATTTTTTTAGGCGTATTGGTAGGAGATCGTGTAGGACTAGTCGCTATTTGTTTGTAGAGTGAGTTCTTATGAATCAGATTTTCGTTTTCCTTCTTAAGCTTTTCAATTTCAAGGCTTAATGAGTCAATTTCTCCATTTGCACTACAGAGTTTGTTGGTGAGATCATCAATATTTTTCTTTAATTTAGTTATTAAATCAATGTCGTCATCATCTGATATATCAGGCATACTACATACACTGTACTATTACGAAAAGATGATATTGATCAACAGATGCGAAATATTCGGACGGAAGGCCGTAGGATGCTTAGTGCATGGTATTGATGATAAGTTTATAAGGATGAGTGCAAATGCATGCCGTTTTGGAGAACCCGAGCAATTGTTTTCATATTTAAAAACTTTGGCTCAGAGAGATAATGATGTGTCAAATAGGGGTAAAATAAGCAATAGAGATTTGGGATTTCAACAAGAACCACCAAACAGCAGCACGGATTCTCCGAAACCAAGCATTATTTGTTTTAATTGTGGCGAGGCAGGCCATATTAGAACGAAATGTACTAAACCAATGAAGTGATGAATAAAACATTAGAAATGTATTTACAAACAGTATATATAGTATAGTTGTCTAGTATTATGATAAGAGAGTGGAATGTAAATTTATCGTGTTCATGTCATGTAACGAAATACTCAAAGAATGTTGATAACAGATAAGTAAATAGATATAATGAGAAACTAGCCTCTGGTGGCGAAACCAGCCTCTGGTGGCAAAACCAGCCTCTGGTGGCGAAACCAGCCTCTGGTGGCGAAACCAGCCCTTGTTGGCGAAACCAGCCCCTTGTGGCGAAACCAGCCCCTTGTGGCGATACCAGCCCCTTGTGGCGATACCAGCCCCTTGTGGCGATACCAGCCCCTTGTGGCGCTACCAGCCCCTTGTGGCGATACCAGCCCCTTGTGGCGATACCAGCCTCTTGTGGCGATACCAGCCCCTTGTGGCGATACCAGCCCCTTGTGGCGCTACCAGCCCCTTGTGGCGATACCAGCCTCTTTGGCGATACCAGCCCCTTGTGGCGATACCAGCCCCTTGTGGCGCTACCAGCCCCTTGTGGCGCTACCAGCCCCTTGTGGCGCTACCAGCCCCTTGTGGCGATACCAACCCCTTGTGGTGATACCAGATTCATGTGGTGATACCAGATTCATGTGGTGAAGCTATTCTCGAGTGAAGTTACCAGTTCTCTGAAGAGATTTAGATTAAGTTAATGTTTGTCACGTCGTAAAATGGTCTACAGCAAATTACAAGCCATGCTTGAGTCTGTTTTGAAATGGTTAGAGATAAGTGCTATGTTTAAAGAAAATGCTGTGATTGGTGTTCGAGATTCTTACGTCTAGGTATAATGATAATATTGATTGATTGAGTTTGAATTGGAAGTTTAAGTTACATTTATTGTTTTTCTTTGTATTTATGATTACTGTTACCACTACACGCGGGGACGCGTGGAGGTTCAGAATGGCCGATTGTAAGCAAATGAGAAATATGGAAATTACTATTTATAGCATACGCTTAAATAACGACACATTTAATTTATAATTAGTCTTTCTCTATTTGTAGATTTAAATAACATTATTACTTTGTAAAATAGATCGATATTTGAATTAAGTGGTGGCGCCACTGTCGCCATAGCCATCTTTTGGCGGGCTCAGCGGTCGGTCGAGGAGTGACATGAGATATAAATTGTAATTACAGTGAAGTAAACATTTTGTATCACAAAACCAACGAGTTGTGATTTATTAGACCTATATTTAGTTTTCAATTGTAATATCTGTAGCGATATTGTAAACTCTCAAATTATTGTCAAACGAACATACTGCTAACAACAAAACGCTTTATTTTTCGTGATATGCATGCGATGGTAGTCAACTTACACGGTGTGGAGGGAAGGAAGGGTCCCCCTTGCCCAGTGGTACAACTCTCATGAAAAGATATTCGTACCATTCCTGCGAAATACCGATTATTATAACCTAACCTTGAAACACTTTATACGTATTCCCCTAAAAAGCTTAGTCGACGGAACCCCGCTTCGCGGGGCCCCTATTTCCGAGTGCAGGGTTTAAAGGAACCTAACTAACCTAACGGGGGGGTGCCCCCAGTCCCGATTATGGGGGCAAAGATACTTCCGTATATTCAGTTGACAATAATTCGAGAGTTTACAATATCGCTAGAGAGAAACACGTCATATTGTAATATAACGTGTTTGACAATTTTACAGTGACATATCTATGTGGTCAGCCTTTTCGGAATCCGGCTTGTTCGGGAGGCTGAAAATAACCCAGATGTAATGTGAAAAGAGCTGCAAGACACATTCGCGACCTTTTCTCAAAACAGTGGTTTCGCTTCTTTTAAAGATGGGCAAAAGTCTCAGGTTTGAATCCTTAGTTCCCAGCTTTATCAAAAGAGCAGCTAAAGTGGTTTGTAAAATCCTTGACCAAAATCATCATCTCAACGAACTCATATCACTTATTCGCCAGCAGAAGAAAAGATTACAGTCAAATAAAAGTTACGAAAAACCAGATTTTTCAACCCAAAAAATCAGCTAAACGAATGGTTGTAAAGAATTGGGGCAGTAGTAAAAAATACTCAGACTGACCTCCCAAACACTGGTGTAACGTTTTTTTCGTTGGCCGGTAACGCGGTTTTTGGGCCGACAATTAATGATTTCCTTTCAGAGAAAGGAAATTTTGAAAATTCATTTTGACCAACTCTGGGCTTAGCTCCACTCAGGACCAACCTACCACTGGAAATCTATCTTGAACTTGTCCCTACGATACAGGGGTCGCCGGCTCGCTTCGCTGGCCACCTCCCCATCACCAGATTTTAACGCATTTTATAGTGTTTGTTGAAACATCTTACGGCTATTCTAACCGTAATGAAGTTGTAGCCCTTTCAATGCTACCATGACCATATCCTCACGCTACGGGGTCACTCTTCGCTTTACCGGTATCACCACCGGACCGGTTTTCAGTCGACGGCTCGCTACGCTCGCCACCTCCCCACTTCGATCCACTCAGGACCTGCCTACTACCGGAAAACTACCATGACCTCATCCCCACGCCACGGGGTCGCCATGTCGCTTCGCTCGCCACTTCCCGCTTCGCTTCCTCGATATCACCACCGGGCAGGTTTTCGGTCCACGGCTCGCTACGCTCGCGACTTCCTTTCTTCACACCACTCAGAACCTGCCAACCACCGGAATGCTATCGTGACCTTATCCTCACGCTGTGGGTTCACCGGCTCGCTTCGTTCGCCACCTCCCCCCTTCATTTTTTCGGTACCACCACCGGACAGGTTTTCAGTCGTCGGCTCGCTATGCTCGCCACCTTCCCATTTCGCTCCACCCAGGACCTGCCTACCACCGGAAAGCAACTGTGATCTTATACCCACGCTACGGGGTCATCGACGCCCGCTTCGCTTTACCGATATCACCAACGGGCAGGTTTTCGGCCCACGGCTCGCTACGCTCGCGACTTCCTTTCTTCACACCACTCAGGACCTGCCAACCACCGGAATGCTATCGTGACCTTATCCTCACGCTGTGGGGTCACCGGCTCGCTTCGTTCGCCACCTCCCCCCTTCATTTTTTCGGTACCACCACCGGACAGGTTTTCAGTCGACGGCTCGCTACGCTCGCCATTACCCTACTTTCCTCCACTCAAGACCTGTCTACCACCGGAAAGCTACCGTGACCTCATGCTCACGCTATGGGGTCACCGGCTCGCTTCGCTCGCCACCTCCCCCCTTCGCTTTAGCGGTACCACCACCGGACAGGTTTTCGGTCGACGGCTCGCTACGCTCGCCATTTCCCCACTTTCCTCCACTCAAGACCTGTCTACCACCGGAAAGCTACCGTGACCTCATCCTCACGACATGGGGTCACCGGCTCGCTTCGCTCGCCACCTCCCCACTTCGCTTTACCGGTACCGCCACCGGACAGGTTTTCAGATGACGGCTCGCTACGCTCGCCACTTCCCCACTTCGCTCCACTCAGGACCTGCCTACCGACGGAAAGCTACTGTGACCTTAACCCCACGCTACGGGGACAACGGCTCGCTTCGCTCGCCACCTCCCCCCTTCACCTTACCGGTATCACCACCGGTAATAGTCGCCGGCTCGCTACGCTCGCCACCTTCTCACTTCGTTCCCCCCAGGACCTGCCAGGGTCGCCGGGCTAACCACCACCGGACGGGTTTCTACGCCTACTATAATATTTGTTCAAACACCTATCGGCTATCTCTAACCGTAATGAAGTTACAGCCCTTTCTATTCGAAGGGAGGTTGGGGAGAGATGGGAAGGATACACAAATTTCACCACCATATTAATAAACCCCTCTATGTACAAAATATATCCTCATTCGGTCGGAACCGTTCGCAGGAACCCAATCATAAATTGGTAGAACAAACGAATTTGCCAAAGTCGGGTCTGACCTGAAAATTCAATCACCAATGACTCTCGGGGCTGCCAGCTAAAAGTGATGGAAATGGTCATATGTCATTTGAGGTACCCCACTCTTAGTGGTTACGCACCATTCCTATTCAAAATGACGTTATTTCTACATATCAGGTTTTTGGGGAAAATCTGAGAAAAAAAACCCTAAAACTGGGAAAAAAATTGCACCAGGCAACACTCCTTGGCAAAACACACAACCAGTTCATCCTACTCCTACTAATATTATAAATGCGAAAGTTTGTGAGGATGGATGTATGTTTGTTACTCTTTCACGAAAAAACTACTGAACGGATTTGGATGAAATTTTGCACACAGATGGCTTATAACCTGGATTAACACATAGGATACTTTTTATCCCGGTAGTAAGATCCCATGGGACAATTTTGAAACTTCACGCGGGCGAAGCCGCTGGCAGAAGCTAGTACAACATAATCCAGTTGGGGGATGCTAACTGACCCATTTATCGTGTCGAAAATTTGGATATTTCGTCATTTTTATAAGATGGCCATACTGTCCGCCATTTTGTTTTTCTAAAAAGTCATAACTATTCTGAAATTTCAAGGATACAGGCTATAAACCGGTGTACTTAGTGCTGCCAACTTTTGAGTTTGGTAGAACAAAACAATTCGCCAAAGTAGGGTCTGACCCAAAAATTCAAGCCCCAGTGGCTCTCTGGGTTGCCAGCTGAAAGTAATGAAAATGGTTAAATGTCATTTGAGGCGTCTCATTCTTGGTGATTATGTAAAAGTTCCATTCAAAATGTCGTTATTTCTTTTTTTCTCATTTTTGGGGAAAATCTGGGAAATTACCCTAAAAATGGGGAAATGTTTTAATCCAGGCAACACTACTTAACAAAACACACAACCGTTAAACTCGTTAAAACTCGAATCCGTCAGATGAAGCCAACTACCCGAAAAATCGTGTCGAAAATTCGGACTTTTTGTCATTTTTATAAGATGGCCGCCACACCAGACGCCATTTTGTTTTTCTGAGATGTCATAATTTTCTGGAAATCTCAAGGATACATGCCAACGACAGACGTACTCGGTGTTGCCAACTTTTCAGTTTCGTAGAACAAAGTAATTCGCCAAAGTCAGGTCTGACCCGAAAATTCAAAGCCCAATGGCTCTCGGGGTTGCCAGCTGAAAGTGATGAAAATGGTCAAATGTCATTTGGGGCGTTTCATTCTTGGTGATTATGTAAAAGTACCATTCAAAATGTTGTTATTTCTACTTTTCATGTTTTTGGGAAAAATCTGGGAAATTACCCTAAAAATGGGGAAATTTTTTAATCCAAGCAACACTCCTCAACAAAACACACAACCGCTCGGTACAACTCGAACCCGTCAGATGTTGCCAACTACCCGAAAAATCGCCTCGAAAATTCGGATTTTTAGTCGTTTTTACAAGATGGCCGCCACACCAGACGCCATTTTGTTTTTCTAAAAAGTCATAATTTTCTGGAAATTTCAGGGATACAGGCCACCGACCGGTGTACGCGGTGTTGCCAACTTTTGAGTTTGGTAGAACAAAGTAATTCGCCAAAGTCAGGTCTGACCCGAAAATTCAAACCCCAATGTCTTTCGGGGTTGCCAGCTGAAAGTGATGAAAATGGTCGAATGTCAATTGGGGCGGCCCATTCTTGGTGATTATGTAAAAGTTCCATTCAAAATGTCGTTATTTCTACTTTTCATGTTTTCGGGGAAAATCTGGGAAAACACCCCAAAAGTGGGGAAAATTTTTGCACCAGGCAACACTCCTCTACAAAACACACAACCGCTCCCTACAATTTGAACCCGTCAGATGTTGCCAACTACCCGAAAAATCGTGTCGAAAATTCGGATTTTTAGTCGTTTTTACAAGATGGCCGCCACACCAGCCGCCATTTTGTTTTTCTGAAAAGTCATAATTTTCTGGAAATTTCAAGGATATAGGCCACCGACCGGTGTACTCGGTGCTGCCAACTTTTGAGTTTGGTAGAACAAAGTAATTCGCCAAAGTCAGGTCTGACCCGAAAATTCAAACCCCAATGGCTCTCGGGGTTGCCAGTTGAAAGTAATGAAAATGGTCAAATATCGTTTAAGGCATCCCATTCTTGGTGATTATGTAAAAGTTCCATTCAAAATGTCGTTATTTCTACTTTTCATGTTTTCGGGGAAAATCTGGGAAAATACCCAAAAAATGGGGAAATTTTTTGCACCAGGCAACACTCATCTACAAAACACACAACCGCTCGGTACAACTCGAACCCGTCAGATGTTGCCAACTACCCGAAAAATCGCCTCGAAAATTGTGAATTTTCGTCGATTTTACAAGATGGCCGCCACACCAGCCGCCATTTTGTTTTTCTAAAAAGTCATAATTTTCTGGAAATCTCAAGGATACAGGCCACCGACCGGTGTACTCGGTGCTGCCAACTTTAGAGTTTGGTAGAACAAAGTAATTCGCCAAAGTGAAAAAGTCCCAAAAATGAAAAAGTTCAATATTTTTTGGGGCTGCCAGTTGAAAGTGACGAAAATGGTCAAATGTCATTTGGGGCTCCCCAAAGTTGCCAGCTAGACAAAGTCTCCATTCAAAATGTCGTTATTTCTACTTTTCATGTTTTCGGGGAAAATCTGGGAAAATACCCAAAAAATGGGGATTTTTTTTTGCACCAGGCAACACTCATCAACAATACACACAACCGCTTGGTACAACTCGAACCCGTCACATGTTGCCAACTACACGAAAAATGCATTTAAAAAAAGTCGAAAATTCCACCATTTTACAAAATGGCCGCCGCAGCGTCCGCCATGTTGGATTTTCAAAATGTCATTATTTTTCACAGTTGCCATTGAAATTACCTACAAATTGGCGAGGTCAATGTTGCCGACTTTAAAAATCATTAGAACAAAACAATTCGTCAAAGTGGAGTGAAAAAAGTCGCCAATTTCAAAACGTCCCAGCGCGGCCGCCATCTTGTTTTTTTTTTTTTTTTTACTTTTTTTTTAAATCATTTTGAACCTTTTACAAAACCTACGAGTCGAAATCGGTCCAAGTCGTTTCCTCGCCGAAACCGGAAATGGACTCGGCCGCCATCTTGGATTTCAATCTCCTCTATAATTTTCCTCTACTCGACCGGAAGTACTGTACATTTTTCCAAAACATACCCCTAACCCATCTCTCACCCATTCCGAGAACAGGCATGTCAATGAGTCAGTGAGTCAGTGGTCTTGTAGTTTTATATTTAAAACCAGAGCAAAAACCCGAGCAATTGTTTTCATATTTAAAAACTTTGGCTCAGAGAGATAATGATGTGTCAAATAGGGGTAAAATAAGCAATAGAGATTTGGGATTTCAACAAGAACCACCAAACAGCAGCACGGATTCTCCGAAACCAAGCATTATTTGTTTTAATTGTGGCGAGGCAGGCCATATTAGAACGAAATGTACTAAACCAATGAAGTGATGAATAAAACATTAGAAATGTATTTACAAACTTATAGTTGTCTAGTATTATGATAAGAGAGTGGAATGTAAATTTATCGTGTTCATGTCATGTAACGAAATACTCAAAGAATGTTGATAACAGATAAGTAAATAGATATAATGAGAAACTAGCCTCTGGTGGCGAAACCAGCCTCTGGTGGCAAAACCAGCCTCTGGTGGCGAAACCAGCCTCTGGTGGCGAAACCAGCCCTTGTTGGCGAAACCAGCCCCTTGTGGCGAAACCAGCCCCTTGTGGCGATACCAGCCCCTTGTGGCGATACCAGCCCCTTGTGGCGATACCAGCCCCTTGTGGCGCTACCAGCCCCTTGTGGCGATACCAGCCCCTTGTGGCGATACCAGCCCCTTGTGGCGATACCAGCCCCTTGTGGCGCTACCAGCCCCTTGTGGCGATACCAGCCTCTTTGGCGATACCAGCCCCTTGTGGCGATACCAGCCCCTTGTGGCGCTACCAGCCCCTTGTGGCGCTACCAGCCCCTTGTGGCGATACCAACCCCTTGTGGTGATACCAGATTCATGTGGTGATACCAGATTCATGTGGTGAAGCTATTCTCGAGTGAAGTTACCAGTTCTCTGAAGAGATTTAGATTAAGTTAATGTTTGTCACGTCGTAAAATGGTCTACAGCAAATTACAAGCCATGCTTGAGTCTGTTTTGAAATGGTTAGAGATAAGTGCTATGTTTAAAGAAAATGCTGTGATTGGTGTTCGAGATTCTTACGTCTAGGTATAATGATAATATTGATTGATTGAGTTTGAATTGGAAGTTTAAGTTACATTTATTGTTTTTCTTTGTATTTATGATTACTGTTACCACTACACGCGGGGACGCGTGGAGGTTCAGAATGGCCGATTGTAAGCAAATGAGAAATATGGAAATTACTATTTATAGCATACGCTTAAATAACGACACATTTAATTTATAATTAGTCTTTCTCTATTTGTAGATTTAAATAACATTATTACTTTGTAAAATAGATCGATATTTGAATTAAGTGGTGGCGCCACTGTCGCCATAGCCATCTTTTGGCGGGCTCAGCGGTCGGTCGAGGAGTGACATGAGATATAAATTGTAATTACAGTGAAGTAAACATTTTGTATCACAAAACCAACGAGTTGTGATTTATTAGACCTATATTTAGTTTTCAATTGTAATATCTGTAGCGATATTGTAAACTCTCAAATTATTGTCAAACGAACATACTGCTAACAACAAAACGCTTTATTTTTCGTGATATGCATGCGATGGTAGTCAACTTACACGGTGTGGAGGGAAGGAAGGGTCCCCCTTGCCCAGTGGTACAACTCTCATGAAAAGATATTCGTACCATTCCTGCGAAATACCGATTATTATAACCTAACCTTGAAACACTTTATACGTATTCCCCTAAAAAGCTTAGTCGACGGAACCCCGCTTCGCGGGGCCCCTATTTCCGAGTGCAGGGTTTAAAGGAACCTAACTAACCTAACGGGGGGGTGCCCCCAGTCCCGATTATGGGGGCAAAGATACTTCCGTATATTCAGTTGACAATAATTCGAGAGTTTACAATATCGCTAGAGAGAAAATAATGACATTTTGAAAATCCAACATGGCGGACGCTGCGGCGGCCATTTTGTAAAATGGTGGAATTTTCGACTTTTTTTAAATGCATTTTTCGTGTAGTTGGCAACATCTGACGGGTTCGAGTTGTACCAAGCGGTTGTGTGTATTGTTGATGAGTGTTGCCTGGTGCAAAAAAAATCCCCATTTTTTGGGTATTTTCCCAGATTTTCCCCGAAAACATGAAAAGTAGAAATAACGACATTTTGAATGGAGACTTTGTCTAGCTGGCAACTTTGGGGAGCCCCAAATGACATTTGACCATTTTCGTCACTTTCAACTGGCAGCCCCAAAAAATATTGAACTTTTTCATTTTTGGGACTTTTTCACTTTGGCGAATTACTTTGTTCTACCAAACTCTAAAGTTGGCAGCACCGAGTACACCGGTCGGTGGTTAGGTTAGGTTAGGTTAGGTTCCTGTGGTTCCGCGGGGCGATGACGCAAATCTGCGATGCGTCAATGCCCCGTGTCACCCAAACCACAAGGCGCCAGCTGTACTGGTGGTCCGCCGTCATCGCGCAGCTGCGCGTGACGTGCGTGGAGGTGAGACGCCAGTACACCCATTACCGGAGGAGACGTCGCCGGGTTCCGGAGGAAGAGGCCGCGCGGTATGAGGTGTACCGCGCGGCCAAGGAGGCTCTGTGGCTGGCCGTCGGCGAGGCTAAGACTCGAGCCAGGGAGGAGATGCTGTCGGCTCTCGACGTGAATCCGTGGGGGCGCCCTTACCGTGCGGTCCGAGGGAAACTTCGTGCCTGGGCACCCCCACTCACCGAGAGCCTGCAGCCTGAGCTGTTGCAGGAAGTGGTCGCAACGCTCTTCCCTGCTAGAGAGGAACATGTTCCACCGCCGATGGCTTTGCCCACAGCCACAGAGCCAACGGATGAGGAGGACGTCAGCGTCCCAGAGGTGACACAAGCAGAGATGAGGGTGGCGATAACGCGGCTTCGGGCCAAGACCGTTGCCCCAGGGCCTGACGGAGTTCCCGGAGTAGCGCTCGCCCTCGCTCTGAAGGAGCTAGAGCCCCAGCTGAGAGGACTCTTCACCGCATGTCTAGAGCAGGGCCAATTCCCTAGTGAGTGGAAAAAGGGTCGTCTGGTCCTGCTCAGGAAGCCGGGGCGCCCAGCGGACTCGCCGTCTGCGTACCGGCCCTTAGTGCTGCTGGACGAGGTGGGTAAGCTTTTTGAGCGGATTATCTCTGCCCGCCTCGCTGGCCACTTGTACAGAGAGGGGCCGGATCTGGACGACAGCCAGTTCGGCTTCCGGCATGGGCGCTCCACGGTGGACGCCATATTGCGGGTAAGAGTCCTGGCGGAGGAAGCGGTGTCCCGGGGCGGGGTGATGTTGGCGGTGTCCTTGGACATCTCCAACGCTTTCAACACCCTGCCCTGGAGCTGTATTCGGGAGGCGCTGTGTTACCACAGGGTGCCCCCGTACCTCCGCCGCATTGTTGGGGCTTATTTGGCGGAAAGGTGTGTCACCTACTCGGGACGCGACGGCGGAGGCCGGCGCGACATGTCGTGCGGTGTTCCACAGGGTTCGGTCGTTGGCCCACCCCTGTGGAACATCGGGTACGACTGGGTGCTGAGAGGCGAGCTCCAACCGGGAGTGGCCCTGGTGTGTTACGCAGACGACACGCTGGTCACGGCACGGGGGAGCTCGTACAGGGAGGCAGCGTTGCTAGCGACCTGTGCGGTCTCACAGGTTGTGGGCCGCATACGGCGCCTGGGCCTGGAGGTGGCCCTCAACAAGTCGGAGGCTGTGGTCTTTCACGGCCCCCGGCGGGCGCCGCCGCCGGGATCACATATTGTGGTAGGGGGGACTCCGATCGCTGTCGAGTCCACCATGAAGTATCTGGGATTGGTGCTCGACAGCCATTGGAACTTCGGCCCCCACTTCCGGCGACTGGCGCCCAAGTTGATGGGCGCTGCGGGCGCGCTTGCAACGCTGCTTCCCAATCTAGGGGGGCCGAGCACCGCCTGTAGGAGACTGTACCTAGGGGTCTTGCGATCCATGGCCCTGTACGGGGCACCGGTGTGGGCCTCTGACTTGACGGCCGGCAGCATCGCGATGCTGCGGAAACCGCAGAGGGCGATGGCCGTCAGGTCAATCAGGGGGTATCGCACAGTCTCCTACGAGGCGGCTTGTGCACTGGCCGGGTCGCCACCTTGGGACCTAGAGGCGAGAGTCCTCGCGTCGCTTTATCGGTGGCGCGAGGAGGTGCGGACGCGGGGCGATGGACCGATGCAGCGAGAGATCGATCTGCGTCGGTCTCAGCTCCGCGAGGTCCTGGTGGCGGAGTGGCGGGACAGGCTTCTACGCCCTACCGCCGGCCTCGCTACCATTGAGGCGATCCGACCGGTGCTCGAGGAATGGCTCGAGAGGAGGCACGGCTCCTTGTCGTTTCGGGCGACGCAGGTACTGTCGGGGCACGGCTGCTTCGGGAAGTACCTGTGTCGCATAAACAGGGAGCCGGACGCTCGGTGTCATCACTGCGTCCACTGTCTGGAGGACACGGCGCGGCATACGCTGGCAGAGTGTGCCGCATGGGAGGAGCCGCGCCGTGCCCTCGTGACAGAAGTGGGAACCGATCTGTCGCTGCCGGCCGTCGCTCGCGCGATGGTCGGGAGCGCAGAGTCGTGGGATGCGGTGATCTCCTTCTGTGAAACGGTCATCTCACAGAAGGAGGCTGCGGAGAGGTTGAGAGAGGTGGAGAGCACTCTCCCGACCCGCAGCTGACGAACCGGGCGTCGGCGGAGGGCGGACAACGCCCTCTTCCAGCCCCCCTGAACGGGTCCAGAGGGACGGCGGACTTGGGGAGGTCCGCCGCCCCGCCGAATAACTGGACCCGAGGCGGTGGCGCGTAGTGTTCCGCGCGCGCCCCTATATGACGTCGCGGGAGGAGTACACCTCACTCCCCCCGCAGACCTGAGGAGGCCCGCAGTGGCGGGCCGGCACTAGCCGGGGATCGTGGAAGGCGCACTAGTTCCCATGATCCCCGGTGCAAGTGTGGGAAGGGAACACCGGGGTGGTTTTTAGTCAGTACGAGTCTGACAGACCCCTCCGCTCTCCCCAGGGCGGAGGACATCCATCGAGGATTTTCCACCCCGGCAACAAAAAAAAAAAAAAAAAAAAAAAAAAAAAAAAAAAAAAAAAAAAAAAGGTTAGGTTAGGTTAGGTTAGGTTGGGGGACCACCCCACAGAGCTTGCGTCCACGTCGCGTCCCCTGGAAACGGCCCAGTTCTGACCACCGTAACGGAGTGGCAGACTGGGTACGGCCAAAGTGCTCTGTGCTCTCGTAGCGATTTTATTCTTGACTTGCGAACTGTTGGCGACTATGTCGAAACTCACGCGTAGCGCCTCCGGGCGACTTTTAAAGACCAAAGGCCCTTCTCAGGGCCAACCCAAAGGCCCTTCTCAGGGCCAACCCAAAGGCCCTTCTCAGGGCCAACCCAAAGCCAAAGGCCCTTCTCAGGGCCAACCAAAAGGCCCTTCTCAGGGCCATTCCGACGCCCCGGCGTCTGAAACTAGCCGCGCGCCTTCTGCGGCAGGATTTCTGGCGGACGAGTCGTCCGATAACGACTCGCTACTGGGTGTATCGGACGCGAGCGGCTCTCGGTCGCGGAAGCGTGTCCACCTGAGTGGTGGATCCGAGGGTTCACAAGCCTCGGGTTCGAAGGCCAAAAAGCCAACGACTAAGGCCGCGGATACCCACAATGTTGGGCTCGCGGACGCTCAACGCAAGTTGGACCTGGCCCGGCGAGAACAGCTCCAGCAAGAGCTGGAGGAGAAGGTTGCCGCCAACGAGAGGCGGGCTCACGTTGCCCGGGCCAAGGCCGGGTACGGTGCGTCCCGCGTCCTGTACGCGGACCACTCTCTCGCCGAGCTGGAGAGGATGGCGGAGGAGGACGAGGAGGAGATCGTGGAGGTCGCCTCTAAGTCCTCAAACCTAAAGGGGACCTTCCAGAAGGCCCTCAAGTGCCGGGCCGTGAGTATGCGCGGCGTCGTCTCGGAGCTGGTCCGTCGCAAGACCACCGACGAGACGAGGCAACTGCAGGCGAAGGTAGATCGCCTGCAGTCGGAGGTCAACCAGCTTCACCAGAAGCTGGCTGAAGCCACGGCCCAGCCGCATCAGGCCCGGACGAGCCCTGCGGCAGAAGGCCCATCCTCCAACCTTGAGGATATCATCCGCAAGGTTGTGATGGAGGAGAGGGCCTTCACAAGGGCCTGCTTAGCGGGCATCGAGGACCGGCTCTTGCCGGAGAAACGCCTCCGACCGCCGCTTGCGGCGGACATGAGGCAGCCGAGCGAGCCGGGGCCGTCCACCTCCCAGGTGGAAGACACTCAACTCCCTGCCACCACTCCGTCCAATGAGTGGACGGAAGTGGTCCGTAAGAAGAAGGGCAGGGGTAAGAAGTCGGCAAAGGCCGTACCTGCCGTCCCCGCCACCACCGCTCCCAGTCGGTCGCAGACGACCGGCAAGGGAAAGGTGAAAGGTAAGGGAAAGCGGAAGCTGGTCCCCCCGAAAACTGCTGCTGTCGTGGTGACGCTCACCGCGGAGGCGGCGGAGCGAGGGGAGACGTACGCGTCCGTTTTGGTGCGGGCGCGTGCCAATGCCGATCCCACCCAATTGGGTATCGGCAGCGTCTCTTGCCGGCGGACACAAGCCGGGGCTCGAATTTTCGAGTTCCCGGGGGCCGAGGGGAGTGCCCATGCGGACCTCTTCGCAGCAAAGCTGCAGGAGGTCATCGCAGACTCGGCCAAGGTGGCCCGACCGGTCAAGACGGCGGCCTTTGAGGTGACGGAGCTCGACGACTCCGTCACTAAAGAGGAGGTAGTGGCGGCGGTCGCAGCGATAGGGGGTTGTGGCGCCGCGGCGGTACAAGGCCGGGACATAAGGTCCGGCCGTGGCGGCATGGGCACCATTCGCCTCGAGTGCCCAATCGCCGCTGCCAAAGCCGTCCTTGCCAAGGGACGGCTTGCAGTTGGGTACAGCTCGGGTGCGGTTCGGGCACTCGAGGACCAGCCTCTGCGGTGTTTCCGGTGCTTCGGCATCGGACACACCCGGCCCATGTGTCCGTCCTCGGTAGACAGGACGGACACGTGCTACCGCTGCGGCAAGAACGGCCACAAAGCCGTATCTTGTGAGGCCGCCACGCCACACTGCGCGGTGTGTGCCGCCAGTGGCCGCCTGGCAGGCCATGTCATGAAGGGGAGGAACTGCAATCCTCCCCCTAAGCGTGGCAAAGCACTGGCAACGACCAGGCTTGCTGCTGCTGCCGCTATCCCCGTCGTTCCTGCGGCGGCTGCGGAGGGGGGTGCGATGTCCGACTGATGGATAGGGTCGAACATCGCATTCTCCAGGCGAACGCCAACCACTGCAGGGCAGCCCAGGATCTGCTGATGCAGACCATGGCTGAGTGGTTGGTGGACTTGGCGGTGGTCGCCGAACCTTACTCGGTCCCTGGCCGTTGGCTGGGCGACCGGGACGGCCTGGTGGCGTTGGTGGCGCGGTCTTCCACAGACTCCCCTCCCCTCTCGCTCTTAGAGAGGGGACCGGGATACGTGGCCGCCGCCTGGGGAGACATGGCCCTGGTGGGGGTCTATTTCTCCCCAAACCGCCCTCTCTCGGACTTTGAGGATTTCCTCGAGATCCTCACCGCAGTCAAAGGGAGGGCGGCGCCACGCCAAGTTCTGGTGTTGGGCGACCTGAACGCCAAGTCGATGGCCTGGGGCAACCCGGCCGCAGGTTGTAACGTCCGGGGACGCGCCGTCGAGTTTTGGGCGGCCTCAAGCGGTGTGTCCCTCCTCAACAGGGGGGCGGTCCACACGTGTGTGCGGCAACAGGGTGGGTCGGTGGTGGACGTGTCGTTTGCCACCCCCGCGCTGGCCGCCCGCGTCGTCAACTGGCGGGTAGAGATGGTGGAAACGTTGTCGGACCACCGATATGTGCGGTTCGACATCTCCACCCAGCAGGGCGGGAGGGAGATGGCCCGCGCTGGGCAATCTCCCTTCCCGCGGTGGGCACTCACCCGCCTGGACCGGGAGGCAGCCAAGGAGGCTGCCTTCCTCCAGGACTGGCTGTCGCCCCCTGTCGAGGGCCTGGACGTAGACGCCGCTGCGGTCCAGCTCAGAGGGTCCCTGACCGAGGTGTGCAACTCCAGCATGCCCCGGTCTCGCCGTCCGCCTCCCCGTCGTGCCGTCTATTGGTGGACGGAGGAGCTGGAGGGACTCCGGGCCATCTGCGTGGCGGCCAGAAGGGCCTACACGCGGAGCCGACGTCGCAGCGCCCAAAACCGAGACCGGGCAGAAGAGGACCGCCTATACGCCTCTTACCGAGAGGCGACGACGGTCCTCAAGTCTGCAATGGGTGCTGCACAGGACTCGGCGAGGGCCGAGATGCTGGAGGGTCTCGACAGGGACCCCTATGGGAGGCCATATAAGGCGGCGCGGAACCAGCTACGCCCCTATGGTCCCCCACTGTCGGAGACCCTCGATCCAGCGTTGCTGGATGGGGTGGTCCGGTCCCTGTTTCCGCGCAGGACCGACTTCACCCCACCAACGATGGATCCCCCGCAAGGGGCGGCTTTGCCGGAGGAGGAGGATGTCCCCGCGGTGACAGTCGCGGAGTTATACGCGGGGATTCTCAGCCTCCGCGCAAAAAAGACGGCCCCCGGACCAGACGGCGTCCCCGCACGGGTGCTGGCGATCGCCGCCTCCGGCATGGAGGACAGGTTTCGGGACCTCTTCAGCGCGTGCTTTACGGCTGGGAGGTTCCCGAAGCTGTGGAAGGAGGGGCAGTTATGCCTCCTCCGAAAGGAAGGCCGCCCCGTGGACTCCCCCTCGGCATACCGGCCCATCGTCCTGCTCGATGAGGTCGGTAAATTGTTCGAGGGGATTGTCGCCTCCCGGCTTGATAGCCATTTGCGGGAGGTAGGGCCGGATCTGTCGGACGCCCAATTCGGCTTCCGTCGAGGGCGTTCGACGATCGACGCGCTGGCCCTGCTCAAGGGCCAGGTGAAGGAGGCGGTGGAGGCGGGGGACGGAGTGCTGGCGGTGTCATTCGACATTGCCAACGCCTTCAACTCCGTCCCCCACTCGACGATATTGGAGGCGCTCCGATATCACGGAGTGCCCCAATACCTGCGGGACCTCCTGGCCAGCTACTTGGAGGACCGAGAGGTCCTCCTCGTGGACAAGACTGCCACCGTGAGGCGATACGGCGCAGAGTCCGGTGTTCCACAGGGGTCGGTGCTTGGCCCCCCCTTGTGGAACATCGGGTTCAACTGGCTCCTGCGCGGAGCCCTCCTCCAGGGCACGGGGGAGGAATTTCGCGGACGCGGCCTCTCTGGCCTCGGCTGGCGGATCCTTGGTTGCAGAGAGGATCCGCCGCCTGGGATTGAAGGTGGCGCTGCACAAGACCGAGGCCGTGTTCTTTCGCGGGCCTCGGCAGCGCTGCCCTCCCGACGCCCACATAATTGTGGAGGGCGTCAGGATAGGGGTCCAGCCCCAGATGAAGTATTTGGGGCTGGTGCTGGACGACAGGTGGCGCTTCGGCCCGCATTTCAGCGGGCTGTCGACGCGCCTGCTGAAGGCCGCGGACGCCCTCTCGTGGCTCCTGCCGAACCTGGGGGGGCCCAAGGCGAAATGCCGGCGCCTCTATGCCGGTATCTTGCGGAGTATGGCCCTTTACGGGGCCCCTATCTGGGCGGACTCCCTCCACAGGAGGGAGAATGCGACGGCCATCCGCAGGCCCCAAAGGGCCATTGCACTGCGGGTGGCGAGGGCCTACCGCTCGGTGGGCTTTTCGGCGGCATGCGCTCTGGCTGGCACCCCGCCTTGGGAGTTGGAGGCTTGGGTGCTCGCCAGAGTGTACGAGTGGACGGCGCGCCGAAAGGCTCTCGGGGAGCGCCCCGTCGCCGAAGAGCGGGAGGCCGTGCGGCGGGAGGCGAGGGACGCTATCGTCCTTCACTGGACAGAGGACCTCGCCACCGCCACCTTTGGCCGCCGGACGTTGGACGCGCTCGGTCCGGTTCTGCGGAGCTGGCTCGAGCGGTCCCACGGTTTCCTCTCGTTCCGTCTGGTGCAGGTGTTATCCGGCCATGGCTGTTTCGGATCGCACCTGCACCGGATCGGGAGGGAGGAGACCCCGGCGTGCCACGATTGCGGCGCGCCGGAGGACACGGCGCAGCACACCCTAGAGGTGTGCCCGGCTTGGTCCGAGTTGCGCCGCGGTCTGACCGCGGTAATTGGCCCGGACCTCTCGCTTCCCGGCGTCGTCAACGCCATGCTGGGGAGCGAGGAGGCCTGGGCAGCGGTCGCCTCCTTTTGCGAGGACGTAATCTCGCAAAAGGAGGAGGCGGAGCGCGTGCGGGAGGACGACCCTCTCGCTGTGCCGCTCCGCAGACGAAGAAGGGGTCGGAGACGGCAACGCCCTCTCCCTCCTCATGGTGGAGACGGCAACGCCCTCTCCCTCCTCATGGTGGCGACGGGCGGGCGACAGGCACGGGGGTGCCTTCGCCCGCATTGCACCCGTCACCACCTCCGTCAGTCATTCCCGGGTCCCTGTGAGGGGCCCGCCATGAAGGGCAATCGTCGGCGGAGGACTGGACGTAAAGGCTATGCCGGTTTCCCAGTCCCCCGCCACTTGGACGAAGCGGGAATGTCGCTGGGTCGTTTTAGTGGGTATACCGGGTCAGACCGGGGAGTCCCACATACCCCTCTCATCCCCCGATGGGAGGGTATGCGTAATGCATTTTTTCCCAGCGTCAAAAAAAAAAAAAAAAAAGGTTAGGTTAGGTTAGGTTAGGTTTTTTTTTTTTTTTTTATTGTTTTATACAGCTTTTCCCCGTTCGTGGTGAAACAGGACCTTTCTATTCCAATTTTCGCATTCATACAAGTTCTCGCATTTTTGCCTCTCGCACTTTCAAGCTTCATACTTTATCTTTCTTTTATTCATCTCTTTCATTCAAAGCCGGGTGGGACTCCCGCTATTCTATCTATTCTATCTACTTTTATTTATTTAATTTTCTTTATTGAGGGTGTAGTTAAAGACAGATTTGTTTTATTTACAGTGTTTGCTTTTTGCATAGGTGATTGCATTCTTGTTTTCTTCTTAGGTCTATTCTATATGTCTAGGTCTATTCTATTCTTAGGACTATATTTCTATTTACTACGTTTTCATTGTTATACACTTTCTTTTTTTTTATATTAATTTAAAAACATTTATTTCGTTGACATTGTTTCTTATTTCTATCTTAAATTTATACATGTGCTTCTTATTCAGCTACGTATTTTATTGTCTAATTTATGCTTCTATCATACTATACAATATTTTGTTATATTACTAGTTTTACATATATTTTTCCTTATTCTATGTTTTACAATTCTAGGTTTCTTTAACTTAAGGTATAGAGCAACTGAGTATAATATAAAACACAAGATGGGTTTCCTAATTTATGTTTGGTTTTTAGACTGTTCTTAGGGCTTTGTGAATTTCTTTCGCATTTGTATATTTTCTTATGGGTTGTGGCAATAATATATATATATACTAAATTATATAATATTTATTGTCGTTTCTTGATCTGATGTTTACTTTTCTTAGCGTCTTTTAGATGTTGTTTGGGGTGCGTGTTTAGTGTAGTGCATGACGTGTTCTGATATATTTGTATATATTTACTATATATTTTATATATCTGTGTTTGTATGTGTTCTCTGGTTTCCATGTATTCCACTTTTATTGTGTACTCCCAGTTTGTGTTTCTGTGTTGGTGTGTTCCTGTGTGTGTTGTGTGTGTAACGTAGACCCTAGGGAGCTGTTCAGGCGTATGCCGTCGTCGTCCGGGCCAGATAGTCCCATTTCCTGCGGACCGGACACTCCGTGCTGAAGGCATTGTGCTCGGTCTTCTTGAGCTTTGAGTGCAGGCAGTTGCAGCACTGCGGTTCGTTCCCTGCAAGAAATTCTGAGCATTTCTCACGGAGATGCGGTCCTCCGCAGTGACTGCACCTGTCCACACTCTCGTTACAAAATTTCCGGCCATGTCCGAAGGCCAGGCACTTTGTGCATTGGATGAGCGGCGACTGGTCCTCCACCCTGACCCTTTGCAGGTCAAGATAAAGGGCACCAGCATCCGTCATCCTCTGCCAAACCCTGGGTCTGACCTGGACGACGACGTGTGCCGTTTTGGGGTTCCTTGTCCTCTTCTTGTATTTTATTGACATTTCCGTTTCATTTTCGTCCAAGTCCCTGAATATAAGTTCGTTCTGGGAGTAGAGCGCCTTTACCATCTCGTCGTCGTTACTGTCCAAAAAGACGTCTTTTAGGACGACGAGCGGATTTTTGTTGGTCATGGGCGCTACTACTAGCCCTTTACCTCGGCTCTCAATTCTATCTTTTACTCTTTTGAGTTCCTCCTCTGTGTCACACCCCAGTATCACCGTCTGATTTTTTGCTTTGCGGACCCTGTTAATTTTCAGGCCAGTTCCCCTGGCGTCGACCGCCTCCTTCACCCTGGCGAGCACCTCGTCAGCAGTCTCCTGGCTGCCTTCAAAGGTGACCGCCATCGAGTGAAGTGCCGGTCGATGCCCGGGTCTGGCTGCCGTGACGCAGGCGTATGACGGCACCTCAGTTTTTGTGTCAGTTTCCGCCATTTTTATGGCCTCCTTGACGTCCCTGGCGGCTTCATCTATTCTGAGCTCGAGGACTCCCTGCCCCACCTCAACCTTGCAGCTGAGTTCCTCGAGCTGTTCGCCGATCTTGTCGTGGAGGTCAGCACCACTTTCGTTTATCTCCTCTTTTAGGTCTGAGGTGACTTTTGAGACCTTCTCCTCGAGATTGTTGAGCCGCGTCTCCAGGTTCGATTCCACCCTATTAAGCCTTTCCAGGATATCATCCGACAGTTCGTGTGGGGTAGGCTTGATGTTGGTTGTGGGGGAAACCGTTCCGGGCGCTGTCTCCAGGCTCTTTACACGCTTGCTCAATTCGAACAAGGTCCGCAGGCACTTGTCTGACTGGGTCTCCAGGAAGATCTTGATGTCCTTACGCATCTGAGGATAACCTTGGACTCTCGTCGGGATGTCCTCAAATGTCTTCATGACCTCCTGGAGAAGTTTGTCAGTGGACGATGTGGCAAAGATGTTTGTCTGCTTTTTGTAGGCGTCCATTAAGTCTACGGACCTCCTTTTCCGTTCTGGCCTCCGGATAAAGGTTTTAGCGGCGTCCAGCGCCTGTGCCGGCTGATCTACTCGACTTGGAGTGGTGGTGGGAGCGACGGCACCAGAGTTCCCTGCCGTTGTCGACGGCGGCGTTTTGGCTGTTGACGTGGCCACCTGTGCTCCACCGGCGCCTGCCTCCGCTCCTCTTCCTGTTACTGGGGTGCGAATTCCGGACATCATTTTAGTAACTTCCGTCTGTTTTATGCTGTGTGGCTGGTGTGTAAAGGGCACTGCCGGAGAACGGGGAAAGAGTGGTGTCAGGTGGTCTGCACACAGTGTAAAGGCTGTGTGCAGTTCAAAATAAAATAAATATACAATAAAACAAATAAAAACAGTCAAAAAGAAGAAAGGTAAAAGAAAATTTAGAAGAAGATGGGTGTAAGTGCACTTGGGAAATCAAAATCCCGCAAGTGTCAAGCCTTCGCTCAAAAGAGCGGGTCACACAAAAAGGTCGAGGAAAGAACCAAAAGAACAGTCAAAAACCAAAGAACAAAATATAAAATAGCTAGTCATCCAAAAGTGACTTTGGTCTCTATCTAGAGTCCCTGCGGGTAGGTTAGGCGCGGTCACTGCTATCCCGCCCTGCAAGAAAACCGTTCCAGGATCCCCAATATTTGATTTTAAAACAAAAAATTTGAAAAAATCTTTCGCGCTCTATGTAGAGTCGATTAATTAAACTCAACAGATAGCCCTCCCCGAGCCCTGAAAAACGACACCAAGCACGGTCCCGTAGCTCAAAGGGTTCCAGAGATACAGCCGATTAAGTTTTCCGGGTATTAAGCCGGATAACTCCCAACAAAACGGATATCGGCTGTATTTCCCGAACGCCTCGGCCGAAATATACCGTGCTTGGGCTCTTTATGAAGTGCTCGACGAGATCTACCCGTTAGACTGATTTTCAGCACTGAAAAATTCTCTCCCCTGAAAAGTCCTGAAACGGGTTCCCCCGGATAGTCCGACTCCAGCCAGAGTCAACAAAAGAAACCCCGGCCCTCCACGACTCACCGTTCCGGAGATATCGGTGTTTTAAAATTTACAAAATGGCCGTCGTAAACGTCAAAGTGACAATTAGACCTAGGATATCTCCGTTCGTATGGGTCGTAGAAGACCCGAGTTTGGGCTCGCTGGTTTCGGCCTGGCCCGTTCTATGTGCTAAATCAGTTTCAGGCGTTTGAAATTTTTCAGCCCCAATCTTCCTGAAACCGAGGGAGGGGGTAGTCCTTATGCCCTAGAGTATTATTCTGAAAACAGAATCGACTTATCTCCGTCGGTTCCAAAGTTAGAGCCAAGTTAGACTGGGCAAGATGGCCGCCGATCTGTCAAACGACAAGCTAAACTTCCGCGTTCTCCACAACCGCTGGTCGTATCGAAACGGGGTTTTCGATTCACAGAACGGCTCCACCCTCTCCGTCTGAAAATACAGGTTTCAGGCCTGAAAAATCCTTCAGCCTGAAAACGCCTGAAAACTATATTTTAGGAATCCCCAATAAGTGCTCTTTCCTAATCTGAAAACCGCAACTTCGTGCGCCAAACGGTTTAGGAGAAAATCAGCTTTTAAACAAGTACCCGGGTTTAGTAAAATGGCCGACTTTTCCGATTTTCGGCGATTTTAAAGTTATATGGGTCGAGTTTCGGCTTAAGTGAACCCAAACAAGGTGGAAAAACCCAGCACAAGTGTAAAAAAGTGATTTTCTCCTATTTTTAAAGAATTATAAGCAAAAAACATAAAACATTTAATAACTTTAGAACTACTTGAGATAAAATTTTGGAAAAAATACCTAAATTAATGATAATTAAGCTTCTATAAGACTTAAACTAAATTTAAATTTTTTCACAATATTTTGACATAAATTTTCGAACATTAAAATTTTTTCAGGTTTTTAATTACTGTATAAAATATAGTGAGACTAAAATTTTGAAAATTAGAACTTAAGGTCATCTAATTAGCGCGCAACTGGCTGCAGTTGTAGAATTTAGAAATTTGTCCTCTGTCTCGAGTTATAAGGGTACAAACTTTGACTTTTATAACTGTCATATAAAAGTTTGTGGTAGACATAAAAATCTGTTTAAAGATGCACTCGCCTCTTGTGGTAGAGGTCCAGCTTGCCACCAATTTTCACGCCGCTGTCTCCACTCCTTAGGTGGTTTCAGGCCACGTGGTTTTCTGAAAAAGCTGAATAACTCGCTGCAGCGCGACGACAGGTCGACTCCAAGTGCCCCAGATGGTAGGAGACCACGATGCCCTCCCGATTCCAGCAAAAAAGAGGGGGGTCGCCGATGTCGTTTTCGCAGCGCATGCGATCCAAGTTTTCCACGTTCTCACATAACCTCTGAAATTGAGGTTTTTCACTTTTATGTTTTCAGGCACTGTTTTTCGGCACAATTTGGTTACAGCACTTTATGCGGCTTCGGTTTCCGCGTCGAATGACACTTTACTTGTTGAAATAAGGTGAGAAAAACCAATTAAATTGAATTTTTAAGTGCGGAGCAGCTTTAAAAATGATCCGACCACCACGGAGGCTGGGGGGGTACTGGTTAGGTTAGGTTAGGTTTTTTTTTTTTTTTTTTGTTTGGGCAGGAGTGGGAAATCCCCGCGGACACCTCGACTATCCCACAGGAATTTCTCTTGTGAGACAGTCGAGGTAGTGCCGGACTCGAACCGGCTAAAAACCACTCCTGCCTAGCCAGTGTCCCTCTGACATGGGGATCAGAGCCCTTTTTATCGATGTTATAACTTATTTGCGACTGATTGATGGGAGGCCGAGGAGACCGCACTCTATCTTTTGTTATGTTCCGCTACAGTTTCTATTTATTGATACTATAATTTGTTTATGTATTTTTATGTTTACTTTTTACTATGTATTTACACTTTATTTTATACTACTATTTACAAGATAATTATTATTTTTCAAAATTGAACACTTAATTTTACGATTTCCTAAACGTTTCCTAAATTTACTAATTCACTCATGTTTTTCTCTCGCTAACCCTTATAATTATGCCTTTTCAATTTTAATTCTGCTCTTTTTAATTAAATTTAGTCTTGTTTTTATACTACCTGAACTATATGATTATTATATAATCGGATATTATTTTAATGTCTATTCTTATTCTTTCCGAAACTTTCTTTGAGGCCTAAGTAATACTTAAATAAATATTTTATAAGACGACGGCAGAATTCGTCGCCCAGTCTGACACAACTTGGCGATTCCACTAGAGTTGACTTACGGTCCAGCATAATTCCAGCCACTTTCTTATGAAAGTGACTCCAATTATCGTTCTCCATTAAGCCAACCCCAGTGGTTCGCTCAATGCGTCTGCAATCTGGTTGTGTCAGACCGGTCATCGCTATGTACGTGGAAGTGGGCGCATCGACAACTTTAGCAATATGCTATTGATGCTCTAGCGAATGCGTCCCACTTCCTACGTATCGGGCATACATCGCTGAACGCATTGTGCGAGTGTTCCCCCAGTTTGGCTCTGGTGCAGTTTACGCACACCGCTGCTTCGACCCTGTGCTTCTCTGGGCAGTCCACTCTAAGGTGTGGACCGCCGCAGTGGCTGCACAGGTCGGCCGTCTCCGTGCACAGGCGTTTGCCGTGGCCGTACGATAGACAGCGGGTGCACTGCACCAGAGGCGTCTGATCCTCGACGCGCACTCTCTGGAGGTCAATACGGAGTTTGCCTCCTTCGAGTGCCCTTCTCCAGATAGCTGGGGTAACACTCAGCACAATGCTGCTCACGTGCGGGTTACGCGACTTCTTACGAAACTTTATCGAAACTTGCTGTTCCTCGTCACCGAGGCCGTGAAAGATCTCCCGGTTCTGGTTCCTAAGGGCTCTGAGTACTTCCTCGTCGCTGTGTACTAACAGCACGTCCCTAAGAACCAGAAGCGGGTTTCGATTTTTCACTTCCTCGACGACGAGGTTCTCCCCGGCCTTCTCCAATCGCGCTTTCAATTTTCGCCTCTCCTCTGTTGTTGCGCACCCCATGATAACCTTTTGGTCTTTGGCCTTGCGGACCCTCTCGACGCGCACCCATCCCTCCTTCGCGTCCACTGCTTTCCTCACCTTTTCTAAGATTTGGTCCCCCGTATCCATCTCCTCAGTGGAGGAGACAACCACGGAGTGCAGCGTCGTTCGCTCCGGAGCCTGTGCCCCGGTGTGGCTCTTACTGACAGCTGTCATGCTCGCGTAGGTTGTCTCCTCCACCCCGTGCCTGCTAGCCAGACTGTCTCGGAGTTTGTCGAGTTTCTCGGAGTTGTCTCTTAACTCCGAGATGTGCTCCTTCAAGGTGTTAAGGAGCTCAGTCTAACCAGCAAGGACCTCGGTGGAAATAGGATGGGGACTTTGGTCAGCAGTGGGCGCGGGTTCTGGAATGGCGACAGGTGCGGAAGGGCCCTTATCTCGCTCGGACTCCTTGACCAGCTCATAAAGTCTGTTTATAGCTTCAAGCACCGCAGTTTTGATCTCGGCCTTGAGGTTGCGAGAGTTGCCTAAATTAAGCTTGGCCTTATTCAGGCAAGCTCTCGCCTCCTCAGTGCGACTGCGGCACTTAGCTTCAGGCTTTATGAGCGGTCTTGAGGCATCTATAGCAGCTCGGCGCGTCCCCGGAGTGGCAGGACCTCCCTGCGACGCAGAAGGAGCCTCGTCTCCGAAGGAGATTCTCCTCCTTGCTGCCACAGACGAAGGCGCCGCTTTCTCCGCCGATCGCGGCGAGCCACTAGAGCCTGGAGCCCTTACGGTGCTGGATGGGGTGCGGAACATATTAAATTTTAAGAGCAGGTGGTATCAGAACTGACTCCTGTAAAGAGGGAGTCAGAACGAACTACTCGAGAGGAGAGACTTTTTTGCGAATGGACACTGGACTTATATGTGTCCCTGTAAAGGGGGGTACACAGTAGTAATAATAAATTAAAAATAATCACCAAAATATTAAATACGATATTAAATAATTATAAAAATAGGTCAATACGTTTGTGAGCCTTTGCAGACTCGGTCAAATACGTAAAAAATAGTTAAAAATCCCTAAAATCAATAAAAATCCCTCACAAGACTAAATACTAATAAAATCCGAAAAATAAAATTTTGCCTAAAATCCCACGTCTACCTTCCTATAGACCAGAGGGCGGGTGGGTGGGCAAAATTTTTTCGAGCTAGGGGCGCGGGCTAGCGAATTATGGAATAAAACTTGTTATGTGCCGAACAAAAATTTTGAGTTTTGGTCAAAAAACCAGTTTTCGAAAGAAAAAATTTGGAATTTCACCCCACTACCTGGAGACCGGGACACGGAACGCGGACCAGAATTCAGGGAAGAAGGGTGAGCACTATTGCAACTATAATCAAAATTGAAATGTGAAGGAAAATTTTGGAAAACAATTAATTTTAAGGAATTTCTCCGAAAATAAGGGATGGAGTCCAGACGCGCGTGTAAAGTGCGCGCGATATGGTCAGAACACAGGCGGACGCCTAGTTTGGTCTAAAAAAGCCGAAAACAGCTTCAAAATCGCACGTCTAGAATAGGGTTAGGTTAGGTTAGGTTAGGTTAGGTTAGGTTGGGGGACCACCCCACAGAGCTTGCGTCCACGTCGCGTCCCCTGGAAACGGCCCAGTTCTGACCACCGTAACGGAGTGGCAGACTGGGTACGGCCAAAGTGCTCTGTGCTCTCGTAGCTTCTTACTATTGCCTTGCGAACTACGAAATTGCTGATACTATGTCTAAACTTACGCGTAGCGCCTCCGGGCGAGTTTTAAAAACCAAAGGCCCTTCTCAGGGCCAACCCAAAGGCCCTTCTCAGGGCCAACCCAAAGGCCCTTCTCAGGGCCAACCCAAACCCAAAGGTCCTTCTCAGGGCCAACCAAAAGGCCCTTCTCAGGGCCACTCCGACGCTCCGGCGTCTGAAGCCAGCCGCGCGCCTTCTGCGGCCAGCTTTCTTGCGGACGAGTCGTCCGATAACGACTCGCTATTCGGTGTGTCGGACGCGAGCGGCTCTCGGTCGCGGAAGCGTGTCCATCTGAGTGGTGGATCCGAGGGTTCCGTAGCCTCTGGGTCGAAGGCAAAAAAGCCGACGACCGTGGCCGCGGATACCCATAACGTTGGGCTGGCGGACGCCCAACGCCAGCTGGACCTCTCCCGGCGAGCGCAGCTCCAGCAAGAGCTGGAGGAGAAAGTGGCCGCCAAAGAGAAGCGGGCGCACGCCGCCCGGGCTAAATCCGGGTACGGTGCGTCCCGCGTCCTGTACGCGGACCACTCTCTCGCCGAGCTTGAGAGGATGGCGGAGGAGGACGAGGAGGAGATCGTGGAGGTCGCCTCTAAGTCCTCAAACCTAAAGGGGACCTTCCAAAAGGCCCTCAAGAGCCGGGCCGCGAGCTTGCGCGGTGTCGTGACGGAGCTGGTCCGTCGCAAGACCACCGACGAGACGCGGCAACTGCAGGCGAAGGTGGATCGCCTGCAGTTGGAGGTCAGCCAGCTTCATCAAAAGCTGGCTGACGCCACGGGCCAGCCGCAACAGGCCCGGACGAGCCCTGCGGCAGAAGGCCCATCCTCCAACCTTGAGGATATCATCCGCAAGGTTGTAATGGAGGAGAGGGCCTTCACAAGGGCCTGCTTAGCGGGCATCGAGGACCGGCTCTTGCCGGAGAAACGCCTCCGACCACCGCTTGCGGCGGATAAGAGGCAGCCGAGCGAGCCGGGGCCGTCCACCTCCCAGGTGGAAGACACCACACTCCCTGCTACCACCCCGTCCAACGAGTGGACGCAAGTGGTCCGTAAGGGAAAGGGCAGGGGCAAAAAGTCGGCGAAGGCCGTACCTGCCGTCCCCGCCACCACCGCTCCCAGTCGGTCGCAGACGACCGACAAGGGAAAGGGGAAGGGGAGAGGGAGGGGAAAGCTGGTGCCCCCAAAAACCGCGGCCGTTGTGGTGACACTCACCGCGGAGGCTGCGGAGCGAGGGGAGACATACGCGTCCGTATTGGTACGGGCGCGTGCCAATGCCGATCCCACCCAGCTGGGGATCGGCAGCGTGTCTTGCCGGCGGACACAAGCCGGGGCTCGAATTTTCGAGTTCCCGGGGGCCGAGGGGAGTGCCCATGCGGACCTCTTCGCAGCAAAGCTGCAGGAGGTCATCGCAGACTCGGCCAAGGTGGCCCGACCGGTCAAGACGGCGGCCTTTGAGGTGACGGAGCTCGACGACTCCGTCACTAAAGAGGAGGTAGTGGCGGCGGTCGCGGCGATAGGGGGTTGTAGCGCCGCGGCGGTACAAGGCCGGGACATAAGGCCCGGCCGTGGCGGCATGGGCACCATTCGCCTCGAGTGCCCAATCGCCGCTGCCAAAGCCGTCCTTGCCAAGGGACGGCTCGCAGTTGGGTACAGCTCGGGTGCGGTTCGGGCACTCGAGGACCAGCCTCTGCGGTGTTTCCGGTGCTTCGGCATCGGACACACCCGGCCCATGTGTCCGTCCTCGGTAGACAGGACGGACACGTGCTACCGCTGCGGCAAGAACGGCCACAAAGCCGTATCTTGCGAGGCCGCCACGCCACACTGCGCGGTGTGTGCCGCCAGTGGCCGCCTGGCAGGCCATGTCATGAAGGGGAGGAACTGCAATCCTCCCCCTAAGCGTGGCAAAGCACTGGCACCGACCAGGCTTGCTGCTGCTGCCGCTATCCCCGTCGTTCCTGCGGCGGTTGCGGAGGGGGGTGCGATGTCCGACTGATGGATAGGGTCGAACATCGCATCCTCCAGGCGAACGCCAACCACTGCAGGGCAGCCCAGGATCTGCTGATGCAGACCATGGCTGAGTGGTTGGTGGACTTGGCGGTGGTCGCCGAACCTTACTCGGTCCCTGGCCGTTGGCTAGGCGACCGGGACGGCTTGGTGGCGTTGGTGGCGCGGTCTTCCACGGACTCTCCTCCCCTCTCGCTCTTAGAGAGGGGACCGGGATACGTGGCCGCCGCCTGGGGAGACATGGCCCTGGTGGGGGTCTATTTCTCCCCAAACCGCCCTCTCTCGGACAGCTTGGTCCGAGTTGCGCCGCGGTCTGACCGCGGTAATCGGACCAGACCTTTCGCTTCCCGGCGTCGTCAACGCCATGCTGGGGAGCGAGGAGGCCTGGGCAGCGGTCGCCTCCTTTTGCGAGGACGTAATCTCGCAAAAGGAGGAGGCGGAGCGCGTGCGGGAGGACGACCCTCTCGCTGCGCCGCTCCGCAGACGAAAAAGGGGTCGGAGAAGGCACCGTCCTCTCCCTCCTCATGGTGGCGACGGGCGGGTGACAGGCACGGGGGTGCCTTCGCCCGCATTGCACCCGTCACCACCTTCGTCAGTCATTCCCGGGCCCATGTGAGGGGCCCGCCATGAAGGGCAATCGTCGGCGGAGGACTGGACGTAAAGGCTATGCCGGTTTCCCAGTCCCCCGCCACTTGGACGAAGCGGGAATGTCGCTGGGTCGTTTTAGTGGGTATACCGGGTCAGACCGGGGAGTCCCACATACCCCTCTCATCCCCCGATGGGAGGGTATGCGTAATGCATTTTTTCCCAGCGTCAAAAAAAAAAAAAAAAAAAAAAAAAAAAAAAAAAAAAAAAAAAAAAAAAAAAAAAAAGGTTAGGTTAGGTTAGGTTAGGTTAGGTTAGGTTAGGTTAGGTTGGGGGCACAGGAGGGAGAATGCGACGGCCATCCGCAGGCCCCAAAGGGCCATTGCACAGCGGGTGGCGAGGGCCTACCGCTCGGTAGGCTTCTCCGCGGCATGCGCTCTGGCCGGCACCCCTCCTTGGGAGTTGGAGGCTTGGGTGCTCGCCAGAGTGTACGAATGGACGGCGCGCCGGAAGGCTCTCGGAGAGCGCCCCGTCGCCGAAGAGCGGGAGGCTGTGCGGCGGGAGGCGAGGGACGCTATCGTCCTTCACTGGACAGAGGACCTCGCCACCGCCACCTTTGGCCGCCGGACGTTGGACGCGCTCGGTCCGGTTCTACGGAGCTGGCTCGAGCGGTCCCACGGTTTCCTCTCGTTCCGTCTGGTGCAGGTGTTATCCGGCCATGGTTGTTTCGGATCGCACCTGCACCGGATCGGGAGGGAGGAGACCCCGGCGTGCCACGACTGCGGCGCGCCGGAGGACACGGCGCAGCACACCCTGGAGGTGTGCCCGGCTTGGTCCGAGTTGCGCCGCGGTCTGACCGCGGTAATCGGACCGGACCTCTCGCTTCCCGGCGTCGTCAACGCCATGCTGGGGAGCGAGGAGGCCTGGGCAGCGGTCGCCTCCTTTTGCGAGGACGTAATCTCGCAAAAGGAGGAGGCGGAGCGCGTGCGGGAGGACGACCCTCTCGCTGCGCCGCTCCGCAGACGAAGAAGGGGTCGGAGACGGCAACGCCCTCTCCCTCCTCATGGTGGCGACGGGCGGGCGACAGGCACGGGGGTGCCTTCGCTCGCATTGCACCCGTCACCACCTCCGTCAGTCATTCCCGGGTCCCTATGAGGGGCCCGCCATGAAGGGCGATCGTCGGCGGAGGACTGGACGTAAAGGCTATGCCGGTTTCCCAGTCCCCCGCCACTTGGACGAAGCGGGAATGTCGCTGGGTCGTTTTAGTGGGTATACCGGGTCAGACCGGGGAGTCCCACATACCCCTCTCATCCCCCGATGGGAGGGTATGCGTAATGCATTTTTTCCCAGCGTCAAAAAAAAAAAAAAAAAAAAAAAAAGGTTAGGTTGGGGGACCACCCCACAGTGCTTGCGTCCACGTCGCGTCCCCTGGAAACGGCCCAGTTCTGACCACCGTAACGGAGTGGCAGACTGGGTACGGCCAAAGTGCACTGTGCTCTCGTAGCGATTTTATCCTTGACTTGCGAACTACGAACTGACGGAGACTATGTCTAAACTCACGCGTAGCGCCTCCGGGCGAATTTTAAAGACCAAAGGCCCTTCTCAGGGCCAACCCAAAGGCCCTTCTCAGGGCCAACCCAAAGCCAAAGGCCCTTCTCAGGGCCAACCAAAAGGCCCTTCTCAGGGCCACTCCGACGCTCCGGCGTCTGAGCCTAGCCGCGCGCCTTCTGCGGCAGGCTTTCTGGCGGATGAGTCGTCCGACAACGACTCGCTATTTGGTGTGTCGGACGCGAGCGGCTCTAGGTCGCGGAAGCGTGTCCACCTGAGCGGTGGATCCGAGGGTTCCCAGGCCTCGGGTTCGAAGGCTAAAAAGCCAACAACCAAGGCCGCGGATACCCACAACGTTGGGCTCGCGGACGCCCAACGCAAGTTGGACCTGGCTCGGCGAGAACAGCTCCAGCAAGAGCTGGAGGAGAAGGTTGCCGCCAAAGAGAAGCGGGCGCACGTCGCCCGGGCCAAGTCCGGGTACGGTGCGTCCCGCGTCCTGTACGCGGACCACTCTCTCGCCGAGCTGGAGAAAATGGCGGAGGAGGACGAGGAGGAGATCGTGGAGGTCGCCTCTAAGTCCTCCAACCTAAAGGGGACCTTCCAGAAGGCCCTGAAGTGCCGGGCCGCGAGCATGCGCGGTGTCGTCACGGAGCTGGTCCGTCGAAAGACCACCGACGAGACGCGGCAACTGCAGGCGAAAGTAGACCGCCTGCAGTTGGAGGTCAGCCAGCTGCATCAGAAGCTGGCTGAAGCCACGGCCCAGCCACAACAGGCCCGGACGAGCCCTGTGGCAGAAGGCCCATCCTCCAACCTTGAGGATATTATCCGCAAGGTTGTGATGGAGGAGAGGGCCTTCACAAGGGCCTGCTTAGCGGGCATAGAGGACCGGCTCTTGCCGGAGAAACGCCTCCGACCGCCGCTTGCGGCGGATAAGAGGCAGCCGAGCGAGCCGGGGCCGTCCACCTCCCAGGTGGAAGACACCACACTCCCTGCCACCACCCCGTCCAACGAGTGGACGCAAGTGGTCCGTAAGGGAAAGGGCAGGGGCAAAAAGTCGGCGAAGGCCGTACCTGCCGTCCCCGCCACCACCGCTCCCAGTCGGTCGCAGACGACCGACAAGGGAAAGGGGAAGGGGAGAGGGAGGGGAAAGCTGGTGCCCCCAAAAACCGCAGCCGTCGTGTTGACACTCACCGCGGAGGCTGCGGAGCGAGGGGAGACATACGCGTCCGTATTAGTACGGGCGCGTGCCAATGCCGATCCCACCCAGCTGGGGATCGGCAGCGTGTCTTGCCGGCGGACACAAGCCGGGGCTCGAATTTTCGAGTTCCCGGGGGCCGAGGGGAGTGCCCACGCGGACCTCTTCGCAGCAAAGCTGCAGGAGGTCATCGCAGACTCTGCCAAGGTGGCCCGACCAGTCAAGACGGCGGCCTTTGAGGTGACGGAGCTCGACGACTCCGTCACTAAAGAGGAGGTAGTGGCGGCGGTCGCAGCGATAGGGGGTTGTGCCGCCGCGGCGGTACAAGGCCGGGACATAAGGCCCGGCCGTGGCGGCATGGGCACCATTCGCCTCGAGTGCCCAATCGCCGCTGCCAAAGCCGTCCTTGCCAAGGGACGGCTCGCAGTTGGGTATAGCTCGGGTGCGGTTCGGACACTCGAGGACCAGCCTCTGCGGTGTTTCCGGTGCTTCGGCATCGGACACACCCGGCCCATGTGTCCGTCCTCGGTAGACAGGACGGACACGTGCTACCGCTGCGGCAAGAACGGCCACAAAGCCGTATCTTGTGAGGCCGCCACGCCACACTGCGCGGTGTGTGCCGCCAGTGGCCGCCTGGCAGGCCATGTCATGAAGGGGAGGAACTGCAATCCTCCCCCTAAGCGTGGCAAAGCACTGGCACCGACCAGGCTTGCTGCTGCTGCCGCTATTCCCGTCGTTCCTGCGGCGGTTGCGGAGGGGGGTGCGATGTCCGACTGATGGATAGGGTCGAACATCGCATTCTCCAGGCGAACGCCAACCACTGCAGGGCAGCCCAGGATCTGCTGATGCAGACCATGGCTGAGTGGTTGGTGGACTTGGTGGTGGTCGCCGAACCTTACTCGGTCCCTGGCCGTTGGCTGGGCGACCGGGACGGCTTGGTGGCGTTGGTGGCGCGGTCTTCCACAGACTCCCCTCCCCTCTCGCTCTTAGAGAGGGGACCGGGATACGTGGCCGCCGCCTGGGGAGACATGGCCCTGGTGGGGGTCTATTTCTCCCCAAACCGCCCTCTCTCGGACTTTGAGGATTTCCTCGAGATCCTCACCGCAGTCAAAGGGAGGGCGGCGCCACGCCAAGTTCTGGTGTTGGGCGACCTGAACGCCAAGTCGACGGCCTGGGGCAACCCGGCCGCAGGTTGCAACGTCCGGGGACGCGCCGTCGAGTTTTGGGCGGCCTCAAGCGGTGTGTCTCTCCTCAACAGGGGGGCGGTCCACACGTGTGTGCGGCAACAGGGTGGGTCGGTGGTGGACGTGTCGTTTGCCACCCCCGCGCTGGCCGCCCGCGTCGTCAACTGGCGGGTAGAGATGGTGGAGACGTTGTCGGACCACCGATATGTGCGGTTCGACATCTCCACCCAGCAGGGCGGGAGGGGGATGGCCCGCGCTGGGCAATCTCCCTTCCCGCGGTGGGCACTCACCCGCCTGGACCGGGAGGCAGCCAAGGAGGCGGCCTTCCTCCAGGACTGGCTGTCGCCCCCTGTCGAGGGCCTGGACGTAGACGCCGCTGCGGTCCAGCTCAGAGAGTCCCTGACCGAGGTGTGCAACTCCAGCATGCCCCGGTCTCGCCGTCCGCCTCCCCGTCGTGCCGTCTATTGGTGGACGGAGGAGCTGGAGGGACTCCGGGCCACCTGCGTGGCGGCCAGAAGGGCCTACACGCGGAGCCGACGTCGCAGCGCCCAAAACCGAGACCGGGCAGAAGAGGACCGCCTATACGCCTCTTACCGAGAGGCGACGACGGTCCTCAAGTCTGCAATGGGTGCTGCACAGGACTCGGCGAGGGCCGAGATGCTGGAGGGTCTCGACAGGGACCCCTATGGGAGACCATATAAGGCGGCGCGGAACCAGCTACGCCCTTATGGTCCCCCACTGTCGGAGACCCTCGATCCAGCATTGCTGGATGGGGTGGTCCGGTCCCTGTTTCCGCGCAGGACCGACTTCACCCCACCAACGATGGATCCCCCGCAAAGGGCGACTTCGCCGGAGGAGGAGGACGTCCCCCCGGTGACGGCGGCGGAGTTGTACGCGGGGGTTCTCGGCCTCCGCGTCAAGAAGACGGCCCCTGGACCGGACGGCGTCCCCGCACGGGTGCTGGCGATTGCTGCCTCCGGCATGGAGGACAGGTTCCGGGACCTCTTCAGCGCGTGCTTTACGGCTGGGAGGTTCCCGAAACTGTGGAAGGAGGGGCAGCTTTGCCTCCTCCGAAAAGCGGGACGCCCGGTAGACTCCCCCTCGGCATACCGGCCCGTCGTCCTGCTCGATGAGGTCGGTAAGTTGTTCGAGGGGATTATCGCCTCCCGGCTTGACAGCCATTTGCGGGGAGTAGGGCCGGATCTGTCGGATGCCCAATTTGGCTTCCGTCGAGGGCGTTCGACGATCGACGCGCTGGCCCTACTCAAGGGTCAGGTGAAGGAGGCGGTGGAGGCGGGGGACGGAGTGCTGGCGGTGTCATTCGACATTGCCAACGCCTTCAACTCCGTCCCCCACTCGACGATATTGGAGGCGCTCCGATATCACGGAGTGCCCCAATATCTGCGGGACCTCCTGGCCAGCTACCTGGAGGACCGAGAAGTCCTCCTAGTGGACAAAACGGCCACCGTGAGGCGGTACGGCGCAGAGTCCGGTGTTCCGCAGGGGTCCGTGCTTGGCCCTCCCCTGTGGAACATCGGGTTTAACTGGCTCCTGCGAGGAGCCCTCCTCCAGGGCACGAGTGTCATCTGCTACGCGGATGACACTCTCCTCACTGCCCGGGGGAGGAACTTTGCGGACGCGGCCTGTCTGGCCTCGGCTGGCGGATCCTTGGTTGCAGAGAGGATCCGCCGCCTGGGATTGAAGGTGGCGCTGCACAAGACCGAGGCCGTGTTCTTTCGCGGGCCTCGGCAGCGCTGCCCTCCCGACGCCCACATAATTGTGGAGGGCGTCAGGATAGGGGTCCAGCCCCAGATGAAGTATTTGGGGCTGGTGCTGGACGACAGGTGGCGCTTCGGCCCGCATTTCAGCGGGCTGTCGACGCGCCTGCTGAAGGCCGCGGACGCCCTCTCGTGGCTCCTCCCGAACCTGGGGGGGCCCAAGGCGAAATGCCGGCGCCTGTATGCAGGCATATTGAGGAGCATGGCCCTTTACGGGGCCCCCATCTGGGCGGACTCCCTCCACAGGAGGGAGAATGCGACGGCCATCCGCAGGCCTCAACGGGCCATTGCACAGCGGGTGGCGAGGGCCTACCGCTCGGTAGGCTTTTCGGCGGCATGCGCTCTGGCTGGCACCCCTCCTTGGGAGTTGGAGGCTTGGGTGCTCGCCAGAGTGTACGAGTGGACGGCGCGCCGGAAGGCTCTCGGGGAGCGCCCCGTCGCCGAAGAGCGGGAGGCCGTGCGGCGGGAGGCGAGGGACGCTATCGTCCTTCACTGGACAGAGGACCTCGCCACCGCCACCTTTGGCCGCCGGACGTTGGACGCGCTCGGTCCGGTTCTACAGGGCTGGCTCGAGCGGTCCCACGGTTTCCTCTCGTTCCGTCTGGTGCAGGTGTTATCCGGCCATGGCTGTTTCGGATCGCACCTGCACCGGATCGGGAGGGAGGAGACCCCGGCGTGCCACGACTGCGGCGCGCTGGAGGACACGGCGCAGCACACCTTGGAGGTGTGCCCAGCTTGGTCCGAGTTGCGCCGCGGTCTGACCGCGGTAATCGGACCGGACCTCTCGCTTCCCGGCGTCGTCAACGCCATGCTGGGGAGCGAGGAGGCCTGGGCAGCGGTCGCCTCCTTTTGCGAGGACGTAGTCTCGCAAAAGGAGGAGGCGGAGCGCGTGCGGGAGGACGACCCTCTCGCTGCGCCGCTCCGCAAACGAAGAAGGGGTCGGAGACGGCAACGCCCTCTCCCTCCTCATGGTGGCGACGGGCGGGCGACAGGCACGGGGGTGCCTTCGCCCGCATTGCACCCGTCACCACCTCCGTCAGTCATTCCCGGGTCCCTGTGAGGGGCCCACCATGAAGGGCAATCGTCGGCGGAGGACTGGACGTAAAGGCTATGCCGGTTTCCCAGTCCCCCGCCACTTGGACGAAGCGGGAATGTCGCTGGGTCGTTTTAGTGGGTATACCGGGTCAGACCGGGGAGTCCCACATACCCCTCTCATCCCCCGATGGGAGGGTATGCGTAATGCATTTTTTCCCAGCGTCAAAAAAAAAAAAAAAAAAAAAAAAAAAAAAAAAAAAAAAAAAAAAAAGGTTAGGTTAGGTTAGGTTAGGTTAGGTTAGGTTCCTCGAGTGCCCAATCGCCGCTGCCAAAGCCGTCCTTGCCAAGGGACGGCTGCCGGTTGGGTTCAGCTCGGGTGCAGTCCGGGCCCTCGAGGACCAGCCTCTGCGGTGTTTCCGGTGCTTCGGCATCGGTCACACCCGGCCCATGTGTCCGTCCGCGGTGGATAGGACGGACACATGCTACCGCTGCGGCAAGAACGGCCATAAAGCCGTCTCTTGCGAGGCCGCCACGCCGCACTGCGCGGTGTGTGCCGCCAGTGGCCGCCTGGCAGGCCACGTCATGAAGGGGAGGAACTGCAATCCTCCCCCTAAGCGTGGCAAAGCGCCGGCACCGACCAGGCCTGCTGCTGCTGCCGCTGAGTCCGTCGTTCCTGCGACGGCTGCGGAGGGGGGTGCGATGTCCGACTGATGGATAGGGTCGAACATCGCATCCTCCAGGCGAACGCCAACCACTGCAGGGCAGCCCAGGATCTGCTGATGCAGACCATGGCTGAGTGGTTGGTGGACTTGGCGGTGGTCGCCGAACCTTACTCGGTCCCTGGCCGTTGGCTGGGCGACCGAGACGGCTTGGTGGCGTTGGTGGCGCGGTCTTCCACAGACTCCCCTCCCCTCTCGCTCTTAGAGAGGGGACCGGGATACGTGGCCGCCGCCTGGGGAGACATGGCCCTGGTGGGGGTCTATTTCTCCCCAAACCGCCCTCTCTCGGACTTTGAGGATTTCCTCGAGATCCTCACCGCAGTCAAAGGGAGGGCGGCGCCACGCCAAGTTCTGATGTTGGGCGACCTGAACGCCAAGTCGACGGCCTGGGGCAACCCGGCCGCAGGTTGCAACGTCCGGGGACGCGCCGTCGAGTTTTGGGCGGCCTCAAGCGGTGTGTCCCTCCTCAACAGGGGGGCGGTCCACACGTGTGTGCGGCAACAGGGTGGGTCGGTGGTGGACGTGTCGTTTGCCACCCCCGCGCTGGCCGCCCGCGTCGTCAACTGGCGGGTAGAGATGGTGGAGACGTTGTCGGACCACCGATATGTGCGGTTCGACATCTCCACCCAGCAGGGCGGGAGGGGTATGGCCCGCGCTGGGCAATCACCCTTCCCGCGATGGGCACTCACCCGCCTGGACCGGGAGGCAGCCAAGGAGGCGGCCTTCCTCCAGGACTGGCTGTCGCCCCCTGTCGAGGTCCTGGACGTAGACGCCGCTGCGGTCCAGCTCAGAGGATCCCTGACCGAGGTGTGCAACTCCAGCATGCCCCGGTCTCGCCGTCCGCCTCCCCGTCGTGCCGTCTATTGGTGGACGGAGGAGCTGGAGGGACTCCGGGCCACCTGCGTGGCGGCCAGAAGGGCCTACACGCGGAGCCGACGTCGCAGCGCCCAAAACCGAGACCGGGCAGAAGAGGACCGCCTATACGCCTCTTACCGAGAGGCGACGACGGTCCTCAAGTCTGCAATGGGTGCTGCACAGGACTCGGCGAGAGCCGAGATGCTGGAGGGTCTCGACAGGGACCCCTATGGGAGACCATATAAGGCGGCGCGGAACCAGCTCCGCCCCTATGGTCCCCCACTGTCGGAGACCCTCGATCCAGCGTTGCTGGATGGGGTGGTCCGGTCCCTGTTTCCGCGCAGGACCGACTTCACCCCACCAACGATGGATCCCCTGCAGGGGGCGGCTTCGCCGGAGGAGGAGGATGTCCCCGCGGTGACAGTGGCAGAGTTATACGCGGGGGTCCTCCGCCTCCGCGCAAAAAAGACGGCGCCCGGACCAGACGGCGTCCCCGCAAGGGTGCTGGCGATCGCCGCCTCCGGCATGGAGGACAGGTTTCGGGACCTCTTCAGCGCGTGCTTTACGGCTGGGAGGTTCCCGAAACTGTGGAAGGAGGGGCAGCTTTGCCTCCTCCGAAAAGCGGGACGCCCGGTGGACTCCCCCTCGGCATACCGGCCCGTCGTCCTGCTCGATGAGGTCGGTAAGTTGTTCGAGGGGATTGTCGCCTCCCGGCTTGACAGCCATTTGCGGGGGGTAGGGCCGGATCTGTCGGACGCCCAATTCGGCTTCCGTCGAGGGCGTTCGACGATCGATGCGCTGGCCCTACTCAAGGGCCAGGTGAAGGAAGCGGTGGAGGCGGGGGACGGAGTGCTGGCGGTGTCATTCGACATTGCCAACGCCTTCAACTCCGTCCCCCACTCGACGATATTGGAGGCGCTCCGATATCACGGAGTGCCCCAATACCTGCGGGATCTCCTGGCCAGCTACCTGGAGGACCGAGAAGTCCTCCTAGTGGACAAAACGGCCACGGTGAGGCGGTACGGCGCAGAGTCCGGTGTTCCGCAGGGGTCCGTGCTTGGCCCTCCCCTGTGGAACATCGGGTTCAACTGGCTCCTGCGAGGAGCCCTCCTCCAGGGCACGAGTGTCATCTGCTACGCGGATGACACTCTCCTCACTGCCCGGGGGAGGAACTTTGCGGACGCGGCCTGTCTGGCCTCGGCTGGCGGATCCTTGGTTGCAGAGAGGATCCGCCGCCTGGGATTGAAGGTGGCGCTCCACAAGACCGAGGCCGTGTTCTTTCGCGGGCCTCGGCAGCGCTGCCCTCCCGACGCCCACATAATTGTGGAGGGCGTCAGGATAGGGGTCCAGCCCCAGATGAAGTATTTGGGGCTGGTGCTGGACGACAGGTGGCGCTTCGGCCCGCACTTCAGCGGGTTGTCGACGCGCCTGTTGAAGGCCGCTGACGCCCTCTCGTGGCTCCTCCCGAACCTGGGGGGGCCCAAGGCGAAATGCCGGCGCCTGTATGCCGGCATCCTGCGGAGCATGGCCCTATATGGGGCCCCAATCTGGGCGGACTCCCTCCACAGGAGGGAGAATGCGACTGCCATCCGCAGGCCTCAACGGGCCATTGCACAGCGGGTGGCGAGGGCCTACCGCTCGGTAGGCTTTTCGGCGGCATGCGCTCTGGCTGGCACCCCACCTTGGGAGTTGGAGGCTTGGGTGCTCGCCAGAGTGTACGAGTGGACGGCGCGCCGGAAGGCTCTCGGGGAGCGCCCCGTCGCCGAAGAGCGGGAGGCCGTGCGGCGGGAGGCGAGGGACGCTATCGTCCTTCACTGGTCAGAGGACCTCGCCACCGCCACCTTTGGCCGCCGGACATTGGACGCGCTCGGTCCGGTGTTGCGGAGCTGGCTCGAGCGGTCCCACGGTTTCCTCTCGTTCCGTCTGGTGCAGGTGTTGTCCGGCCATGGTTGTTTCGGATCACACCTGCACCGGATCGGGAGGGAGGAGACCCCGGCGTGCCACGACTGCGGTGCGCCGGAGGATACTGCGCAGCACACCCTGGAGGTGTGCCCAGCCTGGTCCGAGTTGCGCCGCGGTCTGACCGCGGTAATCGGACCGGACCTCTCGCTTCCCGGCGTCGTCAACGCCATGCTGGGGAGCGAGGAGGCCTGGGCAGCGGTCGCCTCCTTTTGCGAGGAAGTAATCTCGCAAAAGGAGGAGGCGGAGCGCGTGCGGGAGGACGACCCTCTCGCTGCGCCGCTCCGCAGACGAAGAAGGGGTCGGAGACGGCAACGCCCTCTCCCTCCTCATGGTGGCGACGGGCGGGCGACAGGCACGGGGGTGCCTTCGCCCGCATTGCACCCGTCACCACCTCCGTCAGTCATTCCCGGGTCCCTGTGAGGGGCCTGCCATGAAGGGCGATCGTCGGCGGAGGACTGGACGTAAAGGCTATGCCAGTTTCCCAGTCCCCCGCCACTTGGACGAAGCGGGAATGTCGCTGGGTCGTTTTAGTGGGTATACCGGGTCAGACCGGGGAGTCCCACATACCCCTCTCATCCCCCGATGGGAGGGTATGCGTAATGCATTTTTTCCCAGCGTCAAAAAAAAAAAAAAAAAAAAAAAAAAAGGTTAGGTTAGGTTAGGTTAGGTTAGGTTAGGTTGGGGTGCGGCAGAATTCCTCCACGTTTGTCTGGCGGCTGCTGGTCCCTCTCGATACGTCTGGAGGAAAGAGCAGCTGCTGGGCTGGTGCACCCTGGGCGCGACAGTATTATTCCTCGAGGAATCGGGAAATGGTACTGTCGTGGCTAATATTCTGGGGGAGGGCTCACATCGTTCGTCGTGCGATGACCCACTGGTCTGTCGTGCGAGGTTCGATGTGCATAGGGGGGGGAAAACGTCGTGTGCCGTGCGATGGCTCAAACGGGTCATCGGACGGTACGTGATTAGTGATTCACTTCTCGAAGTTTTCGGGGAGTGAATCGGGGCGGGGAAAACGTCGTGTGCCGTGCGATGGCTCAAGCGGGTCATTGGACGGTATGTGGTCAGTGATTCACTCCTCGAAGTTTTCGGGGAGTGAATCAGGGTTGGGGATCCACCTTCATCTTTCATCGCGGCGTTCGTCGCCCTCTGGTACGCGTCTGCCTGTCAGACGTGACTGTGAGCGTGGTGAATGGTCGTGGTGGGGGATCAAGGGGGAAGGGGGGAATTTATGTATGTATGTATATATTTATATTTTATGTGTATATGTTTATATATTTATTTAGATGAAAGTGGGGAGTTAGGGACCGCACCCTTCAAAGGAAAAAACAAAATGAACGAAGTGAATGGAAATATATTACCCCAGGGCGGTACCAGCTGCACAGCAGCTGGAGAATCCGCCACGATCCCTTCGGGATCGTCTGCCCCACCGTATTCTGGGGGGGGCAACCATCACTTTCCGTTTGCCAGTGGCAACAAGAGCCGAGGAGGCTCATCGAGATCACGGTCTTTTGAAGACCTGATCTCCTTCAAACCACCCGACCCAAAACCGGGTGCAAGGACGGGAGCAGAGGTTCCAGACACTCCGACATGCGCGCCTCCTCCGGAGCCACGCGTGGTTCTGGAGAGGGTGTGCATGTCGGAGTCAGACGACACACCGCAGACGGCAGTGGCCAAGACCTCCAAGTTCTGGGGGAAGCGTTCGCGAGGTCAGTCGGACGCGATTTCGCTGGGTCTGTCCTCTAGCGAGGAGGACCAGCCGGCTGCCAAGATTGCAACGGCCAGGAGAGGCAAAGGTCGCGGGACAGGCAGTCCGGCAGCGTCGCGAGACACACGGGGCCGCTTTCTGAAGCGCCCCGACACGCCGGTGGCAAGCGGGTCAGATCGCGTATCACCTGCGGTCTCGACCGACGACCAGGGAGGGGTCACCGTCGCTCTTGTGGGCACAAAAGCGGAGGCCAATGCCGCGAAGCGCGCTCAAAGTAGAGCGGTCGCGGCCGATGAGGTGGCAGAAATGGCCCGTAAGGCCCGAGAGTGGCGGTCTGCCCAGGCGGCCAATGGGGAGAGCCTGACAGCAGAGGCTCTCAGCCGCCAAGTAATGGACGGCGTGGATATTGTCCTTAAGGTGGCCACAAAATCCGGCAACCTGAAGGGCTCCTTCACGCGCGCCCTCAAAGAGGCGGCAGAGGGGATCAGGGAGGCGGTTGTGGTTCTCCATGACCACACGACCTCCGAGGAGACTGCGAGGTTGTGGACGGAGAACAGCCGTCTCCGATCCGAACTCGAAGACATCAAGCGGCAGTTTGCCGCTCTACAAAATGTCGGGCAACAGCAAGCGGCTCCCTCATCGGCCCCTGTATCTGCAGCGCCACCTGCTCTGAGTCTGTCGGACTACGACGTAGAGAGGGTGGCCAGAATCTGCATGCTGCAGTGTGGGGGCATGGTGAGTGCCCGCCTGGAGGCAATAGAGTCTCGACTGCCCCCAGCTGAGATCCTCCGGCCCCCGCTTGCGGCAGATAGGCGGAGGATAGAAGAGCCCGCGAGGACGAAGCCCGCGCAGCTCACGCGGAGGCCTGCAGGGGGGGGCAAAGAGCCCGCGGCGGAACTCGGGACACCGATACAGGTTGCGTCCGCAGACCCCGTTCAGCCATCCCAGTCCTCGGTGACCGCTTCTCCCACCCAAGTGACGGTGGGTGGAGAGGGCCGCCGCAGGAGGAAAAGGAAGAAGAAGGCGGCGGGTGCGACCGCGCCCCCTACCTCCCAAGAGGCCACGATTCCGGCGTCCGCGCCTCCCACACAGGACCTCTGGACGACGGTGGTTAAGAGGGGCCGAAAAAAGAGGGCACCGCAGCCGACACCTCCCCAGGTACCGACTCGACCAGAGGGCACGAGGCCACCCAAGGTCACTACCCCACGCTCCGAGGCTGTAGTTATTACTCTGCAGCCTGAAGCCGTGAGCAGGGGAGTGACCTACAAGTCGGTCCTGACGGAGATGAAGCAGAAGCTTCAATTTAGCGAGTTTGGCACCCCGGCTGGTTTCGTCTTCAGGACGGCAGCCACGGGTGCCAAGATGCTTCAGTTGTCGGGTGCGGCAAGGCAGGAGAGAGCGGACAAGTTGGCTGCCAAACTCCGGGAAGTCCTCAAGCCAGAGGACGTCCGAGTGTCCAGACCCATGACCACGGCTGAATTACGCGTGGAGGGGCTGGACGAGTCCGTGACCCCGGAGGAAATAGTGGCGGCCATTGCCCAAAGCGGTGGGTGCCCGCCAGACAATGTGGCGGCAGGTGAAATTCGCAGCAGCGCGGACGGGCTGGGCACTGTTTGGGTGCGGTGTCCGGTCGCGGCTGCGAATAAGATTGCAGATGGCGGGCGACTGCTGGTAGGCTGGATGTCTGCCAGGGTCAAACTCCTGCCAAAGCGGGCTGTGCAGTGCTTCCGTTGCCTGGAAAAGGGGCATGTCCGGGCACAATGCACTGCACAAATCGACCGCAGCGAAATATGTTTCCGCTGCAGTCGACCCGGCCACAGGGCGGCACAGTGCTCCGTAGCGCCATACTGCAGCCTTTGCGCAGCTGCAGGGAAACGCTCGGAGCACAGACTTGGTGGGAAGGCCTGCAAGGCTCCCAAGTCTAAAAATAGGAGGACTCGAGCTGTCGGAGAATCTGCGCCTCTCCCACAGCCCGACTCCCGACCCAGGGAAGGAGGAGCCGAGGAAATGGAATGTCATTAATGGCACAATTCCGTTTCCTCCAGGCGAACATCAACCACGCCGCCAGAGCTCAGGATCTATTGCTCCAGAGCATGGCGGAGTGGTTGATCAACGTGGCTGTGGTCGCCGAGCCGTATTTTGTTCCCCCCCGCGATAATTGGGCGGGGGATCTAGACGGTTTGGTGGCCATCATTGGCGGGACTCTTGGCATTCCGTCCCGAGGACACGGTTGGGTGGCTGCCCTCGTGGACGGCATAGTCACAATTGGGGCGTATTTCTCCCCCAATAAGAGTCTCGCTGACTTCGAGGAGTTCCTTGTCGAGCTAGGTGCCGTCGTGAGCCGGTTCCACCCTCGCCCGGTGCTGTTGCTCGGGGATCTCAATGCCAAGTCCGCGGCTTGGGGATCCCCGATCACCGATCCTAGGGGTGAGGTGTTGGAGGAGTGGGCGATCGAGACCGGCCTGACCGTCCTGAATCGGGGCTCGGTGTACACGTGCGTGCGGCAGCGGGGCGGGTCCATAGTGGACGTGTCGTTCGCAAGCCCCGCTGTTGCGGGCCGTGTACGCGACTGGCGAGTTGCCGTAGAGGTGGAGACGCTGTCGGACCATCGATATATTCGATTCGACGTCTCCACCCAGACTGCGGGTGGCGGTCGCCTGCCGACCCCGCGGATGGACGGTCCTCGCTGGTCGTACAAGCGTATCGACAGGGAACTTCTCGAGGAGGCCGCAATCCTCCAGGCCTGGGTCCGGGAGTCAATGACGAACGAACCCGTCGACGTCGAAGCGGAGGCGCAGTGGTTCCGCGGGGCGATGACGCAAATCTGCGATGCGTCAATGCCCCGTGTCACCCAAACCACAAAGCGCCAGCTGTACTGGTGGTCTGCCGTCATCGCGCAGCTGCGCGTGACGTGCGTGGAGGTGAGACGCCAGTACACCCATTACCGGAGGAGACGTCGCCGGGTTCCGGAGGAAGAGGCCGCGCGGTATGAGGTGTACCGCGCGGCCAAGGAGGCTCTGTGGCTGGCCGTCGGCGAGGCTAAGACTCGAGCCAGGGAGGAGATGCTGTCGGCTCTCGACGTGAATCCGTGGGGGCGCCCTTACCGTGCGGTCCGAGGGAAACTTCGTGCCTGGGCGCCCCCACTCACCGAGAGCCTGCAGCCTGAGCTGTTGCAGGAAGTGGTCGCAACGCTCTTCCCTGCTAGAGAGGAACATGTTCCACCGCCGATGGCTTTGCCCTCAGCCACAGAGCCAACTGATGAGGAGGACGTCAGCGTCCCAGAGGTGACACAAGCAGAGATGAGGGTGGCGATAACGCGGCTTCGGGCCAAGACCGTTGCCCCAGGGCCTGACGGAGTTCCCGGAGTAGCGCTCGCCCTCGCTCTGAAGGAGCTAGAGCCCCAACTGAGAGGACTCTTCACCGCATGTTTAGAGCAGGGCCAATTCCCTAGTGAGTGGAAAAAGGGTCGTCTGGTCCTGCTCAGGAAGCCGGGGCGCCCAGCGGACTCGCCGTCTGCGTACCGGCCCTTAGTGCTGCTGGACGAGGTGGGTAAGCTTTTTGAGCGGATTATCTCTGCCCGCCTCGCCGGCCACTTGTACAGAGAGGGGCCGGATCTGGACGACAGCCAGTTCGGCTTCCGGCATGGGCGCTCCACGGTGGACGCCATATTGCGGGTAAGAGTCCTGGCGGAGGAAGCGGTGTCCCGGGGCGGGGTGATGTTGGCGGTGTCCTTGGACATCTCCAACGCTTTCAACACCCTGCCCTGGAGCTGTATTCGGGAGGCGCTGTGTTACCACAGGGTGCCCCCGTACCTCCGCCGCATTGTTGGGGCTTATTTGGCGGAAAGGTGTGTCACCTACTCGGGACGCGACGGCGGAGGCCGGCGCGACATGTCGTGCGGTGTTCCACAGGGTTCGGTCGTTGGCCCACCCCTGTGGAACATCGGGTACGACTGGGTGCTGAGAGGCGAGCTCCAACCGGGAGTGGCCCTGGTGTGTTACGCAGACGACACGCTGGTCACGGCCCGGGGGAGCTCGTACAGGGAGGCAGCGTTGCTAGCGACCTGTGCGGTCTCACAGGTTGTGGGCCGCATACGGCGCCTGGGCCTGGAGGTGGCCCTCAACAAGTCGGAGGCTGTGGTCTTTCACGGCCCCCGGCGGGCGCCGCCGCCGGGATCACATATTGTGGTAGGGGGGACCCCGATCGCTGTCGAGTCCACCATGAAGTATCTGGGATTGGTGCTCGACAGCCATTGGAACTTCGGCCCCCACTTCCGGCGACTGGCGCCCAAGTTGATGGGCGCTGCGGGCGCGCTTGCAACGCTGCTTCCCAATCTAGGGGGGCCGAGCACCGCCTGTAGGAGACTGTACCTAGGGGTCTTGCGATCCATGGCCCTGTACGGGGCCCCGGTGTGGGCCTCTGACTTGACGGCCGGCAGCATCGCTATGCTGCGGAAACCGCAGAGGGCGATGGCCGTCAGGTCAATCAGGGGGTATCGCACAGTCTCCTACGAGGCGGCTTGTGCACTGGCCGGGTCGCCACCTTGGGACCTAGAGGCGAGAGTCCTCGCGTCGCTTTACCGGTGGCGCGAGGAGGTGCGGACGCGGGGCGATGGACCGATGCAGCGAGAGATCGATCTGCGTCGGTCTCAGCTCCGCGAGGTCCTGGTGGCGGAGTGGCGGGACAGGCTTCTACGCCCTACCGCCGGCCTCGCTACCATCGAGGCGATCCGACCGGTGCTCGAGGAATGGCTCGAGAGGAGGCACGGCTCCTTGTCGTTTCGGGCGACGCAGGTACTGTCGGGGCATGGTTGCTTCGGGAAGTACCTGTGTCGCATAAACAGGGAGCCGGACGCTCGGTGTCATCACTGCGTCCACTGTCTGGAGGACACGGCGCGGCATACGCTGGCAGAGTGTGCCGCATGGGAGGAGCCGCGCCGTGCCCTCGTGACAGAAGTGGGAACCGATCTGTCGCTGCCGGCCGTCGCTCGCGCGATGGTCGGGAGCGCAGAGTCGTGGGATGCGGTGATCTCCTTCTGTGAAACGGTCATCTCACAAAAGGAGGCTGCGGAGAGGTTGAGAGAGGTGGAGAGCACTCTCCCGACCCGCAGCAGACGAACCGGGCGTCGGCGGAGGGCGGACAACGCCCTCTTCCAGCCCCCCTGAACGGGTCCAGAGGGACGGCGGACTTGGGGAGGTCCGCCGCCCCGCCGAATAACTGGACCCGAGGCGGTGGCGCGTAGTGTTCCGCGCGCGCCCCTATATGACGTCGCGGGAGGAGTACACCTCACTCCCCCCGCAGACCTGAGGAGGCCCGCAGTGGCGGGCCGGCACTAGCCGGGGATCGTGGAAGGCGCACTAGTTCCCATGATCCCCGGTGCAAGTGTGGGAAGGGAACACCGGGGTGGTTTTTAGTCAGTACGAGTCTGACAGACCCCTCCGCTCTCCCCAGGGCGGAGGACATCCATAGAGGATTTTCCACCCCGGCAACAAAAAAAAAAAAAAAAAAAGGTTAGGTTAGGTTAGGTTGGGGTGCGGCAGAATTCCTCCACGTTTGTCTGGCGGCTGCTGGTCCCTCTCGATACGTCTGGAGGAAAGAGCAGCTGCTGGGCTGGTGCACCCTGGGCGCGACAGTATTATTCCTCGAGGAATCGGGAAATGGTACTGTCGTGGCTAATATTCTGGGGGAGGGGTCACATCGTTCCTCGTGCGATGACCCACTGGTCTGTCGTGCGAGGTTCGATGTGCATAGGGGGGGGATAACATCGTGTACCGTGCGATGACCCAAGCAGGGTCATCGGACGGTACGTGATTAGTGATTACTCTTCGAAGTTTTCGGGGAGTAAATCGGGGCGGGGAAAACGTCGTGTGCCGTGCGATGGCTCAAGCGGGTCATCGGACGGTACGTGATTAGTGATTCACTTCTCGAAGTTTTCGGGGAGTGAATCGGGGCGGGGAAAATGTCCTGTGCCGTGCGATGGCTCAAGCGGGTCATTGGACGGTACGTGGTCAGTGATTCACTCCTCGAAGTTTTCGGGGAATGAATCAGGGTTGGGGATCTTCCTTGATTTTGCATCGCGGCCATTCGTCGCCCTCTGGTACGCGTCTGCCCGCCAGACGTGACTGTGAGCGTGGCGAGTGGTTGTGGTGGGAGATCAAGGGGGAGGGGGGGAATTTATGTATGTATGTATATTTTTATATTTTGATGTGTATATGTTTATATATTTATATTGATGAAGTGGGGAGTCAGGGACCGCACCCTTCAAAGGCAAAAAACGATGCAACAAGCGACTGGAAATATATTACCCCAGGGCGGTACCAGCTGCACAGCAGCTGGAGAATCCGCCACGATCCCTTCGGGATCGTCTGCCCCACCGTATTCTGGGGGGGGCAACCATCGCTTTCCATTTGCCAGTGGCAACAAGAGCCGAGGAGGCTCATCGAGATCACGGTCTTTTGAAGACCTGATCTCCTTCAAACCACCCGACCCAAAACCGGGTGCAAGGACGGGAGCAGAGGCTCCAGACACTCCGAAGTGTGCGCCCTCTGCAGAGCCACACGTGGTTCTGGAGAGGGTGTGCATGTCGGAGTCGGACGACGCATCGCAGGCTGCTGCGGCCGTTCCCTCCAAATTTTGGGGGAAGCGTTCGCGCGGTCAGACGGACGCTGTTTCGGCGGGTATGTCCTCTAGTGAGGAGGACCAGCCGGCCGCCAAAGTGGCAACAGCGAGGAGAGGCAAAGGTCGCGGGACAGGCAGTCCGGCAGCATCACGCGACACCCGGGGCCGCTTCCTGAAGCGCCCCGACACGCCAATGGCCAGCGGTTCGGATTGCGTCTCACCTGCAGTCTCGACCGACGACCAGGGAGGGGTCACCGTCGCTCTTGTGGGGACAAAGGCGGAGGCCAATGCCGCAAAACGTGCTCAAAACAGAGCAGTTGCGGCCGATGAGGTGGCCGAAATGGCCCGTCAGGCTCGAGAGCGGCGGTCTGCCCAGGCAGCCAGTGGGGAGAGCCTGACAGCAGAGGCTCTCAGCCGCCAAGTAATGGACGGCGTTGACATTGTCCTGAAGGTTGCCACCAAGTCCGGCAACCTGAAGGGCTCATTCACGCGCGCCCTCAAAGAGGCGGCAGAGGGGATCAAGGAGGCGGTTCTGGTTCTCCATGACCACACGACCTCGGAAGAGACTGCCAGGTTGTGGACGGAGAACAGCCGTCTCCGATCCGAGCTGGAGGACCTGAAGCGGCAGTTTGCCGCTCTGCAAAGTGTCGGGCAGCAGCAGGCGGCTCCCTCGTCGGCCCCTGCACCTGCAGCGCCACCCACTCTCAGTTTGTCAGACTACGACGTAGAGAGGGTGGCAAGAATCTGCATGCTGCAGTGTGGGGGCATGGTGAGTGCCCGCCTGGAGGCAATCGAGTCTCGACTGCCCCCAGCTCAGATACTCCGGCCTCCGCTTGCAGCGGACAGGCGGAGATTGGAAGAGCCCGCGAGGACGAAGCCCGCGCAGCTCACGCGGAGGCCTGCAGGGGGGGGCAAAGAGCCCGCGGCGGAACTCGGGACACCAATACAGGTTGCGCCCGCAGCCCCCGTTCAGCCATCACACTCCTCGGTGACCGCTTCTCCCACCCAAGTGACGGTGGGTGGAGAAGGCCGCCGCAGGAGGAAAAAGAAGAAGAAGGCGGCGGGTGCGACCGCGCCCCCTACCTCCCAAGAGGCCACGATCCCGGCGTCCGCGCCTCCCGCCCAGGACCTCTGGACGACGGTGGTTAAGAGGGGCCGTAAAAAGAGGGCACCGCAGCCGACACCTCCTCAGGTACCGACTCGACCAGAGGGCACGAGGCCACCCAAGGTCACTACCCCACGCTCCGAGGCTGTAGTTATTACTCTGCAGCCTGAAGCCGTGAGCAGGGGAGTGACCTACAAGTCGGTCCTGACGGAGATGAAGCAGAAGCTTCAATTTAGCGAGTTTGGCACCCCGGCTGGTTTCGTCTTCAGGACGGCAGCCACGGGTGCCAAGATGCTTCAGTTGTCGGGTGCGGCAAGGCAGGAGAGGGCGGACAAGTTGGCCGCCAGACTCCGGGAGGTCCTCAAGCCAGAGGACGTCCGAGTGTCCAGGCCCATGACCACGGCTGAATTACGCGTGGAGGGGCTGGACGAATCCGTGACCCCGGAGGTAGTAGTGGCGGCTATTGCCCAAAACGGTGGGTGCCCGCCAGACAATGTGGCGGCAGGCGAAATTCGCAGCAGCGCGGACGGGCTGGGCACTGTTTGGGTGCGGTGTCCGGTCGCGGCTGCGAATAAGATTGCAGATGGCGGGCGACTGCTGGTAGGCTGGATGTCTGCCAGGGTCAAACTCCTGCCAAAGCGGGCTGTGCAGTGCTTCCGGTGCCTGGAAAAGGGGCATGTCCGGGCACAATGCACTGCACAAATCGACCGCAGCGAAATATGTTTTCGCTGCAGTCGACCCGGCCACAGGGCGGCACAGTGCTCCGTAGCGCCATACTGCAGCCTTTGCGCAGCTGCAGGGAAACGCTCGGAGCACAGACTTGGCGGGAAGGCCTGCAAGGCACCCAAGTCCAAAAATAAGAGGACTCGAGCTGTCGGAGAATCTGCGCCTCTCCCACAGCCCGACTCCCGACCCAGGGAAGGAGGAGCCGAGGAAATGGAATGTCATTAATGGCACAATTCCGTTTCCTCCAGGCGAACATCAACCACGCCGCCAGAGCTCAGGATCTATTGCTCCAGAGCATGGCGGAGTGGTTGATCAACGTGGCTGTGGTCGCCGAGCCGTATTTTGTCCCCCCCCGCGATAACTGGGCGGGGGACCTAGACGGTTTGGTGGCCATCATTGGCGGGACTCTTGGCATTCCGTCCCGAGGACACGGTTGGGTGGCTGCCCTCGTGGACGGCATAGTCACAATTGGGGCGTATTTCTCCCCCAATAAGAGTCTCGCTGACTTCGAGGAGTTCCTTGTCGAGCTAGGTGCCGTCGTGAGCCGGTTCCACCCTCGCCCGGTGCTGTTGCTCGGGGATCTCAATGCCAAGTCCGCGGCTTGGGGATCCCCGATCACCGATCCTAGGGGTGAGGTGTTGGAGGAGTGGGCGATCGAGACCGGCCTGACCGTCCTGAATCGGGGCTCGGTGTACACGTGCGTGCGGCAGCGGGGCGGGTCCATAGTGGACGTGTCGTTCGCAAGCCCCGCTGTTGCGGGCCGTGTACGCGACTGGCGAGTTGCCGTAGAGGTGGAGACGCTGTCGGACCATCGATATATTCGATTCGACGTCTCCACCCAGACTGCGGGCGGCGGTCGCCCGCCGACCCCGCGGATGGACGGTCCTCGCTGGTCGTACAAGCGTATCGACAGGGAACTTCTCGAGGAGGCCGCAATCCTCCAGGCCTGGGTCCGGGAGTCAACGGCGAACGAACCCGTCGACGTCGAAGCGGAAGCGCAGTGGTTCCGCGGGGCGATGACGCAAATCTGCGATGCGTCAATGCCCCGTGTCACCCAAACCACAAGGCGCCAGCTGTACTGGTGGTCCGCCGTCATCGCGCAGCTGCGCGTGACGTGCGTGGAGGTGAGACGCCGGTACACCCATTACCGGAGGAGACGTCGCCGGGTTCCGGAGGAAGAGGCCGCGCGGTATGAGGTGTACCGCGCGGCCAAGGAGGCTCTGTGGCTGGCCGTCGGCGAGGCTAAGACTCGAGCCAGGGAGGAGATGCTGTCGGCTCTCGACGTGAATCCGTGGGGGCGCCCTTACCGTGCGGTCCGAGGGAAACTTCGTGCCTGGGCACCCCCACTCACCGAGAGCCTGCAGCCTGAGCTGTTGCAGGAAGTGGTCGCAACGCTCTTCCCTGCTAGAGAGGAACATGTTCCACCGCCGATGGCTTTGCCCTCAGCCACAGAGCCAACTGATGAGGAGGACGTCAGCGTCCCAGAGGTGACACAAGCAGAGATGAGGGTGGCGATAACGCGGCTTCGGGCCAAGACCGTTGCCCCAGGGCCTGACGGAGTTCCCGGAGTAGCGCTCGCCCTCGCTCTGAAGGAGCTAGAGCCCCAACTGAGAGGACTCTTCACCGCATGTTTAGAGCAGGGCCAATTCCCTAGTGAGTGGAAAAAGGGTCGTCTGGTCCTGCTCAGGAAGCCGGGGCGCCCAGCGGACTCGCCGTCTGCGTACCGGCCCTTAGTGCTGCTGGACGAGGTGGGTAAGCTTTTTGAGCGGATTATCGCTGCCCGCCTCGCCGGCCACTTGTACAGAGAGGGGCCGGATCTGGACGACAGCCAGTTCGGCTTCCGGCATGGGCGCTCCACGGTGGACGCCATATTGCGGGTAAGAGTCCTGGCGGAGGAAGCGGTGTCCCGGGGCGGGGTGATGTTAGCGGTGTCCTTGGACATCTCCAACGCTTTCAACACCCTGCCCTGGAGCTGTATTCGGGAGGCGCTGTGTTACCACAGGGTGCCCCCGTACCTCCGCCGCATTGTTGGGGCTTATTTGGCGGAAAGGTGTGTCACCTACTCGGGACGCGACGGCGGAGGCCGGCGCGACATGTCGTGCGGTGTTCCACAGGGTTCGGTCGTTGGCCCACCCCTGTGGAACATCGGGTACGACTGGGTGCTGAGAGGCGAGCTCCAACCGGGAGTGGCCCTGGTGTGTTACGCAGACGACACGCTGGTCACGGCCCGGGGGAGCTCGTACAGGGAGGCAGCGTTGCTAGCGACCTGTGCGGTCTCACAGGTTGTGGGCCGCATACGGCGCCTGGGCCTGGAGGTGGCCCTCAACAAGTCGGAGGCTGTGGTCTTTCACGGCCCCCGGCGTGCGCCGCCGCCGGGATCACATATTGTGGTAGGGGGGACCCCGATCGCTGTCGAGTCCACCATGAAGTATCTGGGATTGGTGCTCGACAGCCATTGGAACTTCGGCCCCCACTTCCGGCGACTGGCGCCCAAGTTGATGGGCGCTGCGGGCGCGCTTGCAACGCTGCTTCCCAATCTAGGGGGGCCGAGCACCGCCTGTAGGAGACTGTACCTAGGGGTCTTGCGATCCATGGCCCTGTACGGGGCCCCGGTGTGGGCCTCTGACTTGACGGCCGGCAGCATCGCGATGCTGCGGAAACCGCAGAGGGCGATGGCCGTCAGGTCAATCAGGGGGTATCGCACAGTCTCCTACGAGGCGGCTTGTGCACTGGCCGGGTCGCCACCTTGGGACCTAGAGGCGAGAGTCCTCGCGTCGCTTTATCGGTGGCGCGAGGAGGTGCGGACGCGGGGCGATGGACCGATGCAGCGAGAGATCGATCTGCGTCGGTCTCAGCTCCGCGAGGTCCTGGTGGCGGAGTGGCGGGACAGGCTTCTACGCCCTACCGCCGGCCTCGCTACCATCGAGGCGATCCTACCGGTGCTCGAGGAATGGCTCGAGAGGAGGCACGGCTCCTTGTCGTTTCGGGCGACGCAGGTACTGTCAGGGCATGGTTGCTTCGGGAAGTACCTGTGTCGCATAAACAGGGAGCCGGACGCTCGGTGTCATCACTGCGTCCACTGTCTGGAGGACACGGCGCGGCATACGCTGGCAGAGTGTGCCGCATGGGAGGAGCCGCGCCGTGCCCTCGTGACAGAAGTGGGAACCGATCTGTCGCTGCCGGCCGTCGCTCGCGCGATGGTCGGGAGCGCGGAGTCGTGGGATGCGGTGATCTCCTTCTGTGAAACGGTCATCTCACAGAAGGAGGCTGCGGAGAGGTTGAGAGAGGTGGAGAGCACTCTCCCGACCCGCAGCAGACGAACCGGGCGTCGGCGGAGGGCGGACAACGCCCTCTTCCAGCCCCCCTGAACGGGTCCAGAGGGACGGCGGACTTGGGGAGGTCCGCCGCCCCGCCGAATAACTGGACCCGAGGCGGTGGCGCGTAGTGTTCCGCGCGCGCCCCTATATGACGTCGCGGGAGGAGTACACCTCACTCCCCCCGCAGACCTGAGGAGGCCCGCAGTAGCGGGCCGGCACTAGCCGGGGATCGTGGAAGGCGCACTAGTTCCCATGATCCCCGGTGCAAGTGTGGGAAGGGAACACCGGGGTGGTTTTTAGTCAGTACGAGTCTGACAGACCCCTCCGCTCTCCCCAGGGCGGAGGACATCCATCGAGGATTTTCCACCCCGGCAACAAAAAAAAAAAAAAAAAAAAAAAAAAAAAAAAGGTTAGGTTAGGTTAGGTTAGGTTAGGTTAGGTTAGGTTAGGTTAGGTTAGGTTAGGTTAGGTTAGGTTAGGTTAGGTTAGGTTAGGTTTTTTTTTTTTTTTTTTTTTTTTTTTTTGTTTGGGCAGGAGTGGGAAATCCCCACGGACACCTCGACTATCTCACAGGAATTTCTCTTGTGAGACAGTCGAGGTAGTGCCGGACTCGAACCGGCTAAAAACCACTCCTGCCTAGCCAGTGTCCCTCTGACATGAGGATCAGAGCCCTTTATATCAGATTTTTTGACTTATGTACGCTTTTGGTAGCCGGAGATACCATATTATTTGCTTTCTATTTTGCTTAAGAGGTTAATTTTTTACTATTTAAATATGCTGTTATTTACTTTTTATAATGTATGATTGTTACTGCTATATTAATTTGTTCTAATTTTATGAAAAACTTCCCTTAATAATTATTTTATTTTAAATCTATTTTAACACAATTTTAATGATAACTTTGTATATTTTATGACTTTTACTATACCGTTTATTTATGCCCTTAACTACAGCATTATTTTTGTTCTTCTTGATTAAGTATGTCTATGATACCTAAGCTATATACTTAATATATACTTTCATATCATATAGATTATAGCAACTATTAACTATGTACTTATTTATTTTATGGGTTTTAATTTCTTTTCTAATAATTTGGGTTCTTGTTTTTATTTTATTAGTTAATAGCTCACTGTAGTTTTCTGGATTATGTTCGACACAACGTGACGATGCCACCAGGGCTGACCCCTGGACTAGCTTAACTTGAGCCAGCTTCTCACGAAGCTGGCTTCGGTTACCATTTATCATGTAGCCAACCCTAGTGGTTCGATCCATGCGACTGCTATTTGGTTGTGTCGAACAAGTCCTCAGTCTGTACATCTTTGAAGTGGGCGCTCCGACAACCTTAGCAATAAGCTATAGATTCCCTAGCGAAGGCGTCCCACTTCTTGCGTACTGGGCATTCATTACTGAACGCATTGTGTGAGTGCTCCCCCTGCTCTTTGGCTCTGGTGCAGTTAATGCACACCGCTGCTTCTCCGGTCTGTTTGACTGGGCAGTCCAACCTAAGGTGTGGACCGCCGCAGTGACTACAGAGATCGGCTGGCTCCGTGCACAGGCGTTTGCCGTGTCCGTATGCCAGACAGCGGGTACACTGCACCAGAGGCGTCTGATCTTCGACGCGCACTCTCTGGAGGTCAACCCGAAGTTTACCCCCTTCGAGCGCCCGCCTCCAGATCGTGGGGGACACACTCAACACAATGCTGTTCGTGTGCGGGTTTTTATTCTTCTTACGGTATTTCACCGTCATTCTTTGGTCCCCGTCGTCGAGGCCGTGAAAAATCTCCCGGTTCTGGTTCTTAAGGGCTTTAAGCACTTCGTCGTCACTGTGCACTGACAACACGTCCCTAAGAACCAGAAGCGGGTCCCTATTTGCCACTTCCTCGACCACGAGGTTCTCTCCGGCCGCCCTCAGTCGTTTTTTGAGTTTCGACCTCTCCTCCCTTGTTTCGCACCCCATTATGATCTTTTGATCTTTTGCTTTACGCACTCTCTCCACTCGCACCCAGCCTTCCTTCGCGTCGACCGCCTTCCTGACTCTCTCCAGAATCTCGTCCCCCGTGTCCATCTCCTGTGTTGAGGAGACAACTACGGAATGCAGCGTGGATCGCTCCAGGGCCTGTGCCCTGGTGTGGCTCGTAGTCACGGCTGCAACGTTAGCGTAAGTTGTCTCCCCAACACATTCCCTGCTAGCCAGACTGTCTCGCAGTTTGACCAGCTCATCGGAGTTCTCCTTAATTAAGGTTATGTGCTCCTTCATCGTCCTGACGAGCTCAGTCTGGCTAGCAAGAATCTCCGGATTTGACTGGGGACCAGGGTCGGCAGTAGGCGCGGGTTCCGGTATGGCGGCGGGTGCGGCAGGGGCCCTATCACGCTCGGCCTCCTTCACCAGCTCGTAAAGCCTGTTTATGGCTTCGAGCACCGCAGTCTTAATTTCGGCCTTGAGGTTGCGAGAGTTGCCCAAGTTGACTTTAGCCTTGCTCAGGCAAGCTCTCGCCTCCTCAGTGCGGCTGCGGTACCTCGCCTCAGGCTTCACGAGCGGTGCCGAAGCGTCTACAGGAGCTCGGTGCGTCCCCGGAGTCGCAGGGATCCCTTGTGAGGCGGGAGGAGAGTTGTTTCCGAAGGAGATTCTCCTCCTCGCATCAGTAAAAGAAAGTCCCTCTTTCTCAGGTGATCGCGTCGAGCTCCCGGAGCCCAGCGACGTCAAGGTAGCGGATGGAGTGCGGAACATAGTCTCCAGTGGCATGTAATAAAAAAATAAAATAAAAACGAACCCCTGTAAAGTGGGGGCTCGGTCAACTATACCCGCTCGGGAGAAGAGGTTTGTCAGAAGGCACTGGTCTTAACTGTGTCCCTGTAAAGGGGGGTACACAGAAAAATAACAATATAAAAATCAATTAAAAATAAATACAATATTGAATATTAATTATTAATAATGTCATAACTTGTGTCCAAATACGGTAAAAACAAAGTTAAAAATCCCTAAAAACTAATAAAAATCCCTTACAAGAGCAAATCCGACAAAATGCCAAAAATTAAATTTTGCCGAAAACCCCACGTCTACCTTCCTTATAACCCAGAGGGCGGGTGGGTGGGCAAAATTTTTTCGAGCTAGGGGCGCGTGCGAGGTGTCCAGAGACGCGTCTCCGCGCGGGCTAGCGAATTACGGAATAAAACTTGTTATGTGCCGAACAAAAATTTTGAGTTTTGGTCAAAAAACCAGTTTTCGAAAGAAAAAATTTGGATTTTCACCCCACTACCTGGAGACCGGGACACTGAACGCGGACCAGAATTCAGGGAAGAAGGGTGAGCACTATTGCAACTATAATCTAATTTAAAATGTGAGGGAAAATTTGGAAAAACAATTAATTTTGAGGATTTTCTCCGAAAATAAGGGATGAAGTCCAGACGCGCGTGTAAAGTGCGCGCGTTATAGTCAATACGTAGGCGGTGGCCTAGTTAAGTCTGAAAACACTGAAAACAGATTGAAAATCGCACGTCTGGAATAGAAAATATCGACGTTTTCGTTTTTGACTGGTTCCCTTAGGTGGATTTTGGTACTTAGAGAAATGTATGAAAATAACTATTTTTTAGAAAAATGTATGTTTTATTCGGGCTAGGGGCGCGGGCGAGGTGTCCAGAGACGCGTCTCCGCGCGGGCTAGCGAATTACGGAATAAAACTTGTTATGTGCCGAACAAAAATTTTGAGTTTTGGTCAAAAAACCAGTTTTCGAAAGAAAAAATTTGGATTTTCACCCCACTACCTGGAGACCGGGACACTGAACGCGGACCAGAATTCAGGGAAGAAGGGTGAGCACTATTGCAACTATAATCTAATTTAAAATGTGAGGGAAAATTTGGAAAAACAATTAATTTTGAGGATTTTCTCCGAAAATAAGGGATGAAGTCCAGACGCGCGTGTAAAGTGCGCGCGTTATAGTCAATACGTAGGCGGTGGCCTAGTTAAGTCTGAAAACACTGAAAACAGATTGAAAATCGCACGTCTGGAATAGAAAATATCGACGTTTTCGTTTTTGACTGGTTCCCTTAGGTGGATTTTGGTACTTAGAGAAATGTATGAAAATAACTATTTTTTTAGAAAAATGTATGTTTTATTCGGGCTAGGGGCGCGGGCGAGGTGTCCAGAGACGCGTCTCCGCGCGGGCTAGCGAATTACGGAATAAAACTTGTTATGTGCCGAACAAAAATTTTGAGTTTTGGTCAAAAAACCAGTTTTCGAAAGAAAAAATTTGGATTTTCACCCCACTACCTGGAGACCGGGACACTGAACGCGGACCAGAATTCAGGGAAGAAGGGTGAGCACTATTGCAACTATAATCTAATTTAAAATGTGAGGGAAAATTTGGAAAAACAATTAATTTTGAGGATTTTCTCCGAAAATAAGGGATGAAGTCCAGACGCGCGTGTAAAGTGCGCGCGTTATAGTCAATACGTAGGCGGTGGCCTAGTTAAGTCTGAAAACACTGAAAACAGATTGAAAATCGCACGTCTGGAATAGAAAATATCGACGTTTTCGTTTTTGACTGGTTCCCTTAGGTGGATTTTGGTACTTAGAGAAATGTATGAAAATAACTATTTTTTAGAAAAATGTATGTTTTATTCGGGCTAGGGGCGCGGGCGAGGTGTCCAGAGACGCGTCTCCGCGCGGGCTAGCGAATTACGGAATAAAACTTGTTATGTGCCGAACAAAAATTTTGAGTTTTGGTCAAAAAACCAGTTTTCGAAAGAAAAAATTTGGATTTTCACCCCACTACCTGGAGACCGGGACACTGAACGCGGACCAGAATTCAGGGAAGAAGGGTGAGCACTATTGCAACTATAATCTAATTTAAAATGTGAGGGAAAATTTGGAAAAACAATTAATTTTGAGGATTTTCTCCGAAAATAAGGGATGAAGTCCAGACGCGCGTGTAAAGTGCGCGCGTTATAGTCAATACGTAGGCGGTGGCCTAGTTAAGTCTGAAAACACTGAAAACAGATTGAAAATCGCACGTCTGGAATAGAAAATATCGACGTTTTCGTTTTTGACTGGTTCCCTTAGGTGGATTTTGGTACTTAGAGAAATGTATGAAAATAACTATTTTTTAGAAAAATGTATGTTTTATTCGGGCTAGGGGCGCGGGCGAGGTGTCCAGAGACGCGTCTCCGCGCGGGCTAGCGAATTACGGAATAAAACTTGTTATGTGCCGAACAAAAATTTTGAGTTTTGGTCAAAAAACCAGTTTTCGAAAGAAAAAATTTGGATTTTCACCCCACTACCTGGAGACCGGGACACTGAACGCGGACCAGAATTCAGGGAAGAAGGGTGAGCACTATTGCAACTATAATCTAATTTAAAATGTGAGGGAAAATTTGGAAAAACAATTAATTTTGAGGATTTTCTCCGAAAATAAGGGATGAAGTCCAGACGCGCGTGTAAAGTGCGCGCGTTATAGTCAATACGTAGGCGGTGGCCTAGTTAAGTCTGAAAACACTGAAAACAGATTGAAAATCGCACGTCTGGAATAGAAAATATCGACGTTTTCGTTTTTGACTGGTTCCCTTAGGTGGATTTTGGTACTTAGAGAAATGTATGAAAATAACTATTTTTTTAGAAAAATGTATGTTTTATTCGGGCTAGGGGCGCGGGCGAGGTGTCCAGAGACGCGTCTCCGCGCGGGCTAGCGAATTACGGAATAAAACTTGTTATGTGCCGAACAAAAATTTTGAGTTTTGGTCAAAAAACCAGTTTTCGAAAGAAAAAATTTGGATTTTCACCCCACTACCTGGAGACCGGGACACTGAACGCGGACCAGAATTCAGGGAAGAAGGGTGAGCACTATTGCAACTATAATCTAATTTAAAATGTGAGGGAAAATTTGGAAAAACAATTAATTTTGAGGATTTTCTCCGAAAATAAGGGATGAAGTCCAGACGCGCGTGTAAAGTGCGCGCGTTATAGTCAATACGTAGGCGGTGGCCTAGTTAAGTCTGAAAACACTGAAAACAGATTGAAAATCGCACGTCTGGAATAGAAAATATCGACGTTTTCGTTTTTGACTGGTTCCCTTAGGTGGATTTTGGTACTTAGAGAAATGTATGAAAATAACTATTTTTTAGAAAAATGTATGTTTTATTCGGGCTAGGGGCGCGGGCGAGGTGTCCAGAGACGCGTCTCCGCGCGGGCTAGCGAATTACGGAATAAAACTTGTTATGTGCCGAACAAAAATTTTGAGTTTTGGTCAAAAAACCAGTTTTCGAAAGAAAAAATTTGGATTTTCACCCCACTACCTGGAGACCGGGACACTGAACGCGGACCAGAATTCAGGGAAGAAGGGTGAGCACTATTGCAACTATAATCTAATTTAAAATGTGAGGGAAAATTTGGAAAAACAATTAATTTTGAGGATTTTCTCCGAAAATAAGGGATGAAGTCCAGACGCGCGTGTAAAGTGCGCGCGTTATAGTCAATACGTAGGCGGTGGCCTAGTTAAGTCTGAAAACACTGAAAACAGATTGAAAATCGCACGTCTGGAATAGAAAATATCGACGTTTTCGTTTTTGACTGGTTCCCTTAGGTGGATTTTGGTACTTAGAGAAATGTATGAAAATAACTATTTTTTAGAAAAATGTATGTTTTATTCGGGCTAGGGGCGCGGGCGAGGTGTCCAGAGACGCGTCTCCGCGCGGGCTAGCGAATTACGGAATAAAACTTGTTATGTGCCGAACAAAAATTTTGAGTTTTGGTCAAAAAACCAGTTTTCGAAAGAAAAAATTTGGATTTTCACCCCACTACCTGGAGACCGGGACACTGAACGCGGACCAGAATTCAGGGAAGAAGGGTGAGCACTATTGCAACTATAATCTAATTTAAAATGTGAGGGAAAATTTGGAAAAACAATTAATTTTGAGGATTTTCTCCGAAAATAAGGGATGAAGTCCAGACGCGCGTGTAAAGTGCGCGCGTTATAGTCAATACGTAGGCGGTGGCCTAGTTAAGTCTGAAAACACTGAAAACAGATTGAAAATCGCACGTCTGGAATAGAAAATATCGACGTTTTCGTTTTTGACTGGTTCCCTTAGGTGGATTTTGGTACTTAGAGAAATGTATGAAAATAACTATTTTTTAGAAAAATGTATGTTTTATTCGGGCTAGGGGCGCGGGCGAGGTGTCCAGAGACGCGTCTCCGCGCGGGCTAGCGAATTACGGAATAAAACTTGTTATGTGCCGAACAAAAATTTTGAGTTTTGGTCAAAAAACCAGTTTTCGAAAGAAAAAATTTGGATTTTCACCCCACTACCTGGAGACCGGGACACTGAACGCGGACCAGAATTCAGGGAAGAAGGGTGAGCACTATTGCAACTATAATCTAATTTAAAATGTGAGGGAAAATTTGGAAAAACAATTAATTTTGAGGATTTTCTCCGAAAATAAGGGATGAAGTCCAGACGCGCGTGTAAAGTGCGCGCGTTATAGTCAATACGTAGGCGGTGGCCTAGTTAAGTCTGAAAACACTGAAAACAGATTGAAAATCGCACGTCTGGAATAGAAAATATCGACGTTTTCGTTTTTGACTGGTTCCCTTAGGTGGATTTTGGTACTTAGAGAAATGTATGAAAATAACTATTTTTTAGAAAAATGTATGTTTTATTCGGGCTAGGGGCGCGGGCGAGGTGTCCAGAGACGCGTCTCCGCGCGGGCTAGCGAATTACGGAATAAAACTTGTTATGTGCCGAACAAAAATTTTGAGTTTTGGTCAAAAAACCAGTTTTCGAAAGAAAAAATTTGGATTTTCACCCCACTACCTGGAGACCGGGACACTGAACGCGGACCAGAATTCAGGGAAGAAGGGTGAGCACTATTGCAACTATAATCTAATTTAAAATGTGAGGGAAAATTTGGAAAAACAATTAATTTTGAGGATTTTCTCCGAAAATAAGGGATGAAGTCCAGACGCGCGTGTAAAGTGCGCGCGTTATAGTCAATACGTAGGCGGTGGCCTAGTTAAGTCTGAAAACACTGAAAACAGATTGAAAATCGCACGTCTGGAATAGAAAATATCGACGTTTTCGTTTTTGACTGGTTCCCTTAGGTGGATTTTGGTACTTAGAGAAATGTATGAAAATAACTATTTTTTAGAAAAATGTATGTTTTATTCGGGCTAGGGGCGCGGGCGAGGTGTCCAGAGACGCGTCTCCGCGCGGGCTAGCGAATTACGGAATAAAACTTGTTATGTGCCGAACAAAAATTTTGAGTTTTGGTCAAAAAACCAGTTTTCGAAAGAAAAAATTTGGATTTTCACCCCACTACCTGGAGACCGGGACACTGAACGCGGACCAGAATTCAGGGAAGAAGGGTGAGCACTATTGCAACTATAATCTAATTTAAAATGTGAGGGAAAATTTGGAAAAACAATTAATTTTGAGGATTTTCTCCGAAAATAAGGGATGAAGTCCAGACGCGCGTGTAAAGTGCGCGCGTTATAGTCAATACGTAGGCGGTGGCCTAGTTAAGTCTGAAAACACTGAAAACAGATTGAAAATCGCACGTCTGGAATAGAAAATATCGACGTTTTCGTTTTTGACTGGTTCCCTTAGGTGGATTTTGGTACTTAGAGAAATGTATGAAAATAACTATTTTTTAGAAAAATGTATGTTTTATTCGGGCTAGGGGCGCGGGCGAGGTGTCCAGAGACGCGTCTCCGCGCGGGCTAGCGAATTACGGAATAAAACTTGTTATGTGCCGAACAAAAATTTTGAGTTTTGGTCAAAAAACCAGTTTTCGAAAGAAAAAATTTGGATTTTCACCCCACTACCTGGAGACCGGGACACTGAACGCGGACCAGAATTCAGGGAAGAAGGGTGAGCACTATTGCAACTATAATCTAATTTAAAATGTGAGGGAAAATTTGGAAAAACAATTAATTTTGAGGATTTTCTCCGAAAATAAGGGATGAAGTCCAGACGCGCGTGTAAAGTGCGCGCGTTATAGTCAATACGTAGGCGGTGGCCTAGTTAAGTCTGAAAACACTGAAAACAGATTGAAAATCGCACGTCTGGAATAGAAAATATCGACGTTTTCGTTTTTGACTGGTTCCCTTAGGTGGATTTTGGTACTTAGAGAAATGTATGAAAATAACTATTTTTTAGAAAAATGTATGTTTTATTCGGGCTAGGGGCGCGGGCGAGGTGTCCAGAGACGCGTCTCCGCGCGGGCTAGCGAATTACGGAATAAAACTTGTTATGTGCCGAACAAAAATTTTGAGTTTTGGTCAAAAAACCAGTTTTCGAAAGAAAAAATTTGGATTTTCACCCCACTACCTGGAGACCGGGACACTGAACGCGGACCAGAATTCAGGGAAGAAGGGTGAGCACTATTGCAACTATAATCTAATTTAAAATGTGAGGGAAAATTTGGAAAAACAATTAATTTTGAGGATTTTCTCCGAAAATAAGGGATGAAGTCCAGACGCGCGTGTAAAGTGCGCGCGTTATAGTCAATACGTAGGCGGTGGCCTAGTTAAGTCTGAAAACACTGAAAACAGATTGAAAATCGCACGTCTGGAATAGAAAATATCGACGTTTTCGTTTTTGACTGGTTCCCTTAGGTGGATTTTGGTACTTAGAGAAATGTATGAAAATAACTATTTTTTAGAAAAATGTATGTTTTATTCGGGCTAGGGGCGCGGGCGAGGTGTCCAGAGACGCGTCTCCGCGCGGGCTAGCGAATTACGGAATAAAACTTGTTATGTGCCGAACAAAAATTTTGAGTTTTGGTCAAAAAACCAGTTTTCGAAAGAAAAAATTTGGATTTTCACCCCACTACCTGGAGACCGGGACACTGAACGCGGACCAGAATTCAGGGAAGAAGGGTGAGCACTATTGCAACTATAATCTAATTTAAAATGTGAGGGAAAATTTGGAAAAACAATTAATTTTGAGGATTTTCTCCGAAAATAAGGGATGAAGTCCAGACGCGCGTGTAAAGTGCGCGCGTTATAGTCAATACGTAGGCGGTGGCCTAGTTAAGTCTGAAAACACTGAAAACAGATTGAAAATCGCACGTCTGGAATAGAAAATATCGACGTTTTCGTTTTTGACTGGTTCCCTTAGGTGGATTTTGGTACTTAGAGAAATGTATGAAAATAACTATTTTTTTAGAAAAATGTATGTTTTATTCGGGCTAGGGGCGCGGGCGAGGTGTCCAGAGACGCGTCTCCGCGCGGGCTAGCGAATTACGGAATAAAACTTGTTATGTGCCGAACAAAAATTTTGAGTTTTGGTCAAAAAACCAGTTTTCGAAAGAAAAAATTTGGATTTTCACCCCACTACCTGGAGACCGGGACACTGAACGCGGACCAGAATTCAGGGAAGAAGGGTGAGCACTATTGCAACTATAATCTAATTTAAAATGTGAGGGAAAATTTGGAAAAACAATTAATTTTGAGGATTTTCTCCGAAAATAAGGGATGAAGTCCAGACGCGCGTGTAAAGTGCGCGCGTTATAGTCAATACGTAGGCGGTGGCCTAGTTAAGTCTGAAAACACTGAAAACAGATTGAAAATCGCACGTCTGGAATAGAAAATATCGACGTTTTCGTTTTTGACTGGTTCCCTTAGGTGGATTTTGGTACTTAGAGAAATGTATGAAAATAACTATTTTTTAGAAAAATGTATGTTTTATTCGGGCTAGGGGCGCGGGCGAGGTGTCCAGAGACGCGTCTCCGCGCGGGCTAGCGAATTACGGAATAAAACTTGTTATGTGCCGAACAAAAATTTTGAGTTTTGGTCAAAAAACCAGTTTTCGAAAGAAAAAATTTGGATTTTCACCCCACTACCTGGAGACCGGGACACTGAACGCGGACCAGAATTCAGGGAAGAAGGGTGAGCACTATTGCAACTATAATCTAATTTAAAATGTGAGGGAAAATTTGGAAAAACAATTAATTTTGAGGATTTTCTCCGAAAATAAGGGATGAAGTCCAGACGCGCGTGTAAAGTGCGCGCGTTATAGTCAATACGTAGGCGGTGGCCTAGTTAAGTCTGAAAACACTGAAAACAGATTGAAAATCGCACGTCTGGAATAGAAAATATCGACGTTTTCGTTTTTGACTGGTTCCCTTAGGTGGATTTTGGTACTTAGAGAAATGTATGAAAATAACTATTTTTTAGAAAAATGTATGTTTTATTCGGGCTAGGGGCGCGGGCGAGGTGTCCAGAGACGCGTCTCCGCGCGGGCTAGCGAATTACGGAATAAAACTTGTTATGTGCCGAACAAAAATTTTGAGTTTTGGTCAAAAAACCAGTTTTCGAAAGAAAAAATTTGGATTTTCACCCCACTACCTGGAGACCGGGACACTGAACGCGGACCAGAATTCAGGGAAGAAGGGTGAGCACTATTGCAACTATAATCTAATTTAAAATGTGAGGGAAAATTTGGAAAAACAATTAATTTTGAGGATTTTCTCCGAAAATAAGGGATGAAGTCCAGACGCGCGTGTAAAGTGCGCGCGTTATAGTCAATACGTAGGCGGTGGCCTAGTTAAGTCTGAAAACACTGAAAACAGATTGAAAATCGCACGTCTGGAATAGAAAATATCGACGTTTTCGTTTTTGACTGGTTCCCTTAGGTGGATTTTGGTACTTAGAGAAATGTATGAAAATAACTATTTTTTTAGAAAAATGTATGTTTTATTCGGGCTAGGGGCGCGGGCGAGGTGTCCAGAGACGCGTCTCCGCGCGGGCTAGCGAATTACGGAATAAAACTTGTTATGTGCCGAACAAAAATTTTGAGTTTTGGTCAAAAAACCAGTTTTCGAAAGAAAAAATTTGGATTTTCACCCCACTACCTGGAGACCGGGACACTGAACGCGGACCAGAATTCAGGGAAGAAGGGTGAGCACTATTGCAACTATAATCTAATTTAAAATGTGAGGGAAAATTTGGAAAAACAATTAATTTTGAGGATTTTCTCCGAAAATAAGGGATGAAGTCCAGACGCGCGTGTAAAGTGCGCGCGTTATAGTCAATACGTAGGCGGTGGCCTAGTTAAGTCTGAAAACACTGAAAACAGATTGAAAATCGCACGTCTGGAATAGAAAATATCGACGTTTTCGTTTTTGACTGGTTCCCTTAGGTGGATTTTGGTACTTAGAGAAATGTATGAAAATAACTATTTTTTAGAAAAATGTATGTTTTATTCGGGCTAGGGGCGCGGGCGAGGTGTCCAGAGACGCGTCTCCGCGCGGGCTAGCGAATTACGGAATAAAACTTGTTATGTGCCGAACAAAAATTTTGAGTTTTGGTCAAAAAACCAGTTTTCGAAAGAAAAAATTTGGATTTTCACCCCACTACCTGGAGACCGGGACACTGAACGCGGACCAGAATTCAGGGAAGAAGGGTGAGCACTATTGCAACTATAATCTAATTTAAAATGTGAGGGAAAATTTGGAAAAACAATTAATTTTGAGGATTTTCTCCGAAAATAAGGGATGAAGTCCAGACGCGCGTGTAAAGTGCGCGCGTTATAGTCAATACGTAGGCGGTGGCCTAGTTAAGTCTGAAAACACTGAAAACAGATTGAAAATCGCACGTCTGGAATAGAAAATATCGACGTTTTCGTTTTTGACTGGTTCCCTTAGGTGGATTTTGGTACTTAGAGAAATGTATGAAAATAACTATTTTTTAGAAAAATGTATGTTTTATTCGGGCTAGGGGCGCGGGCGAGGTGTCCAGAGACGCGTCTCCGCGCGGGCTAGCGAATTACGGAATAAAACTTGTTATGTGCCGAACAAAAATTTTGAGTTTTGGTCAAAAAACCAGTTTTCGAAAGAAAAAATTTGGATTTTCACCCCACTACCTGGAGACCGGGACACTGAACGCGGACCAGAATTCAGGGAAGAAGGGTGAGCACTATTGCAACTATAATCTAATTTAAAATGTGAGGGAAAATTTGGAAAAACAATTAATTTTGAGGATTTTCTCCGAAAATAAGGGATGAAGTCCAGACGCGCGTGTAAAGTGCGCGCGTTATAGTCAATACGTAGGCGGTGGCCTAGTTAAGTCTGAAAACACTGAAAACAGATTGAAAATCGCACGTCTGGAATAGAAAATATCGACGTTTTCGTTTTTGACTGGTTCCCTTAGGTGGATTTTGGTACTTAGAGAAATGTATGAAAATAACTATTTTTTAGAAAAATGTATGTTTTATTCGGGCTAGGGGCGCGGGCGAGGTGTCCAGAGACGCGTCTCCGCGCGGGCTAGCGAATTACGGAATAAAACTTGTTATGTGCCGAACAAAAATTTTGAGTTTTGGTCAAAAAACCAGTTTTCGAAAGAAAAAATTTGGATTTTCACCCCACTACCTGGAGACCGGGACACTGAACGCGGACCAGAATTCAGGGAAGAAGGGTGAGCACTATTGCAACTATAATCTAATTTAAAATGTGAGGGAAAATTTGGAAAAACAATTAATTTTGAGGATTTTCTCCGAAAATAAGGGATGAAGTCCAGACGCGCGTGTAAAGTGCGCGCGTTATAGTCAATACGTAGGCGGTGGCCTAGTTAAGTCTGAAAACACTGAAAACAGATTGAAAATCGCACGTCTGGAATAGAAAATATCGACGTTTTCGTTTTTGACTGGTTCCCTTAGGTGGATTTTGGTACTTAGAGAAATGTATGAAAATAACTATTTTTTAGAAAAATGTATGTTTTATTCGGGCTAGGGGCGCGGGCGAGGTGTCCAGAGACGCGTCTCCGCGCGGGCTAGCGAATTACGGAATAAAACTTGTTATGTGCCGAACAAAAATTTTGAGTTTTGGTCAAAAAACCAGTTTTCGAAAGAAAAAATTTGGATTTTCACCCCACTACCTGGAGACCGGGACACTGAACGCGGACCAGAATTCAGGGAAGAAGGGTGAGCACTATTGCAACTATAATCTAATTTAAAATGTGAGGGAAAATTTGGAAAAACAATTAATTTTGAGGATTTTCTCCGAAAATAAGGGATGAAGTCCAGACGCGCGTGTAAAGTGCGCGCGTTATAGTCAATACGTAGGCGGTGGCCTAGTTAAGTCTGAAAACACTGAAAACAGATTGAAAATCGCACGTCTGGAATAGAAAATATCGACGTTTTCGTTTTTGACTGGTTCCCTTAGGTGGATTTTGGTACTTAGAGAAATGTATGAAAATAACTATTTTTTAGAAAAATGTATGTTTTATTCGGGCTAGGGGCGCGGGCGAGGTGTCCAGAGACGCGTCTCCGCGCGGGCTAGCGAATTACGGAATAAAACTTGTTATGTGCCGAACAAAAATTTTGAGTTTTGGTCAAAAAACCAGTTTTCGAAAGAAAAAATTTGGATTTTCACCCCACTACCTGGAGACCGGGACACTGAACGCGGACCAGAATTCAGGGAAGAAGGGTGAGCACTATTGCAACTATAATCTAATTTAAAATGTGAGGGAAAATTTGGAAAAACAATTAATTTTGAGGATTTTCTCCGAAAATAAGGGATGAAGTCCAGACGCGCGTGTAAAGTGCGCGCGTTATAGTCAATACGTAGGCGGTGGCCTAGTTAAGTCTGAAAACACTGAAAACAGATTGAAAATCGCACGTCTGGAATAGAAAATATCGACGTTTTCGTTTTTGACTGGTTCCCTTAGGTGGATTTTGGTACTTAGAGAAATGTATGAAAATAACTATTTTTTAGAAAAATGTATGTTTTATTCGGGCTAGGGGCGCGGGCGAGGTGTCCAGAGACGCGTCTCCGCGCGGGCTAGCGAATTACGGAATAAAACTTGTTATGTGCCGAACAAAAATTTTGAGTTTTGGTCAAAAAACCAGTTTTCGAAAGAAAAAATTTGGATTTTCACCCCACTACCTGGAGACCGGGACACTGAACGCGGACCAGAATTCAGGGAAGAAGGGTGAGCACTATTGCAACTATAATCTAATTTAAAATGTGAGGGAAAATTTGGAAAAACAATTAATTTTGAGGATTTTCTCCGAAAATAAGGGATGAAGTCCAGACGCGCGTGTAAAGTGCGCGCGTTATAGTCAATACGTAGGCGGTGGCCTAGTTAAGTCTGAAAACACTGAAAACAGATTGAAAATCGCACGTCTGGAATAGAAAATATCGACGTTTTCGTTTTTGACTGGTTCCCTTAGGTGGATTTTGGTACTTAGAGAAATGTATGAAAATAACTATTTTTTAGAAAAATGTATGTTTTATTCGGGCTAGGGGCGCGGGCGAGGTGTCCAGAGACGCGTCTCCGCGCGGGCTAGCGAATTACGGAATAAAACTTGTTATGTGCCGAACAAAAATTTTGAGTTTTGGTCAAAAAACCAGTTTTCGAAAGAAAAAATTTGGATTTTCACCCCACTACCTGGAGACCGGGACACTGAACGCGGACCAGAATTCAGGGAAGAAGGGTGAGCACTATTGCAACTATAATCTAATTTAAAATGTGAGGGAAAATTTGGAAAAACAATTAATTTTGAGGATTTTCTCCGAAAATAAGGGATGAAGTCCAGACGCGCGTGTAAAGTGCGCGCGTTATAGTCAATACGTAGGCGGTGGCCTAGTTAAGTCTGAAAACACTGAAAACAGATTGAAAATCGCACGTCTGGAATAGAAAATATCGACGTTTTCGTTTTTGACTGGTTCCCTTAGGTGGATTTTGGTACTTAGAGAAATGTATGAAAATAACTATTTTTTAGAAAAATGTATGTTTTATTCGGGCTAGGGGCGCGGGCGAGGTGTCCAGAGACGCGTCTCCGCGCGGGCTAGCGAATTACGGAATAAAACTTGTTATGTGCCGAACAAAAATTTTGAGTTTTGGTCAAAAAACCAGTTTTCGAAAGAAAAAATTTGGATTTTCACCCCACTACCTGGAGACCGGGACACTGAACGCGGACCAGACTTCAGGGAAGAAGGGTGAGCACTATTGCAACTATAATCTAATTTAAAATGTGAGGGAAAATTTGGAAAAACAATTAATTTTGAGGATTTTCTCCGAAAATAAGGGATGAAGTCCAGACGCGCGTGTAAAGTGCGCGCGTTATAGTCAATACGTAGGCGGTGGCCTAGTTAAGTCTGAAAACACTGAAAACAGATTGAAAATCGCACGTCTGGAATAGAAAATATCGACGTTTTCGTTTTTGACTGGTTCCCTTAGGTGGATTTTGGTACTTAGAGAAATGTATGAAAATAACTATTTTTTAGAAAAATGTATGTTTTATTCGGGCTAGGGGCGCGGGCGAGGTGTCCAGAGACGCGTCTCCGCGCGGGCTAGCGAATTACGGAATAAAACTTGTTATGTGCCGAACAAAAATTTTGAGTTTTGGTCAAAAAACCAGTTTTCGAAAGAAAAAATTTGGATTTTCACCCCACTACCTGGAGACCGGGACACTGAACGCGGACCAGAATTCAGGGAAGAAGGGTGAGCACTATTGCAACTATAATCTAATTTAAAATGTGAGGGAAAATTTGGAAAAACAATTAATTTTGAGGATTTTCTCCGAAAATAAGGGATGAAGTCCAGACGCGCGTGTAAAGTGCGCGCGTTATAGTCAATACGTAGGCGGTGGCCTAGTTAAGTCTGAAAACACTGAAAACAGATTGAAAATCGCACGTCTGGAATAGAAAATATCGACGTTTTCGTTTTTGACTGGTTCCCTTAGGTGGATTTTGGTACTTAGAGAAATGTATGAAAATAACTATTTTTTTAGAAAAATGTATGTTTTATTCGGGCTAGGGGCGCGGGCGAGGTGTCCAGAGACGCGTCTCCGCGCGGGCTAGCGAATTACGGAATAAAACTTGTTATGTGCCGAACAAAAATTTTGAGTTTTGGTCAAAAAACCAGTTTTCGAAAGAAAAAATTTGGATTTTCACCCCACTACCTGGAGACCGGGACACTGAACGCGGACCAGAATTCAGGGAAGAAGGGTGAGCACTATTGCAACTATAATCTAATTTAAAATGTGAGGGAAAATTTGGAAAAACAATTAATTTTGAGGATTTTCTCCGAAAATAAGGGATGAAGTCCAGACGCGCGTGTAAAGTGCGCGCGTTATAGTCAATACGTAGGCGGTGGCCTAGTTAAGTCTGAAAACACTGAAAACAGATTGAAAATCGCACGTCTGGAATAGAAAATATCGACGGGTTAGGTTAGGTTAGGTTAGGTTAGGTTGGGGTGCGGCAGAATTCCTCCACGTTAGTTTGGCAGCTGCTGGTCCCCCTCGATGCGTCTGGAGGGAAGAGCAGCTGCTGGGCCGGTGCACCCTGGGCGCGACAGTATTATTCCTCGAGGAATCGGGAAATGGTACTGTCGTGGCTAATATTCTGGGGGAGGGGTCACATCGTTCGTCGTGCGATGACCCACTGGTCTGTCGTGCGAGGTTCGATGTGCATAGGGGGGGGATAACATCGTGTACCGTGCGATGACTCAAGCAGGGTCATCGGACGGTACGTGATTAGTGATTCACTCTTCGAAGTTTTCGGGGAGTAAATCGGGGCGGGGAAAACGTCGTGTGGCGTGCGATGGCTCAAGTGGGTCATCGGACGGTACGTGATTAGTGATTCACTCCTCGAAGTTGTCGGGGAGTGAATCAGGGTCTGGGATCCACCTTCATCTTTCACCGCGGCATTCGTCGCCCTCTGGTACGCGTCTGCCTCAGACGTGACTGTGAGTGTGGTGAATGATCGTGGTGGGGGATCAAGGGGGAGGGGAGTAATTTATGTATATATGTATGTGTGTCTATGTTTATGTGTATATGTTTATATATTTTATTGATGAAGTGGGGAGTCAGGGACCACACCCTTTAAAGGAACAATATGGATAAGTCGAGATGCAATATTATACCCCAGGGCGGTACCAGCTGCTCAGCAGCTGGAGAATCCGCCACGGCCCCTTCGGGGTCGTCTGCCCCACCGTATTCTGGGGGGGGCCACATTTCGCTTCCAATTGCCAATGGCAACAAGAGCCGAGGAGGCTCATTAAGGTCACGGTCTTTTGAAGACCTGACCTCTTTTATACCGCACCAAGCGAAGGACACAGTGTCAGACTCGGGCACAGTGTCAATAAAGATGGGAGCCGAGGCTCCAGCAGAACCGCGAGTCATCCTAGAAAGGGTGACTGTGCTGCCGGAAATTTCCGACACACCACAGCCAGTTGCGGCCGCTCGCTCCAAGTTTTGGGGGAAGCGGCCGCGTGACTGTGGGTCGGATGCGGGCTCGGTGGGCTTGTCCTCAAGTGAGGAGAACCTGCCGGCCCCGAAAGTGTCGACACCACGGAGAGGCAGAGGACGCGGTCCACGTTCCGGAACGATCGTCCCTGCAGCGACAAGCGACTCCCGAGGCCGGTTCTTAAAGCCCCGTGAAATACCGGTGAGTGATTCCGACGGGACTATGCAGGTGGAGCAAGGTGATGCGTCCATTGCATTGGTGAGCACCCGGGCAGAGCTCAATGCCGCGAGGCGAGAGGGCCGGAAGGCCATCGCGACTGACGAAGTCGCTGAGTTGGCTCGTCTGGCAAGGGAGAGGCGTTCGCAGACCGCGACAACTCCTGAGGGCTTAACGGCAGAAGCCCTTAGCCGTCAAGTGCTAGACGGCGTGGACGTCGTCCTGAAGGTGGCCACGAAATCAGGCAACCTGAAGGGCACGTTCACGCGAGCCCTAAAAGAGGCGGCGACTGCCATCAAGGAGGCGATGGACGTCCTCCTCGATCGAACGACCTCGGAGGAGACGGTGAAACTCCTAGAGGAGAATCACCGTCTCCATACGAGAATGGAGGAGCTCCAGCAGGAGGTCAGCGCCCTGAAGGCGGACTTCAGCCGGCAGCAGGGTGTACCGACTACGGAGGGTCGTGCCCTGCCACAGAACGGGTCTTTGGGGGAAGACCAGTTCAGCCGGCTGTTGAATATAATGAACGCCCGCTTTGACAGCCTAGAGCCCAGGCTCAACCCCCCTATTAGGCTTCGACCACCGCTGGCGGCCGATACACGGAGGAAAGAGGTGGAACCCGCACCAGCAGTGGCTGGGCCGACTTGGGCACAGGTCGCTAAAGCGCCACCTACGCCAAAAAAGCCGTCACCGGTGCCCAAAACGGCCACGCAGAAGCCCAAGAAACCCACAGAAGGGGCCAAAAAGGCAGGAACAGGGTCGAAAAATCAGACTGAGGAGACGAGCTCATCCCTCAAAGACAACGGGGAATGGAAGACGGCCGAAAGCCGCAAAAAGCGGCGTAAGAGGGGTAAGCCCAAAAAAGCGCCGGACACCAAGCGACACGTCCCCAGAATCCGCGTCCCTCGCTCCGAGGCTGTAGTTGTTACGCTGCAGCCGGAAGCCAAGGAGAGGGGGATAACGTACCAGAAGGTACTGGCGGAGGCGAGAAGCAAGCTTGTTTTTGCTGATTTTGGCACCCCAGAAGGCTTCCGTTTTAAAACGGCGGCCACGGGAGCCAAAATGTTTGAGTTGGCGGGGACCAACTGTGTCGAGAGGGCGGACACTCTAGCTGCAAAGCTGAGGGACGTCCTCAACCCCGAGGAGGCCCGGGTGTCCAGGCCCATTAAGACGGCTGAGGTTCGCGTCGATGAGCTGGACGTCTCCTTGACCCCAGAAGAGGTGGTGGCGGCCATAGCCCGGAGCGGCGGATGCGCGCCGGAAAATGTGCGGGCGGGCGAGATCCGCGTAAACGCTGGCGGGCTTGGCACCATCTGGGTGCGGTGTCCGGTGGCTGCGGCCAAGCAGGTCGCCGACGCGGGCCGTCTACTGGTGGGCTGGGTGTCAGTGAGGGTAAAACTCCTGGCACCCCGGGCTATGCAGTGTTTCCGGTGCCTGGAGAAAGGGCACGTCCGAGCACAGTGCACCTGCGAAACAGACCGCAGCGATCTCTGTTATCGCTGCGGTCAGCCTGGCCATAAGGCGGCCCAGTGCTCCGCGGAGCCAAACTGCAGTCTGTGTACAGCTGCAGGAAAGTCCGCGGGGCACAGATTAGGCGGCAACGCTTGCGGCGCGCCCAGAAAGCGCAGCAAGCGTTGGACCAAGGCTGCGGGGGCCGCACCCCCTAGCACCTCTGAGGCCGACTCCCGGCCAGTTGTGGGACGAACCGAAGAAATGGAGTGTTAGTGATGGCACTTCATTTCCTTCAGGCGAATATCAACCACTGCACCAGAGCTCAGGATCTCTTGGTCCTGACCATGGCGCAGTGGTCGATAAATGTGGCGGTGGTCGCTGAGCCGTATTTTATCCCCCCCCGGGAAAACTGGGCAGGGGATCTGGACGGCCTGGTGGCCATCATCGGCGCGACTCTTGTCGACGTATCCCGGGGTCACGGTTGGGTTGCCGCCCTTGTGAACGGGATCGTCACGATCGGGGCATACTTTTCGCCCAACAGGAGTCTCGCCGAATTCGAGAGTTTCCTTGTCGAGTTGGGGGCCGTCGTCGGCCGGTCTCACCCTCGGCCCATTCTGCTTCTCGGTGATCTGAACGCCAAATCTGGGGCGTGGGGATCCCCGGTTACAGACCCGAGAGGTGATGCGCTAGAGGAGTGGGCCATTACGACGGGCCTGGCCGTCTTAAATCGGGGCTCGGCCTTCACGTGTGTGCGACAGCGGGGCGGGTCCATAGTGGACGTGTCGTTCGCTAGCCCCGCTGTTGTGCACCGTGTTCGTGATTGGCACGTGGAAGCGGAGGTGGAGACGCTATCGGACCACCGATACATACGCTTCGACGTCTCCGCCCAAACCGCTGGAGGTCGTAGTCAATCGGCCCCCCGGAGAGACGGCCCGCGTTGGGCTCTGAAACGCCTCGACAAGGAGGCTCTTGAGGAAGCCACCATCGTCCTGGCCTGGGTTCGGGAGTCGGCTACCGTCGGTCCCGTCGACGTCGAACAGGAGGCGCAGTGGTTTGGTGACGCGATGACGCAAATTTGCGACGCGTCCATGCCACGCGTCTCCCCTCTGTCCGCAAGGCGCCGCGTGTACTGGTGGTGCATCGAGGTCGAGCAGCTGCGCGTCGCATGCGCAGACGCCAGACGTCCGTACACGCGATGTCGGAGGAGACGTCGCCGGGATCCCGACGAAGAAGCCGCGCTGTATGAGGTGTACCGCGCGGCGAAGGAGGCTCTGTGGCTGGCCATCGGCGAGTCGAAGACGCGCTCCAGGGAGGAGCTGCTCGCGACCCTAGACGGGGATCCGTGGGGGCGCCCATACCGTACGGTCCGAGGGAAACTTCGGCCATGGGCCCCCCCGCTGACGGAAGGTCTCGAGCCGCAGTTCCTGGAGCGAGTGGTCTCGGCTCTCTTTCCTGAGAGAGCCGAGCATGAGCCACCGCCGATGGCTCCGCTCACAGCTGCGGAGCCGGAAGCGGAGGAGAACGAAACCGTCCCAGAGGTGACACAGGCGGAGATGAGCGCGGCCGTGATGCGGCTCCGGGCAAAAAACACTGCTCCGGGGCCCGACGGAGTGCCTGGCCGCGCTCTAGTCCTCGCCCTGAAAGAACTGGAGCCCCCACTGCAGGGACTCTTCTCGGCATGCCTTGAGCAGGGCCATTTCCCTAACAGGTGGAAAGCCGGTCGACTGGTCCTGCTCAAGAAGGCGGGGCGCCCGGCGGATTCATCGTCCGCTTATCGGCCCATAGTGCTGCTGGACGAGGCGGGCAAGTTGTTCGAGCGAGTAATCGCAGACCGCCTCGTCAGCCACTTGTGCACAGTGGGGCCGAACCTGGACGACAGCCAGTTTGGCTTCCGATGTGGGCGCTCTACCATCGACGCCATCAGGAGAGTAAGAGTCCTGGCGGAGGAAGCGGTTTCCCAGGGTGGGGTGGTGCTGGCGGTGTCCCTGGACATCTCCAACGCGTTCAACACCCTGCCCTGGAGTTGCATTAGGGAGGCCCTGCGATACCATAGGGTGCCTTCCTACCTCCGCAACATCGTGGGGGCGTATCTTTCGGGGAGGTGTGTCACCTACATGGGACGCGACGGCATAGGCCGTCGCGAGATGTCGTGCGGTGTTCCACAGGGCTCGGTTCTGGGCCCACCCCTGTGGAACATCGGATACGACTGGGTTTTGCGGTGCGAGCTCCCGCCGGGAGTGAACCTGACGTGTTATGCGGACGACACGCTGGTCACGGCCCGGGGGAGCTCGTACAGGGAAGCAGCGTTGCTGGCTACGGCTGCGGTCTCACAGGTGGTGAGCCGCATACGGCGCCTGGGCCTGGAGGTGGCCCTCAACAAGTCGGAGGCCATCGCTTTTCATGGCCCCCGACGGGCACCGCCGTTGGGATTACACATTGTGGTCGGGGGGGTCCGGATCGCTGTCGAGTCAACCATGAAATATCTCGGATTGGTGCTCGACAGCCGTTGGGACTTCGGCCCCCACTTTCAGCGGCTGGTGCCCAAGTTGATGGGCGCGGCGGGCGCGCTATCAACGCTGCTTCCCAATCTGGGGGGCCCGAGCTCCGCCTGCAGGCGGTTGTACGTGGGGATCGTGCGATCGATGGCCCTATATGGGGCCCCGATATGGGCGACCGACCTGACGGCCCGCACTATCGCAGTCCTGCGCAGACCGCAGAGAGCGATGGCCGTCAGGGTCGTACGGGGATATCGCACGATCTCCTACGAGGCGGCTTGCGTACTGGCCGGATCCCCGCCATGGGACCTGGAGGCGAAGACCCTCGCGACACTGTACCAGTGGCGCGAGGAGGCCGAACATCGGGGCGAGAGGCTGGTGCAGCGACAGATTACACTGTACCGGTCTCAGCTTCGACAGGTCATGGTGGCGGAATGGCGGGGGAGGCTAGACCTCCCCACCGCCGGCCTCAACACTATCGAGGCAATCCGGCCAGTACTCGACGACTGGCTCGGAAGGAAGCACGGCTCTCTGACGTTCCGGGCGACACAGGTACTCTCGGGGCACGGCTGCTTCGGGAAGTACCTGTCTCGCTTAAGCAGGGAGCCGGACGCCCGGTGCCATCACTGCGTCCATTGTTCGGAGGATACGGCGCGGCATACGCTGGCCGAGTGTGCCGCTTTCGATGAGCCGCGCCGTGCTCTCGTTGCAGAGGTAGGAGGAGACCTGTCGCTGCCGGCCGTCGTTCGCTCGATGGTCGGCAGCGCAGAGTCCTGGGACGCAGTGATGTCCTTCTGCGAGACCGTCATGTCGCAGAAGGAAGCTGCGGAAAGGGAAAGGGAGATGACCAGCTCCCGCCCATCCCGCAGCAGGCGCACCGGGCGTCGGCAGAGGGCTGACAACGCCCTCTTCCGGCCCCCCTAAATTGGTCCAGGGGCGGCGGATTCGGGGACATCCGTCGCCCCCCATCACACTGGACCCGAGACGGCGGCGCGTTGTGTTCCACGCGCGCCTCTCATAGACGTAGCGGGGGGAGTTTTACACCTCACTCCCCCCGGGACGAGGCCCGTAGGTCAAGCGGGCCAGCACTAGTCCGGGGCAGCGGAAGTCGCATCAGATCCCGTTGCCCCCCTGACGCAAGTGTGCGAGGGAACACCGGTGTGGTTTTAGTCAGTACGAGTCTGACAGACCCCTTCGCTCTCCCCAGGGCGGAGGACATCCATTGAGGATTTCCACATCGTAAAAAAAAAAAAAAAAAAAAAGGTTAGGTTAGGTTAGGTTAGGTTAGGTTAGGGCCTTCACAAGGGCCTGCTTAGCGGGCATAGAGGACCGGCTCTTGCCGGAGAAACGCCTCCGACCGCCGCTTGCGGCGGATAAGAGGCAGCCGAGCGAGCCGGGGCCGTCCACCTCCCAGGTGGAAGACACCACACTCCCTGCCACCACCCCGTCCAACGAGTGGACGCAAGTGGTCCGTAAGGGAAAGGGCAGGGGCAAAAAGTCGGCGAAGGCCGTACCTGCCGTCCCCGCCACCACCGCTCCCAGTCGGTCGCAGACGACCGACAAGGGAAAGGGGAAGGGGAGAGGTAGGGGAAAGCTGGTGCCCCCAAAAACCGCAGCCGTCGTGGTGACACTCACCGCGGAGGCTGCGGAGCGAGGGGAGACATACGCGTCCGTATTAGTACGGGCGCGTGCCAATGCCGATCCCACCCAGCTGGGGATCGGCAGCGTGTCTTGCCGGCGGACACAAGCCGGGGCTCGAATTTTTGAGTTCCCGGGGGCCGAGGGGAGTGCCCACGCGGACCTCTTCGCAGCAAAGCTGCAGGAGGTCATCGCAGACTCTGCCAAGGTGGCCCGACCAGTCAAGACGGCGGCCTTTGAGGTGACGGAGCTCGACGACTCCGTCACTAAAGAGGAGGTAGTGGCGGCGGTCGCAGCGATAGGGGGTTGTGGCGCCGCGGCGGTACAAGGCCGGGACATAAGGCCCGGCCGTGGCGGCATGGGCACCATTCGCCTCGAGTGCCCAATCGCCGCTGCCAAAGCCGTCCTTGCCAAGGGACGGCTCGCAGTTGGGTACAGCTCGGGTGCGGTTCGGGCACTCGAGGACCAGCCTCTGCGGTGTTTCCGGTGCTTCGGCATCGGACACACCCGGCCCATGTGTCCGTCCTCGGTAGACAGGACGGACACGTGCTACCGCTGCGGCAAGAACGGCCACAAAGCCGTATCTTGTGAGGCCGCCACGCCACACTGCGCGGTGTGTGCCGCCAGTGGCCGCCTGGCAGGCCATGTCATGAAGGGGAGGAAGTGCAATCCTCCCCCTAAGCGTGGCAAAGCACTGGCACCGACCAGGCTTGCTGCTGCTGCCGCTATTCCCGTCGTTCCTGCGGCGGCTGCGGAGGGGGGTGCGATGTCCGACTGATGGATAGGGTCGAACATCGCATTCTCCAGGCGAACGCCAACCACTGCAGGGCAGCCCAGGATCTGCTAATGCAGACCATGGCTGAGTGGTTGGTGGACTTGGCGGTGGTCGCCGAACCCTACTCGGTCCCTGGCCGTTGGCTGGGCGACCGGGACGGCTTGGTGGCGTTGGTGGCGCGGTCTTCCACAGACTCCCCTCCCCTCTCGCTCTTAGAGAGGGGACCGGGATACGTGGCCGCCGCCTGGGGAGACATGGCCCTGGTGGGGGTCTATTTCTCCCCAAACCGCCCTCTCTCGGACTTTGAGGATTTCCTCGAGATCCTCACCGCAGTCAAAGGGAGGGCGGCGCCACGCCAAGTTCTGGTGTTGGGCGACCTGAACGCCAAGTCGACGGCCTGGGGCAACCCGGCCGCAGGTTGCAACGTCCGGGGACGCGCCGTCGAGTTTTGGGCGGCCTCAAGCGGTGTGTCCCTCCTCAACAGGGGGGCGGTCCACACGTGTGTGCGGCAACAGGGTGGGTCGGTGGTGGACGTGTCGTTTGCCACCCCCGCGCTGGCCGCCCGCGTCGTCAACTGGCGGGTAGAGATGGTGGAGACGTTGTCGGACCACCGATATGTGCGGTTCGACATCTCCACCCAGCAGGGCGGGAGGGGGATGGCCCGCGCTGGGCAATCTCCCTTCCCGCGGTGGGCACTCACCCGCCTGGACCGGGAGGCAGCCAAGGAGGCGGCCTTCCTCCAGGACTGGCTGTCGCCCCCTGTCGAGGTCCTGGACGTAGACGCCGCTGCGGTCCAGCTCAGAGGGTCCCTGACCGTGGTGTGCAACTCCAGCATGCCTCGGTCTCGCCGTCCGCCTCCCCGTCGCGCCGTCTATTGGTGGACGGAGGAGCTGGAGGGACTCCGGGCCACCTGCGTGGCGGCCAGAAGGGCCTACACGCGTAGCCGACGGCGCAGCGCCCGAAACCGGGACCGGGCAGAAGAGGACCGCCTATACGCTTCTTACCGAGGGGCGACGGCGGTCCTTAAGTCTGCAATGGGGGCTGCTCAAGACTCGGCGAGGGCCGAGATGCTGGAGGGTCTCGACAGGGACCCCTATGGGAGACCATATAAGGCGGCGCGGAACCAGCTACGCCCTTATGGACCCCCACTGTCGGAGACCCTCGATCCAGCGTTGCTGGATGGGGTGGTCCGGTCCCTGTTTCCGCGCAGGACCGACTTCACCCCACCAACGATGGATCCCCCGCAAGGGGCGGCTTCGCCGGAGGAGGAGGATGTCCCCGCGGTGACTGTGGCGGAGTTATACGCGGGGCTTCTCAGCCTCCGCGCAAAAAAGACGGCCCCCGGGCCAGACGGCGTCCCCGCACGGGTGCTGGCGATCGCCGCCTCCGGCATGGAGGACAGGTTTCGGGACCTCTTCAGCGCGTGCTTTACGGCTGGGAGGTTCCCGAAACTGTGGAAGGAGGGGCAGCTATGCCTCCTCCGAAAGGAGGGCCGCCCGGTGGACTCCCCCTCGGCATACCGGCCCATCGTCCTGCTCGATGAGGTCGGTAAATTGTTCGAGGGGATTGTCGCCTCCCGGCTTGAAAGCCATTTGCGGGGGGTAGGGCCGGATCTGTCGGACGCCCAATTCGGCTTCCGTCGAGGGCGTTCGACGATCGACGCGCTGGCCCTACTCAAGGGTCAGGTGAAGGAGGCGGTGGAGGCGGGGGACGGAGTGCTGGCGGTGTCATTCGACATTGCCAACGCCTTCAACTCCGTCCCCCACTCGACGATATTGGAGGCGCTCCGATATCACGGAGTGCCCCAATACTTGCGGGACCTCTTGGCGAGCTACCTGGAGGACCGAGAAGTCCTCCTGGTGGACAAGACGGCCACAGTGAGGCGGTACGGCGCAGAGTCCGGTGTTCCGCAGGGGTCGGTGCTTGGCCCTCCCTTGTGGAACATCGGGTTCAACTGGCTCCTGCGCGGAGCCCTCCTCCAGGGCACGAGTGTCATCTGCTACGCGGATGACACTCTCCTCACTGCCCGGGGGAGGAACTTTGCGGACGCGGCCTGTCTGGCCTCGGCTGGCGGATCCTTGGTTGCAGAGAGGATCCGCCGCCTGGGATTGAAGGTGGCGCTGCACAAGACCGAGGCCGTGTTCTTTCGCGGGCCTCGGCAGCGCTGCCCTCCCGACGCCCACATAATTGTGGAGGGCGTCAGGATAGGGGTCCAGCCCCAGATGAAGTATCTGGGGCTGGTGCTAGACGACAGGTGGCGCTTCGGCCCGCATTTCAGCGGGCTGTCGACGCGCCTGCTAAAGGCCGCGGACGCCCTCTCGTGGCTCCTCCCGAACCTGGGGGGGCCCAAGGCGAAATGCCGGCGCCTCTATGCCGGCATCTTGCGGAGCATGGCCCTTTACGGGGCCCCCATCTGGGCGGACTCCCTCCACAGGAGGGAGAATGCGACGGCCATCCGCAGGCCCCAAAGGGCCATTGCACAGCGGGTGGCGAGGGCCTACCGCTCGGTAGGCTTCTCCGCGGCATGCGCTCTGGCCGGCACCCCTCCTTGGGAGTTGGAGGCTTGGGTGCTCGCCAGAGTGTACGAATGGACGGCGCGCCGGAAGGCTCTCGGAGAGCGCCCCGTCGCCGAAGAGCGGGAGGCCGTGCGGCGGGAGGCGAGGGACGCTATCGTCCTTCACTGGACAGAGGACCTCGCCTCCGCCGCCTTTGGCCGCCGGACGTTGGACGCGCTCGGTCCGGTTCTGCGGAGCTGGCTCGAGCGGTCCCACGGTTTCCTCTCGTTCCGTCTGGTGCAGGTGTTGTCCGGCCATGGTTGTTTCGGATCGCACCTGCACCGGATCGGGAGGGAGGAGACCCCGGCGTGCCACGACTGCGGCGCGCCGGAGGACACGGCGCAGCACACCCTTGAGGTGTGCCCTGCTTGGTCCGAGCTGCGCCGCGGTCTGACCGCGGTAATCGGACCGGACCTCTCGCTTCCCGGCGTCGTCAACGCCATGCTGGGGAGCGAGGAGGCCTGGGCAGCGGTCGCCTCCTTTTGCGAGGACGTAATCTCGCAAAAGGAGGAGGCGGAGCGCGTGCGGGAGGACGACCCTCTCGCTGCGCCGCTCCGCAGACGAAGAAGGGGTCGGAGACGGCAACGCCCTCTCCCTCCTCATGGTGGCGACGGGCGGGCGACAGGCACGGGGGTGCCTTCGCCCGCATTGCACCCGTCACCACCTCCGTCAGTCATTCCCGGGTCCCTGTGAGGGGCCCGCCATGAAGGGCGATCGTCGGCGGAGGACTGGACGTAAAGGCTATGCCAGTTTCCCAGTCCCCCGCCACTTGGACGAAGCGGGAATGTCGCTGGGTCGTTTTAGTGGGTATACCGGGTCAGACCGGGGAGTCCCACATACCCCTCTCATCCCCCGATGAGTGGGTATGCGTAATGCATTTTTTCCCAGCGTCAAAAAAAAAAAAAAAAAAAAAAAAAAAAAAAAAAAAAAAAAAAAAGGTTAGGTTAGGTTGGGGGACCACCCCACAGAGCTTGCGTCCACGTCGCGTCCCCTGGAAACGGCCCAGTTCTGACCACCGTAACGGAGTGGCAGACTGGGTACGGCCAAAGTGCTCTGTGCTCTCGTAGCGATTTTATTCTTGACTTGCGAACTGCGAACTGTTGGCGACTATGTCGAAACTCACGCGTAGCGCCTCCGGGCGACTTTTAAAGACCAAAGGCCCTTCTCAGGGCCAACCCAAAGGCCCTTCTCAGGGCCAACCCAAAGCCAAAGGCCCTTCTCAGGGCCAACCAAAAGGCCCTTCTCAGGGCCACTCCGACGCTCCGGCGTCTGAACCTAGCCGCGCGCCTTCTGCGGCAGGCTTTCTGGCGGATGAGTCGTCCGACAACGACTCGCTATTTGGTGTGTCGGACGCGAGCGGCTCTCGGTCGCGGAAGCGTGTCCACCTAAGTGGTGGATCCGAGGGTTCCGTAGCCTCTGGGTCGAAGGCAAAAAAGCCGACGACCGTGGCCGCGGATACCCACAACGTTGGGCTCGCGGACGCCCAACGCCAGCTGGACCTCTCCCGGCGAGCGCAGCTCCAGCAAGAGCTGGAGGAGAAGGTTGCCGCCAAAGAGAAGCGGGCGCACGCCGCCCGGGCCAAATCCGGGTACGGTGCGTCCCGCGTCCTGTACGCGGACCACTCTCTCGCCGAGCTTGAGAGGATGGCGGAGGAGGACGAGGAGGAGATCGTGGAGGTCACCTCTAAGTCCTCAAACCTAAAGGGGACCTTCCAAAAGGCCCTCAAGAGCCGGGCCGCGAGCTTGCGCGGTGTCGTGACGGAGCTGGTCCGTCGCAAAACCACCGACGAGACGCGGCAACTGCAGGCGAAGGTGGATCGCCTGCAGTCGGAGGTCAGCCAGCTTCATCGAAAGCTGGCTGAAGCCACGGCCCAGCCGCAACAGGCCCGGACGAGCCCTGCGGCAGAAGGCCCATCCTCCAACCTTGAGGATATCATCCGCAAGGTTGTGATGGAGGAGAGGGCCTTCACAAGGGCCTGCTTAGCGGGCATAGAGGACCGGCTCCTGCCGGAGAAAAGCCTCCGACCACCGCTTGCAGCGGACAAGAGGCAGCCGAGCGAGCCGGGGCCGTCCTCCTCCCAAGCGGAAGACACCCTTCTCCCTGCCACCACCCCGTCCAACGAGTGGACGGATGTGGTCCGCAAGGGAAAGGGCAGGGGCAAAAAGTCGGCGAAGGCCGTACCTGCCGTCCCCGCCACCACCGCTCCCAGTCGGTCGCAGACGACCGACAAGGGAAAGGGAAAGGGGAAGGGGAGAGGGAAGGGAAAGCTAGTCCCCCCGAAAACTGCTGCCGTCGTGGTGACGCTCACCGCGGAGGCGGCGGAGCGAGGGGAGACGTACGCGTCCGTATTAGTGCGGGCGCGTGCCAATGCCGACCCCACCCAGTTGGGTATCGGCAGCGTCTCTTGCCGGCGGACACAAGCCGGGGCTCGAATTTTCGAGTTCCCGGGGGCCGAGGGGAGTGCCCATGCGGACCTCTTCGCAGCAAAGCTGCAGGAGGTCATCGCAGACTCGGCCAAGGTGGCCCGACCGGTCAAGACGGCGGCCTTTGAGGTGACGGAGCTCGACGACTCCGTCACTAAAGAGGAGGTAGTGGCGGCGGTCGCAGCAATAGGAGGCTGTGGCGCCGCGGCGGTACAAGGCCGGGACATAAGGCCCGGCCGTGGCGGCATGGGCACCATTCGCCTCGAGTGCCCAATCGCTGCTGCCAAAGCCGTCCTTGCCAAGGGACGGCTCAATGTAGGCTTCAGCTCGGGTGCAGTCCGGGCACTTGAAGACCAGCCACTGCGGTGTTTCCGGTGCTTCGGCATCGGTCACACCCGGCCCATGTGTCCGTCCACGGTGGATAGGACGGACACATGCTACCGCTGCGGCAAGAACGGCCACAAAGCCGTCTCTTGCGAGGCCGCCACGCCGCACTGCGCGGTGTGTGCCGCCAGTGGCCGCCTGGCAGGCCACGTCATGAAGGGGAGGAACTGCAATCCTCCCCCTAAGCGTGGCAAAGCACTGGCACCGACCAGGCTTGCTGCTGCTGCCGCTATCCCCGTCGTTCCTGCGGCGGTTGCGGAGGGGGGTGCGATGTCCGACTGATGGATAGGGTCGAACATCGCATCCTCCAGGCGAACGCCAACCACTGCAGGGCAGCCCAGGATCTGCTGATGCAGACCATGGCTGAGTGGTTGGTGGACTTGGCGGTGGTCGCCGAACCTTACTCGGTCCCTGGCCGTTGGCTAGGCGACCGGGACGGCTTGGTGGCGTTGGTGGCGCGGTCTTCCACGGACTCTCCTCCCCTCTCGCTCTTAGAGAGGGGACCGGGATACGTGGCCGCCGCCTGGGGAGACATGGCCCTGGTAGGGGTCTATTTCTCCCCAAACCGCCCTCTCTCGGACTTTGAGGATTTCCTCGAGGTCCTCACCGCAGTCAAAGGGAGGGCGGCGCCACGCCAAGTTCTGGTGTTGGGCGACCTGAACGCCAAGTCGACGGCCTGGGGCAACCCGGCCGCAGGTTGCAACGTCCGGGGACGCGCCGTCGAGTTTTGGGCGGCCTCAAGCGGTGTGTCCCTCCTCAACAGGGGGGCGGTCCACACGTGTGTGCGGCAACAGGGTGGGTCGGTGGTGGACGTGTCGTTTGCCACCCCCGCGCTGGCCGCCCGCGTCGTCAACTGGCGGGTAGAGATGGTGGAGACGTTGTCGGACCACCGATATGTGCGGTTCGACATCTCCACCCAGCAGGGCGGGAGGGGGATGGCCCGCGCTGGGCAATCACCCTTCCCGCGGTGGGCACTTACCCGCCTGGACCGGGAGGCAGCCAAGGAGGCGGCCTTCCTCCAGGACTGGCTGTCGCCCCCTGTCGAGGTGCTGGACGTAGACGCCGCTGCGGTCCAGCTCAGAGGGTCCCTGACCGAGGTGTGCAACTCCAGCATGCCTCGGTCTCGCCGCCCGCCTCCCCGTCGTGCCGTCTATTGGTGGACGGAGGAGCTGGAGGGACTCCGGGCCACCTGCGTGGCGGCCAGAAGGGCCTACACGCGGAGCCGACGGCGCAGCGCCCGAAACCGGGACCGGGCAGAAGAGGACCGCCTATACGCCTCTTATCGAGAGGCGACGGTGGTCCTTAAGTCTGCAATGGGGGCTGCTCAAGACTCGGCGAGGGCCGAGATGCTGTAGGGTCTCGACAGGGATCCCTATGGGAGACCATATAAGGCGGCGCGGAACCAGCTACGCCCTTATGGTCCCCCACTGTCGGAGACCCTCGATCCAGCGTTGCTGGATGGGGTGGTTCGGTCCCTGTTTCCGCGCAGGACCGACTTCACCCCACCAACGATGGATCCCCCGCAGAGTGCGGCTTTGCCGGAGGAGGAGGACATCCCCCCGGTGACGGTGGCGGAGTTATACGGGGGGGTTCTCAGCCTCCGCGCAAAAAAGACGGCCCCCGGACCAGACGGCGTGCCCGCACGGTTGCTGGCGATCGCCGCCTCCGGCATGGAGGACAGGTTTCGGGACCTCTTCAGCGCGTGCTTTACGGCTGGGAGGTTCCCGAAACTGTGGAAGGAGGGGCAGTTATGCCTCCTCCGAAAGGAGGGCCGCCCGGTGGACTCCCCCTCGGCATACCGGCCCATCGTCCTGCTCGATGAGGTCGGTAAATTGTTCGAGGGGATTGTCGCCTCCCGGCTTGATAGCCATTTGCGGGGGGTAGGGCCGGATCTGTCGGACGCCCAATTCGGCTTCCGTCGAGGGCGTTCGACGATCGACGCGCTGGCCCTGCTCAAGGGCCAGGTGAAGGAGGCGGTGGAGGCGGGGGACGGAGTGCTGGCGGTGTCATTCGACATTGCCAACGCCTTCAACTCCGTCCCCCACTCGACGATATTGGAGGCGCTCCGATATCACGGAGTGCCCCAATACCTGCGGGACCTCCTGGCCAGCTACTTGGAGGACAGAGAGGTCCTCCTAGTTGACAAGACGGCCACCATTAGGCGGTACGGCGCAGAGTCCGGTGTTCCGCAGGGGTCGGTGCTTGGCCCCCCCTTGTGGAACATCGGGTTCAACTGGCTCCTGCGCGGAGCCCTCCTCCAGGGCACGAGTGTCATCTGCTATGCGGATGACACTCTCCTCACTGCCCGGGGGAGGAATTTCGCGGACGCGGCCTGTCTGGCCTCGGCTGGCGGATCCTTGGTTGCAGAGAGGATCCGCCGCCTGGGATTGAAGGTGGCGCTGCACAAGACCGAGGCCGTGTTCTTTCGCGGGCCTCGGCAGCGCTGCCCTCCCGACGCCCACATAATTGTGGAGGGCGTCAGGATAGGGGTCCAGCCCCAGATGAAGTATCTGGGGCTGGTGCTAGACGACAGGTGGCGCTTCGGCCCGCATTTCAGCGGGCTGTCGACGCGCCTGCTCAAGGCCGCTGACGCCCTCTCGTGGCTCCTGCCGAACCTGGGGGGGCCCAAGGCGAAATGCCGGCGCCTGTATGCCGGCATCTTGCGGAGCATGGCCCTATATGGGGCCCCAATCTGGGCGGACTCCCTCCACAGGAGGGAGAATGCGACGGCCATCCGCAGGCCCCAAAGGGCCATTGCACAGCGGGTGGCGAGGGCCTACCGCTCGGTGGGCTTTTCGGCGGCATGCGCCCTGGCTGGCACCCCGCCTTGGGAGTTGGAGGCATGGGTGCTGGCCAGAGTGTACGAGTGGACGGCGCGCCGGAAGGCTCTCGGGGAGCGCCCCGTCGCCGAAGAGCGAGAGGCCGTGCGGCGGGAGGCGAGGGACGCTATCGTCCTTCACTGGTCAGAGGACCTCGCCACCGCCACCTTTGGCCGCCGGACGTTGGACGCGCTCGGTCCGGTTCTGCGGAGCTGGCTCGAGCGGTCCCACGGTTTCCTCTCGTTCCGTCTGGTGCAGGTGTTGTCCGGCCATGGTTGTTTCGGATCGCACCTGCACCGGATCGGGAGGGAGGAGACCCCGGCGTGCCACGACTGCGGCGCGCCGGAGGACACGGCGCAGCACACCCTAGAGGTGTGCCCAGCTTGGTCCGAGTTGCGCCGCGGTCTGACCGCGGTAATCGGACCGGACCTCTCGCTTCCCGGCGTCGTCAACGCCATGCTGGGGAGCGAGGAGGCCTGGGCAGCGGTCGCCTCCTTTTGCGAGGACGTAATCTCGCAAAAGGAGGAGGCGGAGCGCGTGCGGGAGGACGACCCTCTCGCTGCGCCGCTCCGCAGACGAAGAAGGGGTCGGAGACGGCAACGCCCTCTCCCTCCTCATGGTGGCGACGGGCGGGCGACAGGCACGGGGGTGCCTTCGCCCGCATTGCACCCGTCACCACCTCCGTCAGTCATTCCCGGGTCCCTGTGAGGGGCCCGCCATGAAGGGCGATCGTCGGCGGAGGACTGGACGTAAAGGCTATGCCGGTTTCCCAGTCCCCCGCCACTTGGACGAAGCGGGAATGTCGCTGGGTCGTTTTAGTGGGTATACCGGGTCAGACCGGGGAGTCCCACATACCCCTCTCATCCCCCGATGAGTGGGTATGCGTAATGCATTTTTTCCCAGCGTCAAAAAAAAAAAAAAAAAAAAAAAAAAAAAGGTTAGGTTAGGTTGGGGGACCACCCCACAGAGCTTGCGTCCACGTCGCGTCCCCTGGAAACGGCCCAGTTCTGACCACCGTAACGGAGTGGCAGACTGGGTACGGCCAAAGTGCTCTGTGCTCTCGTAGCTTCTCTCTTTGCTTTGCGAACTACGATTGTTGTTGGATATGTCAAAACTCACGCGTAGCGCCTCCGGGCGAATTTTAAAAACCAAAGGCCCTTCTCAGGGCCAACCCAAAGGCCCTTCTCAGGGCCAACCCAAAGGCCCTTCTCAGGGCCAACCCAAAGCCAAAGGCCCTTCTCAGGGCCAACCAAAAGGCCCTTCTCAGGGCCACTCCGACGCTCCGGCGTCTGAAGCTAGCCGCGCGCCTTCTGCGGCCGGCTTTCTTGCGGACGAGTCGTCCGATAACGACTCACTATTCGGTGTGTCGGACGCGAGCGGCTCTCGGTCGCGGAAGCGTGTCCATCTGAGCGGTGGATCCGAGGGTTCCCAAGCCTCTGGGTCGAAGGCAAAAAAGCCGACGACCGTGGCCGCGGATACCCATAACGTTGGGCTGGCGGACGCCCAACGCCAGCTGGACCTTTCCCGGCGAGCGCAGCTCCAGCAAGAGCTAGAGGAGAAGGTTGCCGCCAAGGAGAAGCGGGCGCACGTCGCCCGGGCCAAGTCCGGGTACGGTGCGTCCCGCGTCCTGTACGCGGACCACTCTCTCGCCGAGCTGGAGAGAATGGCGGAGGAGGACGAGGAGGAGATTGTGGAGGTCGCCTCTAAGTCCTCCAACCTAAAGGGGACCTTTCAAAAGGCCCTCAAGAGCCGGGCCGCGAGCTTGCGCGGTGTCGTGACGGAGCTGGTCCGTCGCAAAACCACCGACGAGACGCGGCAACTGCAGGCGAAGGTGGATCGCCTGCAGTCGGAGGTCAGCCAGCTTCATAGAAAGCTGGCTGAAGCCACGGCCCAGCCGCAACAGGCCCGGACGAGCCCTGCGGCAGAAGGCCCATCCTCCAACCTTGAGGATATCATCCGCAAGGTTGTGATGGAGGAGAGGGCCTTCACTAGGGCCTGCTTGGCGGGCATCGAGGACCGGCTCTTGCCGGAAAAACGCCTCCGACCACCGCTTGCGGCGGAGAAGAGGCAGCCGAGTGAGCCTGGGCCGTCCTCCTCCCAGGTGGAAGACACCCAACTCCCTGCCACCACCCCGTCCAACGAGTGGACGCAAGTGGTCCGCAAGGGAAAGGGCAGGGGAAAGAAGTCGGCGAAGGCCGTACCTGCCGTCCCCGCCACCACCGCTCCCAGTCGGTCGCAGATGACCGACAAGGGAAAGGAAAAGGGGAAGGGGAGAGGGAGGAAAAAGCTGGTGCCCCCAAAAACCGCGGCCGTCGTGGTGACACTCACCGCGGAGGCTGCGGAGCGAGGGGAGACATACGCGTCCGTATTAGTACGGGCGCGTGCCAATGCCGATCCCACCCAGCTGGGGATCGGCAGCATGTCTTGCCGGCGGACACAAGCCGGGGCTCGAATTTTCGAGTTCCCGGGGGCCGAGGGGAGTGCCCACGCGGACCTCTTCGCAGCAAAGCTGCAGGAGGTCATCGCAGACTCTGCCAAGGTGGCCCGACCAGTCAAGACGGCGGCCTTTGAGGTGACGGAGCTCGACGACTCCGTCACTAAAGAGGAGGTAGTGGCGGCGGTCGCAGCCATAGGGGGTTGTGGCGCCGCGGCGGTACAAGGCCGGGACATAAGGCCCGGCCGTGGCGGCATGGGCACCATTCGCCTCGAGTGCCCAATCGCCGCTGCCAAAGCCGTCCTTGCCAAGGGACGGCTCGCAGTTGGGTATAGCTCGGGTGCGGTTCGGGCACTCGAGGACCAGCCTCTGCGGTGTTTCCGGTGCTTCGGCATCGGACACACCCGGCCCATGTGTCCGTCCTCGGTAGACAGGACGGACACGTGCTACCGCTGCGGCAAGAACGGCCACAAAGCCGTATCTTGTGAGGCCGCCACGCCACACTGCGCGGTGTGTGCCGCCAGTGGCCGCCTGGCAGGCCATGTCATGAAGGGGAGGAACTGCAATCCTCCCCCTAAGCGTGGCAAAGCGCTGGCACCGACCAGGCCTACTGCTGCTGCCGCTGACTCCGTCATTCCTGCGACGGCTGCGGAGGGGGGTGCGATGTCCGATTGATGGATAGGGTCGAACATCGCATCCTCCAGGCGAACGCCAACCACTGCAGGGCAGCCCAGGATCTGCTGATGCAGACCATGGCTGAGTGGTTGGTGGACTTGGCGGTGGTCGCCGAACCTTACTCGGTCCCTGGCCGTTGGCTGGGCGACCGGGACGGCTTGGTGGCGTTGGTGGCGCGGTCTTCCACAGACTCCCCTCCCCTCTCGCTCTTAGAGAGGGGACCGGGATACGTGGCCGCCGCCTGGGGAGACATGGCCCTGGTAGGGGTCTATTTCTCCCCAAACCGCCCTCTCTCGGACTTTGAGGATTTCCTCGAGATCCTCACCGCAGTCAAAGGGAGGGCGGCGCCACGCCAAGTTCTGGTGTTGGGCGACCTGAACGCCAAGTCGACGGCCTGGGGCAACCCGGCCGCAGGCTGCAACGTCCGGGGACGCGCCGTCGAGTTTTGGGCGGCCTCAAGCGGTGTGTCCCTCCTCAACAGGGGGGCGGTCCACACGTGTGTGCGGCAACAGGGTGGGTCGGTGGTGGACGTGTCGTTTGCCACCCCCGCGCTGGCCGCCCGCGTCGTCAACTGGCGGGTAGAGATGGTGGAGACGTTGTCGGACCACCGATATGTGCGGTTCGACATCTCCACCCAGCAGGGCGGGAGGGGGATGACCCGCACTGGGCAATCTCCCTTCCCGCGGTGGGCACTCACCCGCCTGGACCGGGAGGCAGCCAAGGAGGCGGCCTTCCTCCAGGACTGGCTGTCGCCCCCTGTCGAGGGCCTGGACGTAGACGCCGCTGCGGTCCAGCTCAGAGGGTCCCTGACCGAGGTGTGCAACTCCAGCATGCCCCGGTCTCGCCGTCCGCCTCCCCGTCGTGCCGTCTATTGGTGGACGGAGGAGCTGGAGGGACTCCGGGCCACCTGCGTGGCGGCCAGAAGGGCCTACACGCGGAGCCGACGGCGCAGCGCCCGAAACCGGGACCAAGCAGAAGAGGACCGCCTATACGCCTCTTACCGAGGGGCGACGGCGGTCCTTAAGTCTGCAATGGGGGCTGCTCAAGACTCGGCGAGGGCCGAGATGCTGGAGGGTCTCGACAGGGACCCCTATGGGAGACCATATAAGGCGGCGCGGAACAAGCTACGCCCCTATGGTCCCCCACTGTCGGAGACCCTCGATCCAACGTTGCTGGATGGGGTGGTCCGGTCCCTGTTTCCGCGCAGGACCGACTTCACCCCACCAACGATGGATCCCCCGCAAGGGGCGGCTTTGCCGGAGGAGGAGGACGTCCCCGCGGTGACAGTGGCGGAGTTATACGCGGGGATTCTCAGCCTCCGCGCAAAAAAGACGGCCCCCGGACCAGACGGCGTCCCCGCACGGGTGCTGGCGATCGCCGCCTCCGGCATGGAGGACAGGTTTCGGGACCTCTTCAGCGCGTGCTTTACGGCTGGGAGGTTCCCGAAGCTGTGGAAGGAGGGGCAGTTATGCCTCCTCCGAAAGGAGGGCCGCCCCGTGGACTCCCCCTCGGCATACCGGCCCATCGTCCTGCTCGATGAGGTCGGTAAATTGTTCGAGGGGATTGTCGCCTCCCGGCTTGATAGCCATTTGCGGGAGGTAGGGCCGGATCTGTCGGACGCCCAATTCGGCTTCCGTCGAGGGCGTTCGACGATCGACGCGCTGGCCCTGCTCAAGGGCCAGGTGAAGGAGGCGGTGGAAGCGGGGGACGGAGTGCTGGCGGTGTCATTCGACATTGCCAACGCCTTCAACTCCGTCCCCCACTCGACGATATTGGAGGCGCTCCGATATCACGGAGTGCCCCAATACCTGCGGGACCTCCTGGCCAGCTACTTGGAGGACCGAGAGGTCCTCCTCGTGGACAAGACTGCCACCGTGAGGCGATACGGCGCAGAGTCCGGTGTTCCACAGGGGTCGGTGCTTGGCCCCCCCTTGTGGAACATCGGGTTCAACTGGCTCCTGCGCGGAGCCCTCCTCCAGGGCACGAGTGTCATCTGCTATGCGGATGACACTCTCCTCACTGCCCGGGGGAGGAATTTCGCGGACGCGGCCTGTCTGGCCTCGGCTGGCGGATCCTTGGTTGCAGAGAGGATCCGCCGCCTGGGATTGAAGGTGGCGCTGCACAAGACCGAGGCCGTGTTCTTTCGCGGGCCTCGGCAGCGCTGCCCTCCCGACGCCCACATAATTGTGGAGGGCGTCAGGATAGGGGTCCAGCCCCAGATGAAGTATCTGGGGCTGGTGCTAGACGACAGGTGGCGCTTCGGCCCGCATTTCAACGGGCTGTCGACGCGCCTGCTCAAGGCCGCTGACGCCCTCTCGTGGCTCCTGCCGAACCTGGGGGGGCCCAAGGCGAAATGCCGGCGCCTGTATGCCGGCATCTTGCGGAGCATGGCCCTATATGGGGCCCCAATCTGGGCGGACTCCCTCCACAGGAGGGAGAATGCGACGGCCATCCGCAGGCCCCAAAGGGCCATTGCACAGCGGGTGGCGAGGGCCTACCGCTCGGTGGGCTTTTCGGCGGCATGCGCCCTGGCTGGCACCCCGCCTTGGGAGTTGGAGGCATGGGTGCTGGCCAGAGTGTACGAGTGGACGGCGCGCCGGAAGGCTCTCGGGGAGCGCCCCGTCGCCGAAGAGCGAGAGGCCGTGCGGCGGGAGGCGAGGGACGCTATCGTCCTTCACTGGTCAGAGGACCTCGCCACCGCCACCTTTGGCCGCCGGACGTTGGACGCGCTCGGTCCGGTTCTGCGGAGCTGGCTCGAGCGGTCCCACGGTTTCCTCTCGTTCCGTCTGGTGCAGGTGTTGTCCGGCCATGGTTGTTTCGGATCGCACCTGCACCGGATCGGGAGGGAGGAGACCCCGGCGTGCCACGACTGCGGCGCGCCGGAGGACACGGCGCAGCACACCCTAGAGGTGTGCCCGGCTTGGTCCGAGTTGCGCCGCGGTCTGACCGCGGTAATCGGACCGGACCTCTCGCTTCCCGGCGTCGTCAACGCCATGCTGGGGAGCGAGGAGGCCTGGGCAGCGGTCGCCTCCTTTTGCGAGGACGTAATCTCGCAAAAGGAGGAGGCGGAGCGCGTGCGGGAGGACGACCCTCTCGCTGCGCCGCTCCGCAGACGAAGAAGGGGTCGGAGACGGCAACGCCCTCTCCCTCCTCATGGTGGCGACGGGCGGGCGACAGGCACGGGGGTGCCTTCGCCCGCATTGCACCCGTCACCACCTCCGTCAGTCATTCCCGGGTCCCTGTGAGGGGCCCGCCATGAAGGGCGATCGTCGGCGGAGGACTGGACGTAAAGGCTATGCCGGTTTCCCAGTCCCCCGCCACTTGGACGAAGCGGGAATGTCGCTGGGTCGTTTTAGTGGGTATACCGGGTCAGACCGGGGAGTCCCACATACCCCTCTCATCCCCCGATGGGAGGGTATGCGTAACGCATTTTTTCCCAGCGTCAAAAAAAAAAAAAAAAAAAAAAAAAAAAAAAAGGTTAGGTTAGGTTAGGTTAGGTTGGGGGACCACCCCACAGAGCTTGCGTCCACGTCGCGTCCCCTGGAAACGGCCCAGTTCTGACCACCGTAACGGAGTGGCAGACTGGGTACGGCCAAAGTGCTCTGTGCTCTCGTAGCTTCTTACTATTGCCTTGCGAACTACGAAATTGCTGATACTATGTCTAAACTTACGCGTAGCGCCTCCGGGCGAGTTTTAAAAACCAAAGGCCCTTCTCAGGGCCAACCCAAAGGCCCTTCTCAGGGCCAACCCAAAGGCCCTTCTCAGGGCCAACCCAAACCCAAAGGTCCTTCTCAGGGCCAACCAAAAGGCCCTTCTCAGGGCCACTCCGACGCTCCGGCGTCTGAAGCCAGCCGCGCGCCTTCTGCGGCCAGCTTTCTTGCGGACGAGTCGTCCGATAACGACTCGCTATTCGGTGTGTCGGACGCGAGCGGCTCTCGGTCGCGGAAGCGTGTCCATCTGAGTGGTGGATCCGAGGGTTCCGTAGCCTCTGGGTCGAAGGCAAAAAAGCCGACGACCGTGGCCGCGGATACCCATAACGTTGGGCTGGCGGACGCCCAACGCCAGCTGGACCTCTCCCGGCGAGCGCAGCTCCAGCAAGAGCTGGAGGAGAAAGTGGCCGCCAAAGAGAAGCGGGCGCACGCCGCCCGGGCTAAATCCGGGTACGGTGCGTCCCGCGTCCTGTACGCGGACCACTCTCTCGCCGAGCTTGAGAGGATGGCGGAGGAGGACGAGGAGGAGATCGTGGAGGTCGCCTCTAAGTCCTCAAACCTAAAGGGGACCTTCCAAAAGGCCCTCAAGAGCCGGGCCGCGAGCTTGCGCGGTGTCGTGACGGAGCTGGTCCGTCGCAAGACCACCGACGAGACGCGGCAACTGCAGGCGAAGGTGGATCGCCTGCAGTTGGAGGTCAGCCAGCTTCATCAAAAGCTGGCTGACGCCACGGGCCAGCCGCAACAGGCCCGGACGAGCCCTGCGGCAGAAGGCCCATCCTCCAACCTTGAGGATATCATCCGCAAGGTTGTAATGGAGGAGAGGGCCTTCACAAGGGCCTGCTTAGCGGGCATCGAGGACCGGCTCTTGCCGGAGAAACGCCTCCGACCGCCGCTTGCGGCGGATAAGAGGCAGCCGAGCGAGCCGGGGCCGTCCACCTCCCAGGTGGAAGACACCACACTCCCTGCTACCACCCCGTCCAACGAGTGGACGCAAGTGGTCCGTAAGGGAAAGGGCAGGGGCAAAAAGTCGGCGAAGGCCGTACCTGCCGTCCCCGCCACCACCGCTCCCAGTCGGTCGCAGACGACCGACAAGGGAAAGGGGAAGGGGAGAGGGAGGGGAAAGCTGGTGCCCCCAAAAACCGCGGCCGTTGTGGTGACACTCACCGCGGAGGCTGCGGAGCGAGGGGAGACATACGCGTCCGTATTGGTACGGGCGCGTGCCAATGCCGATCCCACCCAGCTGGGGATCGGCAGCGTGTCTTGCCGGCGGACACAAGCCGGGGCTCGAATTTTCGAGTTCCCGGGGGCCGAGGGGAGTGCCCATGCGGACCTCTTCGCAGCAAAGCTGCAGGAGGTCATCGCAGACTCGGCCAAGGTGGCCCGACCGGTCAAGACGGCGGCCTTTGAGGTGACGGAGCTCGACGACTCCGTCACTAAAGAGGAGGTAGTGGCGGCGGTCGCGGCGATAGGGGGTTGTAGCGCCGCGGCGGTACAAGGCCGGGACATAAGGCCCGGCCGTGGCGGCATGGGCACCATTCGCCTCGAGTGCCCAATCGCCGCTGCCAAAGCCGTCCTTGCCAAGGGACGGCTCGCAGTTGGGTACAGCTCGGGTGCGGTTCGGGCACTCGAGGACCAGCCTCTGCGGTGTTTCCGGTGCTTCGGCATCGGACACACCCGGCCCATGTGTCCGTCCTCGGTAGACAGGACGGACACGTGCTACCGCTGCGGCAAGAACGGCCACAAAGCCGTATCTTGCGAGGCCGCCACGCCACACTGCGCGGTGTGTGCCGCCAGTGGCCGCCTGGCAGGCCATGTCATGAAGGGGAGGAACTGCAATCCTCCCCCTAAGCGTGGCAAAGCACTGGCACCGACCAGGCTTGCTGCTGCTGCCGCTATCCCCGTCGTTCCTGCGGCGGTTGCGGAGGGGGGTGCGATGTCCGACTGATGGATAGGGTCGAACATCGCATCCTCCAGGCGAACGCCAACCACTGCAGGGCAGCCCAGGATCTGCTGATGCAGACCATGGCTGAGTGGTTGGTGGACTTGGCGGTGGTCGCCGAACCTTACTCGGTCCCTGGCCGTTGGCTAGGCGACCGGGACGGCTTGGTGGCGTTGGTGGCGCGGTCTTCCACGGACTCTCCTCCCCTCTCGCTCTTAGAGAGGGGACCGGGATACGTGGCCGCCGCCTGGGGAGACATGGCCCTGGTGGGGGTCTATTTCTCCCCAAACCGCCCTCTCTCGGACAGCTTGGTCCGAGTTGCGCCGCGGTCTGACCGCGGTAATCGGACCAGACCTTTCGCTTCCCGGCGTCGTCAACGCCATGCTGGGGAGCGAGGAGGCCTGGGCAGCGGTCGCCTCCTTTTGCGAGGACGTAATCTCGCAAAAGGAGGAGGCGGAGCGCGTGCGGGAGGACGACCCTCTCGCTGCGCCGCTCCGCAGACGAAAAAGGGGTCGGAGAAGGCACCGTCCTCTCCCTCCTCATGGTGGCGACGGGCGGGTGACAGGCACGGGGGTGCCTTCGCCCGCATTGCACCCGTCACCACCTTCGTCAGTCATTCCCGGGCCCATGTGAGGGGCCCGCCATGAAGGGCAATCGTCGGCGGAGGACTGGACGTAAAGGCTATGCCGGTTTCCCAGTCCCCCGCCACTTGGACGAAGCGGGAATGTCGCTGGGTCGTTTTAGTGGGTATACCGGGTCAGACCGGGGAGTCCCACATACCCCTCTCATCCCCCGATGGGAGGGTATGCGTAATGCATTTTTTCCCAGCGTCAAAAAAAAAAAAAAAAAAAAAAAAAAAAAAAAGGTTAGGTTAGGTTAGGTTAGGTTAGGTTAGGTTAGGTTAGGTTAGGTTAGGTTAGGTTAGGTTAGGTTAGGTTAGGTTAGGTTAGGTTGGGGGACCACCCCACAGAGCTTGCGTCCACGTCGCGTCCCCTGGAAACGGCCCAGTTCTGACCACCGTAACGGAGTGGCAGACTGGGTACGGCCAAAGTGCTCTGTGCTCTCGTAGCTTCTTACTATTGCCTTGCGAACTACGAAATTGCTGATACTATGTCTAAACTTACGCGTAGCGCCTCCGGGCGAGTTTTAAAAACCAAAGGCCCTTCTCAGGGCCAACCCAAAGGCCCTTCTCAGGGCCAACCCAAAGGCCCTTTTCAGGGCCAACCCAAACCCAAAGGTCCTTCTCAGGGCCAACCAAAAGGCCCTTCTCAGGGCCACTCCGACGCTCCGGCGTCTGAAGCCAGCCGCGCGCCTTCTGCGGCCAGCTTTCTTGCGGACGAGTCGTCCGATAACGACTCGCTATTCGGTGTGTCGGACGCGAGCGGCTCTCGGTCGCGGAAGCGTGTCCATCTGAGTGGTGGATCCGAGGGTTCCGTAGCCTCTGGGTCGAAGGCAAAAAAGCCGACGACCGTGGCCGCGGATACCCATAACGTTGGGCTGGCGGACGCCCAACGCCAGCTGGACCTCTCCCGGCGAGCGCAGCTCCAGCAAGAGCTGGAGGAGAAAGTGGCCGCCAAAGAGAAGCGGGCGCACGCCGCCCGGGCTAAATCCGGGTACGGTGCGTCCCGCGTCCTGTACGCGGACCACTCTCTCGCCGAGCTTGAGAGGATGGCGGAGGAGGACGAGGAGGAGATCGTGGAGGTCGCCTCTAAGTCCTCAAACCTAAAGGGGACCTTCCAAAAGGCCCTCAAGAGCCGGGCCGCGAGCTTGCGCGGTGTCGTGACGGAGCTGGTCCGTCGCAAGACCACCGACGAGACGCGGCAACTGCAGGCGAAGGTGGATCGCCTGCAGTTGGAGGTCAGCCAGCTTCATCAAAAGCTGGCTGACGCCACGGGCCAGCCGCAACAGGCCCGGACGAGCCCTGCGGCAGAAGGCCCATCCTCCAACCTTGAGGATATCATCCGCAAGGTTGTAATGGAGGAGAGGGCCTTCACAAGGGCCTGCTTAGCGGGCATCGAGGACCGGCTCTTGCCGGAGAAACGCCTCCGACCGCCGCTTGCGGCGGATAAGAGGCAGCCGAGCGAGCCGGGGCCGTCCACCTCCCAGGTGGAAGACACCACACTCCCTGCTACCACCCCGTCCAACGAGTGGACGCAAGTGGTCCGTAAGGGAAAGGGCAGGGGCAAAAAGTCGGCGAAGGCCGTACCTGCCGTCCCCGCCACCACCGCTCCCAGTCGGTCGCAGACGACCGACAAGGGAAAGGGGAAGGGGAGAGGGAGGGGAAAGCTGGTGCCCCCAAAAACCGCGGCCGTTGTGGTGACACTCACCGCGGAGGCTGCGGAGCGAGGGGAGACATACGCGTCCGTATTGGTACGGGCGCGTGCCAATGCCGATCCCACCCAGCTGGGGATCGGCAGCGTGTCTTGCCGGCGGACACAAGCCGGGGCTCGAATTTTCGAGTTCCCGGGGGCCGAGGGGAGTGCCCATGCGGACCTCTTCGCAGCAAAGCTGCAGGAGGTCATCGCAGACTCGGCCAAGGTGGCCCGACCGGTCAAGACGGCGGCCTTTGAGGTGACGGAGCTCGACGACTCCGTCACTAAAGAGGAGGTAGTGGCGGCGGTCGCGGCGATAGGGGGTTGTAGCGCCGCGGCGGTACAAGGCCGGGACATAAGGCCCGGCCGTGGCGGCATGGGCACCATTCGCCTCGAGTGCCCAATCGCCGCTGCCAAAGCCGTCCTTGCCAAGGGACGGCTCGCAGTTGGGTACAGCTCGGGTGCGGTTCGGGCACTCGAGGACCAGCCTCTGCGGTGTTTCCGGTGCTTCGGCATCGGACACACCCGGCCCATGTGTCCGTCCTCGGTAGACAGGACGGACACGTGCTACCGCTGCGGCAAGAACGGCCACAAAGCCGTATCTTGCGAGGCCGCCACGCCACACTGCGCGGTGTGTGCCGCCAGTGGCCGCCTGGCAGGCCATGTCATGAAGGGGAGGAACTGCAATCCTCCCCCTAAGCGTGGCAAAGCACTGGCACCGACCAGGCTTGCTGCTGCTGCCGCTATCCCCGTCGTTCCTGCGGCGGTTGCGGAGGGGGGTGCGATGTCCGACTGATGGATAGGGTCGAACATCGCATCCTCCAGGCGAACGCCAACCACTGCAGGGCAGCCCAGGATCTGCTGATGCAGACCATGGCTGAGTGGTTGGTGGACTTGGCGGTGGTCGCCGAACCTTACTCGGTCCCTGGCCGTTGGCTAGGCGACCGGGACGGCTTGGTGGCGTTGGTGGCGCGGTCTTCCACGGACTCTCCTCCCCTCTCGCTCTTAGAGAGGGGACCGGGATACGTGGCCGCCGCCTGGGGAGACATGGCCCTGGTGGGGGTCTATTTCTCCCCAAACCGCCCTCTCTCGGACAGCTTGGTCCGAGTTGCGCCGCGGTCTGACCGCGGTAATCGGACCAGACCTTTCGCTTCCCGGCGTCGTCAACGCCATGCTGGGGAGCGAGGAGGCCTGGGCAGCGGTCGCCTCCTTTTGCGAGGACGTAATCTCGCAAAAGGAGGAGGCGGAGCGCGTGCGGGAGGACGACCCTCTCGCTGCGCCGCTCCGCAGACGAAAAAGGGGTCGGAGAAGGCACCGTCCTCTCCCTCCTCATGGTGGCGACGGGCGGGTGACAGGCACGGGGGTGCCTTCGCCCGCATTGCACCCGTCACCACCTTCGTCAGTCATTCCCGGGCCCATGTGAGGGGCCCGCCATGAAGGGCAATCGTCGGCGGAGGACTGGACGTAAAGGCTATGCCGGTTTCCCAGTCCCCCGCCACTTGGACGAAGCGGGAATGTCGCTGGGTCGTTTTAGTGGGTATACCGGGTCAGACCGGGGAGTCCCACATACCCCTCTCATCCCCCGATGGGAGGGTATGCGTAATGCATTTTTTCCCAGCGTCAAAAAAAAAAAAAAAAAAAAAAAAAAAAAAAAAAAGGTTAGGTTAGGTTAGGTTAGGTTAGGTTAGGTTAGGTTAGGTTAGGTTAGGTTAGGTTAGGTTAGGTTAGGTTAGGTTAGGTTAGGTTAGGTTAGGTTAGGTTAGGTTAGGTTAGGTTAGGTTAGGTTAGGTTAGGTTAGGTTAGGTTAGGTTAGGTTAGGTTAGGTTAGGTTTTTTTTTTTTTTTTTTTTTTTTTTTTTTTTTTTTTTTTTTTTTTTTTTTTGTGCTTTTCCCCGTTCATGGGAACAACGGGATCTTATTATTCTAATTGTCTCATCCATTCCAGTTCTCTCATTTATTCCTCTCGCACTTCCATGCTTCATACTGTTTCTTTCTTTCATGCTTCTCTTTCATTCTTAGCCGGGTGGGACTCCCGCTATTCTAACTAATCTTTACTTGTACTTTCTCTTTATTTAGGGTATTAAGTACTCAACAACAATAGTTTTAATTTACAGCATTACAAGTTTTGCATTATGTTTTGTCATAATTAACTACTACTAATTGTATTTCTTACTTACTATGTTTCTATATACTACGTTTCTATTATTATTCTACATTTAGTATAGCAATTAAGTTCATCTAGCTTGTGGACAATATTTTTTATTTCTAACTTATATTTTATACATGTGTTTCTTATTCTACTACGTTTTTTATTTCTAATATACATTTCTATCATATTAATCCATATTTTCTATAACTAGTTTTACATTTCTATTTCGTTAATCTATGCTTTATACACTGCATTTTATCCATAATTTTAACAAATCTTATATTTTTAGACACAATACTGTGTTAGTTTTGGACCTATTTGGTTTTAAAGTCTATCGCCTTGGTTTTAGTTTCCGCACTGTTATAGGGGCTCATGTGGGTTTTCTACGTTGGGTATTTTATGACTTTCTATATGGTTTCGGCAATAACATACATATATACTTATAATATATATATTTATTGTCATTTCTTATTCTGGTTTTTTATTTTCCTGATCAATTTTATGTGTTGTTTGTGGTGCGTGTTTAGTGTTGTGTGTGTGTTTTTGATATACTCGTATATATTACTATATATTATATATATCTGTGTGTGTTTGTGTGCGCTGGTTTCCATGTAAATGTACTCCCAGTTTGTGTTGCTGTTTCGGTGTGTTCGTGTGTGTGTTGTGTGTGTTACGTAAGCCCTAAGAAGCAGTTCAGGCATATGCTGTGGTCGTCCGAGCCAGGTAGTCCCACTTTTTACGGACTGGGCACTCCACGCTGAAAGCGTTATGGTCGGTCCTCTGAAACTTCGAGTGCAAGCAGTTGCAGCACTGCGGTTCACTACCCGCGATAAACTCCGCGCACTTCTCGCGTAAGTGCGGTCCTCCGCAGTGACTGCACTTGTCCGCACTCTCCGTACAAAATTTCCGGCCATGTCCGAACGTTAGGCATTTAGTGCATTGGATGAGCGGCGACTGGTCCTCCACCCTGACCCTTTGCAGGTCAAGGTAAAGGGCCCCAGCCTCCGTCATCCTCTGCCACACTTTTGGCCTGACTTGGACGACAACGTGCGCCGTCTTGGGGTTCCTTGTCCTCTTTTTATACTTAATGTTAATTTCTATGTCCTCTTGGCCTAAGTCCCGGAAGATGTTTTCATTTTGGGAATAGAGCGCCTTCACCATCTCGTCGTCGTCGCTGTCCAAGTAGACGTCTTTTAAGACGACGAGCGGGTTTTTGTTTTTCATGGGCGCTACTATTAACCCTCCACCTCGGCTTTCGATTCTTTCTTTCACTTTCGTGAGCTCTTCTTCAGTGTCGCACCCCAGTATGACCGTCTGATTTTTAGCCTTTCGTACTTTATTTATCTTAAGGCCAGTTCCCCTGGCATCGACCGCCTCCTTCACCCTGGCGAGCACCTCATCAGCAGTCTCCTGGCTGCCTTCAAAGGTGACCGCCATCGAGTGAAGTGCCGGTCGATGCGCGGGTCTGGCTGCCGTGACGTTGGCGTATGACGGCGCCGCGGTTTTTGGCTCTGATTCTGTCATTTTTATGGCCTCCTTGACGTCCCTAGCGGCTTCATCTATCCTGAGCTCGAGGACACCCTGCCCCACCTCAACCTTGCAGCTGAGTTCCTCGAGCTGTTCGCCGATCTTGTCATGGAGGTCGGCACCGCTTTCGTTTATCTCTTCTTTGATGTCCAAGGTGACCTTTGAGACCTTCTCCTCGAGTTGGTTGAGCCGCGTCTCCAAGTTCGATTCCACTTTTTGTAGCCTTCCCAAGATGTCATCCGACAGTTCGGGTGGGATAGGCTTGGTGTTGGTTGTGGGTGGAACCGTTCCGGGCGCTGTCTCCAGGCTCTTAACTCGCTTGCTCAACTCGAACAAGGTCCGCAGGCACTTATCTGATTGGGTCTCCAGGAAGATCTTGATATCTTTTCGCATCTGAGGATACCCCTGGACTTTGGTCGGTATGTCCTCAAACGTCTTCATGACCTCCTGGAGAAGTTTGTCCGTCGAGGATGTGGCGTATATGTTCGTCTGCTGTTTGTACGCGTCCATGATATCTATTGACCTCCTTTTGCGTTCTGGCCTCCGGATGAAAGTCTTAGCGGCATCCAGTGCCTGTGCCGGCTGCCCTACTCGACTGGGAGTGGTGGTGGGAGCGACGGCACCAGCGTTCCCCGCCGATGCTGACGGTGGCGTTTTGGCGGTCGACGTAGCCACCTGTGCTCCGCCGGCGCCTGCCCCTGTCACTCTCCCTGTTACTGGGGTGCGAATTCCAGACATCATTTTGTTTGTATGTGGTGAAGTGTGTTATGTTGTGTGGCTAGTGTGTAAAGGGCACTGCCAGAGAACGGGGAATAAGTAGTGTCAAGTGGTCTGCACACAGTGTAAAGGGTGTGTGCAGTTCAAAATAAAATAAATATACCTACAATAAAAACCAGTCAAAGAAAAGAAGCAAAAAATAAAAAATAAAATTAGGGGAAGGTGGGTGTAAATGCGCTTGGGATATCAATATCCACAAGGGTCCAACCTTCGCTCAAAAGAGCGGGTCACGAAAGAGGTCTAAACCACACGACAGAAAATATATAAAAACTTAAACGTAAAAATGGGAAGCAGCTAATTTTATCCCCCGCAAAAACGTCAATAATAAATTTTTGAAATTAAAATTATTCAATTTAGTCAATAAAATGCGGAGTCGAAGTCGGACAGTACAAATCCGCAATCGAAATTTTTCTATCTTGTACAGATTCCGAGATTCCGCTGTTTTAGATTGGGAAGGGTGGGGGAAGGTCCAAACAGGGGGGGAGGGTAACTCTTGTGCGACTTTAGCCGTGGTGTCTACGACACCACAATGGCTGATTTTGAGGTCAGAAAAGTACTATCTCCTCTCGTTCCCGAGATATGGCCCTTTAAAAGGTGAGGGGGAGGATTTAGGAAAAAGGGGGAGCAATTAGGAAAAAAGAGAGGGGGGTGGATACCTCTGTCGCGGTTTTCACCTCGTGGTGTCTTCGACACCACTAAGGCTGAATCCGTGGTCAAAAGTTGCCTAGCTGTTCTGGTTTCAGAGATATCCGCTTTTTAGGGGTTTCTGCCGTACCGTACCGCGCCGTATCGCAGGCCTAACGGGTAGATGTTCCAGTTGACCTAGCTGGGTCTTCCCTATTCTGATTTTGGCGTGAGTGGGCTCGTTTATTTGGTCTTGTTGAGCTCTTTTTGGTAGGTCAGGTTTCAGGGATGACTTAAGGGGGGGGGTGAAGGGGGGTGAAGGGGCGGGTTGGTGGTTTCACAAATGTGATGCAGTAGGGAGGGTGGCGGGGGAATGCGGTGAAGGCGTTAAGGGGGGGGGGGGGGGTAAGGGATGAGGATTGTACGGGGCGGGGGGGGGGGGGTTAAGGGTAGGGCGGGGAGAGGTGCGGGGAACGGTTCGTGGGACTAAATACAGTCTTCGATCAATGTCCAGTATACTAATAATAATTATTATGTAGGTGTTAAAATGCTGAGGGTGAAAATTTAGAAATATAAAAATAAGGGTGGGTTTATGATAAGGGTGGCCTAGGAAACTTTACGCATATACTATACTACGTATAGGATATGCAGATTTTTATCAAAAATGAGCTATCTGGCTCCGTTTCGGAGTTATGGACGTTTTTAGGGATTTTCGAGTCCTGGGTTCGATTCCCTGTTGATGAAAACATATAAAAATTTAAGTTTTTACAAGATTTACAGGAGTTGGAGCTGTAAAAAATTGCCAATTGCGGGATAAGCCTAGCTTCAGAAGTTTCCCGTTTTCTGGAACAAACACTGAGGGGGCGTGGCTTGGTGACCTAGTTATCGTTTCGTCAACAAAGTTATATTTTCTGTTTGCGCCAGGCGCTTCCTCTACTTCGGGAGTCAAAGCTTGCGTCCTATTTAAGACGCGTGGGTTTTTGGGATTTCGGCTGAAAAAGGGGGAGCTAATCTTTACTCCGACTTGTGTTTTGGATTTTTCGGCTCAGGGGTTTGCGTGTGAGGAACCCGCTAAAGGGTTGTTTATAGTTTCACCACCGCAAAAGCTGTGGGTTTTGCACTTCCCATGCACCGAAAAATCCGAAGTTTGGCTGAAAAGTAGATCTGCCTAGTTACTGTGCCTTCGCAAAAGCTTGAATGTACACAACCCCTTCTTCAGCCCCCAATGGTACAATTTCTAAAATATTGACTAAGAAGTTACAACTATTTTTAAATATTAACAAGTAATTTATCGTGTAAAAATATAAAATAAGGCTATTCCTATGCTAAAACCATTAATGTACATAAAAAATATTTTACAAAATTTTTTAGGGTTGAAATAGCCAACCCCCAATTTTTTAAAACATTAAACACCTAATATCTTAAAAACTACTTATCCGATTATTACCAAAATTTAAAATGTACATAGAATTTACTTAGCCTAATTTTTAGAGTCCATAAAAAACATATGTTGTCGATCTGGTTTTCCCGGAAAATGGGATTGAAAATGACAACAATTTTACCCTTGTTTTTGAAGGTCTTCCATGAGGAGTATCCCTGATGTCTTCTAGTCTCCCGGCTCCTCGTCCGTGTCGCCCTCGGAAAACGGTCCCGGATCCTGTTTCAACCCTCGGGAACTCCCACCACGCTACACGTGGTTTTGTGTTTATCTTCGATATCTCCGGAACCTGAAGTCGGAAAACTCCAAGTGCGGTGTCCAGAGATAGGTCTTAATGCTGCGCACCTGGCTGCAGTCACAGAATTTTAAGTGCCCACTCAAAATCGAGCAGCGTCACGCTCCGAAGCTTTTTGAAAGTGGTTTTTCTTGATTATTCGCCTCAATTTTTCACTTTTCACTACCGGATTTTCACTGTCACATGCGCCTTTTTGGCCCGCTTAAAATGATGTATCACAAGTGTAGTTTTCCGTGAAAAAACCTAGTATTGCTATTTTTCGAACGCGGAGCGACTTAAAAATGATCTGATCGCGGCGGGGGGTGCCGTGAGACTTGGTTAGGTTAGGTTAGGTTTTTTTTTTTTTTTTTTTTTTTTTTTTTTTTTGTGTGTCTGTCTTGTGTTCCTCTGACATTGGTCGTCAGAGACCTTAGTTATCGAACTACTCTGTTTAATCGATTTACATTCATACTAGTTCTCGCTTTTATGCTTCTCGTACTTTCATTCTACATACTTGTTCTTTCTTTCATTCAGTCGTCTTTCTGTCTTAAGGGTAGGACGCCCTTCTACTTGTCCCTAATATACTCTATTCTTATTTTCTTTCTTATTTTTGGGTAAAACACATAGACACATCTGCTCTTTATTTATCTTTACAGTAGTTCTTATTCTAACTTATTTCTATTTCTTATTACTATTATAATCTATGTTTTTTACATCTTGTAGCCATCTTAATATAATCTTATATAATTTGTACTACTTTTAGTTACGTTATTCTAAGGAATCCTATTTTACATGTTTTTAATTTCTTAATACTATTATAATCTATGTTTTACATCTTTTACAACCTTCTTAATATAATCTTAATATGTTACTACTTTTATTTATATTAATCTAAGGAATCCTATTTTACGTATTTTCCATTTCTTAATACTATTACATTGTTGGTGTTAATTCATACAGCTATCTTATTAGGTACTCTATTCTTACTTCTAGGACTATTCTTTGCGACTGCACAGACTCCATCACGGCTCTATACGGGAAACCTGAGTTTTTATTTATATTGTTTTTGATATCTCTTAGCGATTTATTATTTCTGTTTCACTGCCTAACCCCGTGCGTTTTTACGCTATGTTTTGTTTAATTTTCAGAGATCAATTTGAGCCAAAATTCAAAAAAAGTTTTACTTTTAAAAATTTCGCCCAAACCAATCTCCATTAATTCCAGTTTAAAGGTAATCCATGCTTTCATCTAAATATCTTTTCTTTTTAAAAGAAATGCCTATATTTAGAAAAGCATAGTGTTTTAGCTCTGTTTATTGCGCTGTATAACTTTTGTGGCAACTTTGATGCAGTATTCTAATAAAATTTTTCTCGGTTTTGCTTCAGACATTATTATCTTTAAATTATTTAAGCTAATAGTTGATTCCAGTCTTCGTTCGGCGTCATACCTCTCTGTTTCAAAGACTGGGCATTCTGTCAAAATATGTGCGACCGATTCCACCTTGTCTGGTTCACAGATGCACCATGGGTTCTCCTTACACTTGAAACGGTGCAAGTATTCGGAGAACCCACCATGCCCCGTCAAGATCTGTGTCACAATACCGGCTGGTTTCATCTTTAACACTATTCTGTGGGCGTCGATCGCATCGGGAAGGAACATTTTGGTCACCGAGGCCGTTTCTC
>OU745268.1:5000-10000 GCA_916618015.1 Xestia c-nigrum
TTTACTGTTTTCATATACACCTTTACCTTTTACTTTTTATTTTACACACTTGACGCAAACCTCCGACATGAACGCATTCAGGACCCCAGTCAAGGTGAAGCCAGCTGATGGTGAAAAATCACCTAAGCCGACCATTTCGCCACCAAATCTGCAGAAGTCGACGTCCCCTCCGAATGTTAGACGCAGCGTCGGAGAAGTGGAGGCGGGGCCCTCCAACGCAAACATAACGCCCCCGATAGTGACCAAGACGGTGCAGGCTGGCCCTGCTAAACCCGCGCAGAAACCTCCCCAACAGCGACTACTACAGGTGCACTCGCCACCGAAAGCCCGTTACGCGGACCGATCGGCAGAAGCGAAAGCATGTCTCACAAAGGCAAAAATAATGTTAAACACGTCCAGGAACACAAAAAACGAAATCAAAGCTGGCGTGTTTGAGGTGCTTGACAGGATGCTCCAGTTGGTCAAGGAAGCCGAAAAATCCGCAAAGTCTGTTCGTGAGGGGTCTGACAACGCACAGCCTAAAAGCCTAGCCGCTGACCTCACCTTTAGCCTAGCCGACCCGAGCAACAGCCAAATCGAGGCCCAAATAAGGAACCACTCATTGCTGCTGGAAAGCCACTCCAAGGGGATGGAGGAGCTGAAGGCAGCAATCGAGCAGCACAAAGCGAGTCTGCTAACTGCCACCGCCACCAACACCTACGCGAGCGTAACCCACAGCGGAAAAGCGAACCCAATGCGAAGTACGCTTCACTCCATAGTGGTTACCTCGACTGACGAGACAGAGTCTGGTGACGAAGTTATGGAGAAAGTGCGAAAGGCAGCTGACGCCAAAGAAGGCTGGATTAGGGTGGAGAAGGTGAGAAAGGCGAAAGATCGGAAAATCATCATGGGCTTCCAGACAATCGCTGAAAGGGATAAGCTTAAGGAAAAAATAGCAAGGGACAGGCAGGACCTCCATGTCGAGGAGGTGAAAAATAAGGACCCGATGTTGATCCTCAAGAGCGTCCTCTCTGTTAACACAGATGAGGACGTTCTCAAGGCTCTGAGGAATCAGAATCGGGACGTATTTCACAACCTCGATAAGGAGGAAGACAGAGTGGTAGTAAAATTCCGAAGGAGGACTAGGAACCCACACACGTGCCACGTTGTGGTCAGCGTCTCGCCGACCATCTGGCGACGGGCAACGGAGCTCGGATGCCTGCACGTGGACCTCCAGCGCGTGAGGGTCGAAGACCAGACCCCACTGGTGCAGTGCACGCGCTGTCTGGGCTACGGGCACGGCAAACGATATTGCAAAGAACCGGCGGACTTGTGCAGTCACTGTGGCGGCCCGCACATGAAAGCAGAATGTACCGATTTCCTAACGGGTGTCTCACCCAAATGCCGGAACTGCACGGGTGCCAAGCTCGTGGACGTTGGCCACAACGCTTTTAGTTCGGATTGTCCAACGCGCGTTAAATGGGACGAGATAGCCAGGTCCACAGTAGCGTACTGCTAAGGGCACCCACGCCAACCCAAACCCCTACAAGCTTGTACAGGCCAACCTCCAGCGGAAAAAACTGGCGACCAACGAGCTTCTCATTGAAGCAAACAAGCGCGGGGTCGCCATCGCTCTCCTTCAGGAACCATACGTAGGCGGGGCTAAAGTAATGAGGAGTCATAGAGGCGTTCGGATCTTTCAGAGCACTGACATCGGAGAAGGGACTGTCAAGGCCGCAATAGCGGTCTTCGACCAAGACCTCGTCGTCGAACAGTACCCGAAACTCACCACGAACAACATCACCGTGGTGGGGATTCGCACCAGTGCCTGGAAGATCACACTAGTCTCCTTTTACTTCGAGCCAGACCAGCCAATCGAACCATACCTCGACCACCTCAAGCGTATTGAGGAGGAGGTAGGTTCCAGAATGTGGATTCTGGGAGGCGACGCAAACGCAAAAAGTACCTGGTGGGGAAGCTTGACCATCGACCGCAGAGGAGAACTAGTGACCGGAGTTCTCGATGAGCTGGACCTAAACATACTCAACAGAGGGGAAATTCCGACGTTCGATACAACCAGAGGAGGGGTACGATACTCCAGTCACGTAGATATTACAGTGTGTTCGACAGATATCTTGGACCTAGTAGATAACTGGAGGGTAGACGAGGGCCTCACGAGTTCGGACCACAACGGCATTGTTTTTGACATCAAACTAAAAAAGTCTAAAGGCATCCAAATCAATAGAACCACTAGGATTTTTAATACAAAAAAAGCGAATTGGCCCGAGTTTCGTGAGAAACTCGGCCAATTACTGCAAGCTAACTCCATTAATCAAACAGAAATTGATAAACTAAATACTGCCGAGCAACTAAATTCAATAACTAATCTCTATACCACAATAATAAAAGACGCATGCACTTCTACAATGCCTGTTAAGAAACTAAACGAAGTGCTTACATTGCCGTGGTGGTCCGAAAAACTCGAGGAGATGAAAAAAGAGGTCGCAACCCTGAAAAATAGAGTCAGGAATGCCGCACCAGTCCGAAGATCGAAGGTCGTTGAAGAGTACCTGAAACTGAAAGTTGAGTATGAGACGGAAGCAGCCAAGGATGAAATCGAGAGCTGGAAGAGCTTCTGCTCAAGACAGGACAGGGAAGGGGTCTGGGAAGGCATCTACCGGGTGATAGGCAGGACCAAGGGAAGAGGTGAGGATCAGCCATTGGTGGGAGACGGAGAGGTCCTGGACGCAAAGGGCTCAGCCGAACTGCTGGCAAAAACATTTTACCCCGAAGACCATCCAGGTAATGATAGCACCTGCCATAGACTTACAAGAGGAAAGGCCGAGACCGTGAATGCTGGAGGGCATGGTGAACCTTGCGAGCCACCATTCACGAAGTCTGAACTAATGGCAGCGTGCGATTCATTTAATGCCAAAAAAGCACCAGGAGCAGACGGACTAACAGCCGACATCTGTTGCCAGGCTATTAGAGTCGCCCCAGAGGCAACTTTGGCTCTCCTGAATGGCTGCTTGAGAACCCACCTCTTTCCCGAAGCTTGGAAAGAAGCTACTGTGATAATTCTAAGAAAGCCGGGAAAAACCGACTACAGTTCCCCAAAGGCGTACAGGCCTATCGGCCTACTACCCATTCTCGGCAAAATATACGAGAAGATGTTGGTGGCCCGCCTCAAGTTTCATCTAATCCCAAGGATGAGTACTCGCCAGTACGGATTCATGCCCCAGAGGAGTACTGAGGACTCCCTCTATGCGCTAATGCAACATATACGCAGTAAATTGGCACTTAAGAAAATTATAGTCCTAGTATCATTGGACATAGAGGGAGCCTTCGACAGCGCATGGTGGCCGGCCATAAGGCTCCGTCTGGCTGAGGAACAGTGTCCAGTCGGCTTGAGGAGGGTCATCGACAGCTATCTCAGTAACCGAACGGTCAGGGTTAGGTACGCGGGGGAGGAGTGTTGTAAGGCCACAAGCAAGGGCTGTGTCCAAGGCTCAATTGCGGGACCAATATTTTGGAACTTGCTGCTGGACCCTCTGCTAAAGAGCTTGGAAGCCAGGGGTGACTATTGCCAGGCATTTGCAGACGACGTTGTGCTGATTTTCGATGGTGACTCAGCGTTGGAGATCGAGGGACGTGCCAATGCCGCTCTCGAACATGTTCGGGAGTGGGGTGCTCAAAATAAGCTTAAATTTGCCCCGCACAAAACCAACGCGATGGTCATAACGCGCAAATTAAAATACGACACCCCGCGCCTGAGCATGGGCGGGATAGACATTGCCATGTCCGATGAGATCAAGATCCTGGGTGTCACCATCGACAAACAGCTCACATTCAACGCACACGTCGCAAATGTGTGCAGAAAGGCGATAGGCATCCATAAGCAACTAACTAGGGCGGCAAAAACCAGCTGGGGTCTAAACCCTGAGGTTATAAGAATAATATATGTGGCCACCGTCGAGCCAGTAATCCTGTACGCCGCCAGCGTATGGGCACCGGCTGTTGACAAACTAGGAGTCAGGAAGCAGTTGGGAGCGGTTCAGCGTGGTATAGCACAAAAGCTGTGCAAAGGGTACCGGACGGTCTCCTTAAACTCCGCGCTAGTGCTGGCTGGGATACTACCTCTCGACCTGCGAGTCCGCGAAGCGGCATCGTTATATGAGGCCAGGAGAGGGGTGCCTCAGGCAGCACTTTGCGACAGGAGCGTCGAGCAGACCGTCTCGGCAATGGAGGCCCCACACCCCGCAGAGCGCGCCGAGTTGGAGCTAGTAAGCCTGGTAAACCAAGAGCAATTAAATGCCCAGAACGAACTTGAGGTTCGTATCTTCACGGACGGGAGCAAGATTGGGGGCAAGGTTGGGGCGGCACTATCCGTATGGAGCGGTGACGCCGAAACCAAAACTCTCAAGCTTGCTCTCCCACACTACTCCACGGTTTACCAGGCTGAGCTTCTCGCGATATGCGTCGCAACCAGGGAGATCTTAAAGCACAGCGCGCAGTCGTTTGGAATCTTTAGTGACTCTATGGCAGCCCTCCAAACCGTACAAAATTACAACCGCCACCACCCTCTGGCTGTAGAGACAAGAGCCAACCTTAGGGCCCTGTCGATCCAGGACAAGGCCGTTACCTTGTTTTGGATCAAAGCCCATGCGGGGTTGGAAGGTAACGAGAGAGCCGACGAACTAGCCAAGAGAGCTGCTGAAGGTTCCAAGCGAAAGCCTGACTACGATCTGTGCCCGGTTTCATACGTCAAGCGATGCATCCGAACGGCAACTCTTGACGTGTGGAACCGGAGATACTGCGCTGGCGAAACGGCTTCTGGGACGAAAATGTTCTTTCCAGATGCGGTGGCGGCGTACGGAATAGTCAGGAAGCTAAAAATCAGTAACATAACTACGCAGATAATGACGGGGCACGGTGGGTTCTCGGAATACTTGAATCGCTTCAAGTGCAAGGAGAACCCATCGTGCATCTGCGATCCTGACATTGCTGAGACGGTGCCACAT